>VWZI01021065.1:27084-58969 GCA_013396835.1 Psilopogon haemacephalus | reverse complement strand
CTTCCAACCTAAACCATTCTATGATTCTATGATTCTATAATCTTGCTTGCCCAGGCACTAAGGTCAGACTGACAGGACTGTAACTATCAATATAAATGTTTTTTTGGGTGATTTTGGGCATTGCTGCATTTAGTGTGCACATAATCCTGGTGCTGTCTTACTTATGTTTGGTTATATTTATAATATATATAATATATATATATATTTATCTTGAAGTATAAATGCAGATGTAAGTACGGAGCCCTCGCCACAGACATGATGCTCATCAGCAATTTCTCATACCTTACATTTTCTTAAATACATTCTCATGACAGATAATCACCATTTTCTGTACAGCTAAACAGAAGGGATCTGCTGTGCTTACTGAATGGAATAGGATTTGAAAGCATAACTGAGTACATCCCTTAAGGAAAAGAGCAACAAACAATATCACTTCTCTGTGCGTTATGGAGAATACGTCTGTGAATCCTTCCCTTGGTAAAGTGTAGCTCTGTGATGGTTGTCAGCTGGTAACATCACTGTCAGTGGCACTGCAACTTAAACCAGACGTCACCAGGAGCTTTAAAATGTCATTTTATTTCTGTGGAGTCATATAATGAAGCTCTGTGCCTTACAGGATGACATGTTGCCCTCTTCATTAATTTCTGGCTCTCTTCCAGTGTAGCTATTGTAAATTTTTGGCAGTTCAATTATTTTAATTTTTTTTTTTCAGACCATGGTTGACTTAAGAAAAGGTAAATAAAAGATCTTGTGACATATGCAAGGATTTTCTCAGGTAAAAGTGAGATCACTTGGGCAAAACAATGCGACCTCCTGCAAATGTATTGCCTGGTGAGGTGTGCCCAAAAAATATGAGTTCCCCTATTTAGTGATATGGCCAAAAAAAAGAGAGTTTATAAATAGGCAGTAAATACCAAGATGATTAAAGGTCATGTGCAGGAACATTTCCCAGACTGATTCAACACTGTCCCAGTGCAGACCCTTTAAAAAAAGCCCACTCATTTCTGGAGCTGAAGTCAGATGTCTGTTTTCTGACAGCCTGGGTGTCAGCTGTAAAGAACCAGTTTTAAAGAATTATTTATAGACAGTGGGTAAACACTTCACAGAGCCACAGAGCAAATAGTATCCTGCAAGATCTTCACACTACCTAACTGCACTTTATTTATCTGCACATTTTCTGGTTTAGCCAGGAGGTATCTGTCTTTCTGTCCTCACTAGAAGAGAAAAAAAAATCAGCATCTCATCTTAGGCAGGTAAAGCAGAGAGTGAGAATGTCACTTTCCCTGTAATCTGGCAACTACTTCACTAAATGATTTTTATAGGGAGATTTATGATCAGACACATAAACCCTGTTTGTGGGAGGTGAGGGTAAGGTGCATACAACATCGTAACCTGGCTGAGGTCAATGCGAGCTTTAGACACTGATCTATGTGAGGATCAAGACTTCATCCCACCCCAGTAGTTCACAAAATTTCTGGAGCAGGGGCAAAGTGGATTTGCCAGAGCCGCTGCTTGAAATTTCCAACAGGTATTTTCTGCAGACAGATGCTGATGCTAAACAACACATTTTCCCCATTTCTCTGCCGCAGAAGTACCCATTACTTGGGTCTCACTGTTTCTAATGATATATAGATACCTCTTGTTCATGACTGATTTTCTATTCACACCTTACCCTTTTATTTATTTTTTTTTTAACCATCAAGTCACCAGGAACTACCTCTTAGAAAAGCATGAACAGTGTCTGCTGTTGAGAAAGAAGTGTGGAAGAATTTTGACTCATAAGCTCATTTCCTCATTGCAGGTCAGGATGGATACGTTTTGGGGTTTTTTTGTATGAAAGTGCTAAGGTGTAAAAATCTTGTGAAAATATGTATATACAGGATGGTTTTTCTGTATATTCATGGATATTTGTTCAACAATTGGCCAGATATGAAGTTTTTCCTCAAGGGTTTTATTTCAATAAAATGACAGTAATAGGATCTGAATATTGGAAACAATAAGAGTCTTCTACCAGGCGTCCAAGGGTCATGTGGACATTTTTGTCCATTGTTAGAGATGTAAATGATGACTCTGTGTTTCTCATACACTGGGTATTCTACAGGAGAGAGAGAGTCACACTACAGTTCTAAAATCCTGCAGAAAATACCATTTTCCATTAAATTTCATGCCTTTTTCTTTTTTTTTTTTTTTTTTCCCCAGAAGCGCTCATTCCTTAAGTGGGGAGTAGGCAGAGGGAATAAATAGGGCAAAAGAGCATTAAGGCCTCTTTAGGAAATTAGACTTCACAAAGCACCAAATATACATTGCTAAAAGTTAAAATTGGCTTCATTAACTTCTTTAAATTATGCAGGCATTAATAGGATTCTTATTATTAATTCATGTAATTGTTTATGCTCGTTTTCTGATAGGGCTTTATATGTTTATTAATTTATTTCTGCTATTGCAGCACTGCATTGATGGGACTCATTAAGTGTAATGGCATTTGGCAATTTGTCACACAAATGAAAAGCCCTTTCCAGATCACCTCTACTCACCCCTTCTTTTGGAGAGCATCTCTGGCGTATATCTGGGGTGCAATGAATTGAACAGTTTGCTTGTACGCAGCATTTCAATACCTGCATGCTTGAGCTGTATAAGGCAGGCACACAGCTGACCCTTTAACCACCATCCCTCCCCTTCCTCTCACTTGTTTTTTATTTTAAAAGGACTCTTTCAGGCTTCTGTCTTAATTGTAACCACAATGCGCTTGAAAATGCCTATAGGAGTGGAACAGCTTTCTTGGAGTCGATAATTGGCTTAGATTATCTGACTGTATTTTATCAACTGCCTTCAAAAGGTGTTGTAGAGGAGCTTTCAAATACTACAAACTTCTATATTGTAATATTACAAGAGGGATGTGGACATGCTGGAGCGTGTCCAGAGAAGGGACACGAGGATGATCAGAGGGCTGCAGCACCTCTGCTATGAGGACACACTGAAAGAGTTGGGGCTGTTCAGTTTGGAGAAGAGGAGGCTCCAAGGTGACCTTACTCCAGCCTTCCAGAATCTGAAGGAGGCCTATAAAAAAAGCTGAGGAGGGACTTTTTAGGTTATCAGGTAGTGACAGGACTAGAGAGAATGGAGCAAAGCTGGAGGTGGGGAGATTCAGATTGGACATGAGGAGGAAGTTGTTGAGCATGAGAATGGTGAGACCCTGGAATGGGTTGCCCAGGGAGGTGGTTGGGGCCACATACTTGGAGGTGTTTGCAGCCAGGCTGGATGAGACTGTAGCCAGCCTGATCTAGGGTAGGGTGTCCCTGGGAATGGCAGGGGGGTTGGAACTAGATGATCCTTGTGGTCCCTTCCAACCCTGACTGATTCTATGATTAGCAATATATAAAATAATATATTCCCATTGTGTGTAATGAGGTTGGAAACTCCTTTGAGGGTTCTGGCAACAGAACCACCAGAGCAAACTCCTTCTATTTATTTTTTTTTTCCTTGTCACCAAAGTCAGATGAATAAATTTATGCAGCTTTTGAAGATTACCCCTTCAGAGCATGGTAAGACAGCAATCAAAATATTGCAAACATCAGGCAGGCTACATGGTAAATGTGCAGTGTAGGGGGTGGAAGATAGAAAAGAATCTTTGAAAGTCCTGTTGCTTCTGTAGTCTATACCACTGCATTGAAGGGTGTCATATGGATTTGTTTTTTACAAAGACTTGGCTGTAGCAGTTACGGTTTTTTATCAAAAGTCAGGTTTTAATTAAGGACTATCTCTATTTCAGATGTATTCCTGTGCTCATAGTCAGCAGTTCTGAGCAGCAGATTAATATAAGATTATGTGGGGAAGACAGCAGTTGCTCTGCATAAAGATACATACACCTCAGGGTGTGTTTGTCCTTCAGTTACAATCTGCATCTTAATGTTTTTCTGTTGCTGGAGATTTGGGAAATGCTTAGACCAGCAAACATTCTCCACTAATTGCATAAAAGCAAAAATTAGAAGATGATCTGTAGGAAGGCAGTAAAAAGGATGAGGATCACTTATGAGGAATGAAAGAATGGCAGAAGATGATGAGTGTTTTGAAGTTTTCAGAGATCTCATTATTTTCATGCATCTATAGTATTCCCCCCTTCCATCCAGCATTATCAGAGTAGTAAAGGATATCACACTTGCAAACTTAATGACAGCCACATGATGATGACCTTAACTGAAAAGTCTGTGTCTGTCCCAGACATTAGGTTTTACTTTAGAAGTCTCACATGAATATTTCTAGGTTTAAAAAAACCCAGCTCCTTGAATTGCACTTCCCTTATGAAAGCCCTGATTCTATGAGTACATTTCTTCACTCCCAGAAACCTGCTGTCTTTGTGCTCTGCTCGAAATTGGAGGGATTTTCCTTCCTAATCTCTGTGATTTCCTTAGTTGGATCTTCCATGGTGGAAATGTTTGGCGTGCTCCTGTGTTTTCCTGTCCGCCTACTATGCAAATATGTATGCTGGTCTCAGCCTGAGGAAGGAGGAAAGTCACTAGCTGGGGTGAGGAAGGACTAACCCATGACCTTGGCTGAAAGCTGTGTGTAAGCCTCTAGCTATTGTTCAGCCCAGGCTGGATGTTCTGAATTGCTTGTGACTGATGTGCAGTGATCAATCACATTGTAAGCTTTCCCAGCTCTGAAAAGCATACAGAGCCAGGAATAGAGAAGCTAACGTTTCAAAGTACTGTTGTCTACGTGATTTTCAAAGTTCTGTCCACTCTGTTGTATCTAGTTTGAATTTATACCACCTCATGTCTTTTTCATGGGAAACAGTGAGTATTGACTAAAGAGATTTTCACAAAAGGGAAATAAATAACTTTATAGATACTTAAAAACTACCCCTGATGCATTCTTCGTTTTGTGAAACCATCACCTTGAAGCAGCACATATCTGTCTGCTTAAAAAGGGGAAAACTCTTCTCCTCTGTGCAGAACACAAACTTTTCTGTTTATGAAGATCTGTTTGACTTGTAGCTGTGAACACCCAGACAGGTAGCTTTTCCTAATCCCTGGGGTGGAGGAGAAAAAAAGATTTGGTGGTCATTAGGGTGCAGAATTATCTCAAACACAATAGATTTTCCTCATGACAAATCACACATAATCTCCATAGCAACCTCACATAATTATGCAGAAGATTTCAATGTAGCAACAAAAATAAGCATGGCAGGAATTGTAAAGAGTAGCTATATAGTGTGAGACAGATGTGGGAGTAGATGGTGTAGAGAAGTCTGAAACACAACTCTTCTAAGATGCAAAAAGTGAACAAAAGACAGAAAGATTGCCTGCTTTTTGTTGTGGAGAGCAGTGATTAAGTCAGTACATTATCTGGAAATTGGAGATGATGGGCTCAAATATCTCCTCATAATATAGAGCTTCCTGACAGTGCCATAACAGTTTCAGGAGTGCCAGCAGCAGTTTTATCCCACTTTTGTAGTATTATTACAGCTATAAAAATGATCTCTCAGCTGTGAGTTGCTGTGCAAGATCTAAATGCATCAGGGTTTGGTTGGGGATTTTTTTTCAATTCTTTTTTTCAGTCTATTTGGACAGATTGTTTAACAGGAGCTTATTATGGGGAGTTTCAGCATCATCTTTCTTTCTATCTATCTATCTATCTATCTATCTATCTATATCTATCTATATCTGTCTATCTATCTATCTATCTATCTATCTATCTATATCTCTATCTATATCTCTATATCTATCATCTATCTATCTATCTATCTATCTATCTATCATCTATCTATCTGCCTATCTATCTATCTATCTATTAATTTATCTGCTCTTTGGAATTCAAGACTGCTGATACCTTCCACAGAAGCAGACTGCTAGTGAAGGAAGGGCATTTTTTTGTTTTCAAGACTGCAGATGGATTCAGGGAGAGGATGGGGGAACAAGAGGAGTTGTATGCATACTGCATTGTTCTTTCTTTCTTACTATGCTCATAGTACTTTGCACAGCGTCCTAGATTAGCAGCCCAGCCACTTGTGCATGTAGTCATTCTGTATCATTAGCAAACACATTAGCATCATAAATTCAACACATGGATTATATATTCTGCCTGTGTATCCCTGTGCTGAGGAACCAAATGATCCCATTGTTGGAGCAGGTCCATCTCAGAAGTGGGGGCATCTCAGAGGCACTAAGTACTTTCAGTTTCAATAGTATTTGAGGATTCCCAGCAGCAAATTCAATAATTAAGTTCATGCTTCAAGGGCACTAATCCTGTGTCAAGACATATCTATGATTAAATAATTCTGATGGTGATTTTCTTTTAATTATCATGGCCTGATCCAGAGCTTTACGTCTACCCTGGCCTTTCTGAACTCAGTCAGGTATTTTAGCTTCAGCTGATTTGGACTAATACCATATTAAAAATGGTATAATCGTGTTAATTAAAATTATGGATAAAAATGCAGGAGAATATCTACTGAACTGATCCTTAAAATTTCAGTCAACTGTTTCCATTCAGCTGATATTACATGCTTTATTTCAATTCAAAGGAGTATTTCAATCCAGAACAAATTTAAGCCATAGAAATGGATAGCAGCTTACTTTTACTATTTTATACAACAATGTGACTTCCCTCCAAACTTGTCTTCCTCAAAGAGCAGATTACAGGGATAGCAGAAGTGTCATCCCATTAACCACAGAATCACAGAATGCATTGGCTTGGAAGGGACACTCAAAGGTCATCACTGCTAATTTGCCTTATTGAACATTCTCAGATTTGTTCACACATGAGAAAAGTTAAACCAAGAACTGACCATGATTTGTAACCCATGTTTTTCTTGTCCCTGGCCAATTAATAATTTTTAATGTGGATAACTTTTTAATCCTATGTGAAGCTCGCAGTGAGACTCATACCAAGATATTTCTTTGCCCTTACACTTTCCAGTCTTTTAGAGACATCATCTTTTCCTCTTTAGGTCTCTGGAATCTTTATGTTAAAGCCAAAGACCTTGTCTTCCAACAGCTGGTAAATATCTTCACTTTCCTTATGGCTGATGGCAGGCCATGAGCTGTCTCTTTGAGCACCTTAGAAAAAAAGGTTGTGACATGGCACAGGGGGTTAGATTTACCCCCAAAATAAATCACACTAGCTCAGAAAGCTTGGAAGCAAAATGAAGCTGTATTTACAAAAGCAAGCAAAAAAATATAGAAGTATAAAATGCAGTGTATATGAAAAAAAAAAATTACAATTCAGAAACAGCACAAAAACCTCCTTGAATTGTTCCTACCAGGAGCCTCCATATCCCTTCCCTTCCCTTCCCTTCCCTTCCCTTCCCTTCCTTTCCTTTCCCTTCCTTTCCTTTCCCTTCCTTTCCCCTTTCCTTCTCCTCACAGACACATTATGCCAGCAGAAAAGAAGGTCAGGAAAGAGATAAGGGAGTAATGCAAAGCAGAATTGCACAGAGAAGAAGCGAAAAGGAGAAGAAAGACTTGTTTATGCAGCAAACTATATTCTAGTAAGCAAGCCTGTGGAATGATACAGACTTATCATTATTTTTCTTTTGTATCCAATCCTCTATTTTATTTACCTTCTGGAATTATCTGGAATTTCTAATATTCTTTTTTATAATTAAAACGGTAAGCTAAACTGTTAGTTTTAAACTACCACACATGGCAAACTCCAAAGCATCTTTTTTCCATCAAAATAATTGACAAGCTAAACAAGTGTTACATGTAAGCAGTAATAAAATAATTGCTTGGACTACTGATGAAAAGATGAATGCAGATGCAAGCAACTTGCTTTTGTTAACAATATCTGGAAATGATCACCAATTGCCTGTTGCCACATAGCCAGATGGTGGTCAACATTCAGACATGCAGCTAAGACTAAGGACAACATTTAAAGTCTATGTTGTATTATTCCTTCTTCCCATCAATATCTGAGCATTCACATGACTGCAGTGTGCAGTGCTGGAGTGGAATAGCCTTGGCTGCCTAACAATAGTCCATGCTAACCATAGCAAGGTTTATCCCTGGATTCTCAGGGTTTTGATTCTATTGACTTGCACTAGTATGAATTAATTGTTTTGAATCCTCTCTTACAGAGCACTAAAGATTACATTATCTTCTATTTTTAATTCATGCCACTTCTATTAAATAGGTTTACTAATATTAAGTATTAATGGGGTTTAGATATTTTTCCTTCATTCAATGTATCACTTTTTTTCTTATTGTTCAATTAAAATCCTTTCCAAATGAAAGGATTTTGCTTCCAAATGAAGCAAAGGTGACTAACAGAAAATAATTGAAAATTTGACTAAGATTTTCTAGAAAAAAGAAAGCAAGAAATGCATCCTGTTGAACTCTATTAACATTTCATACCACAAGATGTTCTGTCTGCTAATATAAAACATAATAAGATGATTTGCCAGTAGATATATGCTGAACATTTTATTCCACTCTCAGTTCATTTTATTTGCATATAAAGTGGCACATTTACACTCAACAATAACTAGTCCTGAAGGAATGATATTTAAGAGGAGAACATAATTAATCTATTCAGGTCATAAACATTTTCTTCAGGGCAATGGGCAACTATCTAAGACAACCTTCATAATCATTCATGTACATTACTAAAGTACTTTGGAATGAGCTGGCAAAGCTGAGGATACACAAAATGTCATTTTAGTCCAAGGAAATATTTTTGTTTGTCTTATGCAGCATTTTGAGAACTATCTTAACATAAAATTCCTCTGTATTTTTTATATTTGGCTTTGTGTTGATGCTGCATTCTGTTCCATTGTGTGCTTAAATCAGATAGGTATTTAGTTTCCCAGCTTTTCGTGTCAGAGCTCAAAAAGCATACAGGGATTTTTTTCCCCCCTTTTTTTCAAATATTATGGCTGCCTGATATGGAAACTAGTTATAAAGCTACTTAGTTGTTCTAATTAGGATAAAAGATTTTCAGCAGGTCTGCCAAAAGAGAAGGCAGTTTTGGAACACATTTTCCTGCTACTTCATCTTGAGGGTCTTGACACATGATTTTATAAACTCTAGCTACTTTGTATTTTAATTGACATAGATTGAAGAGGAGAAAGCGAAGTGGAGATTGGAGAGTGTGTAAGGGAACAAACACTCTGGTCTGCTGTAATATTCCACTGCCTTGTAGTACTCGTGGAGGATGTTCCTGTCCTCTTTACCATGTCTATTAACTTAAGCTGCAAGGAGGGCTCATAGTGATTACAAATTCTGCAGAGAGATAATCAGTACAAAGAGCCAGATTTGTATGGGCATAAATGAGATCCAAATCTGTTTATTTTTTCCCATATTCAGTTACTATATTTGCTCTGGGGAGCACTGTTTTGCACTCAGATCTGATTCAAATCTTCTGGCCCATTTCCATAACTCCAGCCCCATTCTTTGTAGTCATAAACTAATTTATATTCCAGGAGGAAGGGTCAGAGCATCTGTAGTTCACCCAGAGCACTCACTATCTGAACCGGAAGACAGCTCTCTCCCCCTTTGTAGGCTGAGCACATTCTCTTCTGCTTTTAGTTTCTTGCAGCCTTGAGAACAAGGGCCCAAGCCACGTGCTTTTGCAAGGATGTCTCCCAAGGTTTAGGACAGTCTGCTGCCACTCGCTTTGCATGATCTTTGACAATTTAACAGAAAAACCCTTCAGTTCTGCTGTTCTTGAAGCTTCTAATCCGTGGGCTATTTGCTCCCCAAGAGGTAATGCCCTTTTGTCAAGGAGTGCACAGCTTGGTAACAGGTGATAAATGGGTACGTAGGCAGTGTGTGAGGAAACATGATGGGGACAGTCAAAGCTACTTGAGTTAGCATGTGTACTTATTTTGACATAATATTTAAAATGAAATAAATTTACATAAAGGAAAATAGTGCTGAGTAGTCACAGAAGCCTATAGTCAACAAAGCATTTGCTTACACCACTATTGCTGTGGAGCAGGCTCAGGTCTATGCACCTGGTTCCCTTTAATGCCACTGCAAGGTTTGTACAAAGCCTTGTGGAAAAAAAATAGTAATTAGCACTTTTTTTTTTTTTTTTAATATTAGTTTCATTTTCTTAGCCACAAAAGGGCCAAGAGATAACATTTAAACCCAGGAAGTGGCTTTGAGCCACTTCTGAGGCACCATTATTACCCTACAATAAATTGACTCATCACACATAGATAAGTCACAGACAAGTAGCACTCTCAAGAGTGAATCTAAAACTCCTGGAAATGACTGGTCACAGTGGAATACAAACCTTTCATATGTTGATTAACTGTAACTAATTTTGTGCGTCTATCACCTTTAACATCTATTTTAGATGTTTTGTGGATGTAGCTGAAGAAAACAGTAGCCCACATTTACCAGTTAGGAACCACTTTGTCACTTTAGATGCAGTAAGCAGTTCAGTTGCATCTTCAGACTTCAGGTTTGCCTTAATCTCATGTTCCCAACACATCCAAACTGCTCTTAGAGCAGTGTCAAATGACTTGACACAACAGAAGATCAATTTGTCATACTCTTATTAGCACTGTGCTTCTCCTTGGAGGAAAACAGAGTTTGTCTGGAGGTTGTTAGACAGAGGAACTGATGGCTGTCGTAAGGTGGATGGGTTGGTGTTAGCATTTGGCTCTGTGCGAGGCAGAACAAGCATATAGCTACTGTATGTGAATCATATCATTTTCCTTGTGATTGGGTTTTTAATAGTCAGAATCCAACTGGCCAAACAGATGGCTCCTCAGAGGAAAATGAGAAGGCTGTAGGGACAGAGCTGCCTTTCTGAAGGCCACATATCCATTTGGGACTTAGGTCTTCTCTGGAAATGTATTTCTAATTTTGGCGTATCAGTGAGAAAGAAATTCTGAGCTTAAGTGGCATGGAGTGAAATGGGGGCTTTTAGAGAAATAGTGATACGTAGTTCAGGCTTTTGAGTTTTAGCACCTTTTAAAAATGTAATCATAATTTCCCTGTGAGCTCCTGGGGTTCTCTCACTCTTAATTTCCTAGTGACACCCATACACCTATCTCGTAAGACGCAGGCTCAGCACCTCTGACTGAGCAGCTGCACGGTTCCGATATGGCCAGTGGAGGCACGGGCATTCTCTCATCATCTCTCTGCTTTGTCCTCTATAATGGGTTTTTACCTTTCTGATTAAAACCCAAGCCCTTGGTTGGAACACAGTGGGGTGCCTCACAGGAAGCAAAAGCAGAGCTGCCAAGGAGAAGGTAACAGGATTTCAGCAGTTTCAGCGACTGTAAGAGTTGCTGCATCTGGACTAACCTCATAGAAGAAGGCTTTCTGTCCAGATAAGACAGGAAAGGCATGGCCTAGAGAAAATCAGTCATGAAGCAATTGAGAGCAGTCAGCTATTCCTGTAAAGTGCAAACTTATCAATCACCATCATGGGCAGATAATAAGAAGCGTTCCATTTACACTGTAGAAACTCGTTCAAGGCAACATCAGAGTTGTAATAATGGAGTTTGCCTCTGGGCTTGACAGCAAGAGATTGAGGTAATCCTCAGGCAAATACTTGTCCCTGCATTTCTCCCTCCTGTTTTATGAAGGGTTGTTTTTGGTTTTTTTCCCCCCTGAAACTGGAGGCCTTTTGGAGCTTCTTAAAGTATTGAGCCTTCAGTGAAAGGGCTGCTGAACCAGTGCCGGAGAGTACTGACACCATTGCCAACAACAAAACTTACAGAAATGGGAGCTTATAGGAATGAACCTCCACTCATTGCCAGCCCCAGTTCCCCTCCCTTGATGACACCACCACAGGCAGATCCAGTTCCTGTAGCCCTAATACTAGTACTGCTGTTCACTCTGCTCTTCTGGCAGAAGGAGAAAGCAGTGTGCTGTATACTGGTGACAAAATGAACAGGAATTTTGGACATGCTTAAGTAAAAGGTAAAACTCAGCTGGGTTTGCTGCTATGTTTTGGTTATTACAAGCCCCACAAGGCACCAAATGGCTGTTTAGGGCACTCTGGAATTTCTTACTCCTGCACTGAAATTTACTTGTTCTCCTGAGAGACCTGTAGTAAGTGCTACTGAAGTTGGACTTCTCCAGATCTGTCTGCTCTTCATCACTATCATTTCTGCATTTGATTTCAATAACTATTTCTTTTAAATAACTTGAAAGAAATCAGCTGGCACACATTTATCTATGATTCTATGATTTAGGGACTATAAGAAGATGGAATGCTGTCAAGCTGTTCCTCATTGAAGTCTGGAGACAGCCTGAGGTTAATAGCCTTGCAGAAGAGGTCAGCTTTGAAGGGTGTGATCACTTGTAATGGGGTTCTCTTGAGAATTTCAAGTTCCTCCTGAGATCTCAGTGATCTGCCTTCAGTGTTTCTTTCTGAATGCCTGTACTTTATTACTTCCTATGAAGCTCCCAGTGAAATTTGTTCAACTGTTTGCAATCACACCAACCCACCTGCCCATCCCCATGAAGTCATGCACAAACATCGCAGGATGTCAAATGTCTTTGGCATTTCTTCATCACCTCTGGAATCCAGAATCCCTCTGCTAGTAATGACCCAAGCCCAGGCTTATTTATGACTTATATCTAGAGCAATGTATTTGTTTTTTATTAAGCAAAATACCATGACACCAGTTTTAAAATGGAACTTAAAAATGCACAGGAGGTTACATATCTGTAATTTCCATAATCTACAAGACTCTTCATCAGGTCACCCTGCAATTAATACTTGCATAATTTACGCTACAAAATAATCATTTCAAGATGGCTGAAATGGGCTTTTTAATTCATTTATACCCTTCCTGGAATTGTGAAGGATCTGACATATTCACTTTAGCTATAATAAGGATGAAAAGCATAGTTATTTTGAAAAGGAAACTACTTTTATTTAATCAAAACATTTTTGGTCAAGTGGATTTTTTGAGGTGTTTATGGTCCAGGTGGATTGCATGCCTATTGCTACTGTTCTTCCTGTTTCAATCTTTTTACTGTTGGTAGAGGCAATGACCAAATTTTCTGTCAGGCAAACCAGAAATTGGACACTTGAATTATTTCTTGTCAGTTTAATTATTGTTTTTTTAAAACATAAGGGTTTATTGCGTGTTAATATTTAACCTATCACTAGCAGGCTTTGGGATAAAATGAACCATTCAAAGTACTCAGCTTTTGACTAATGTGCTTCAGAACCTCATGAGAAGACTTACATTTCTAACTATTGCAGCAACAAAACCTGCTTTTAAAAACAGACCAGAAATATACCCAAAACTGAAAGACAAAGATTTAGGAAATCCAGTATCCCATTAGAAAACTGTAGTGAGCCTTCATCTTACAAATGATTGCACAAACTTGTATTTCTGTTTCTGCAATTTCTGCCCACATGGGACAAGAATCTGTCTGTGTGAACTAAAAATGGCCCTAAAACTGCAGCCCCCTCCAATTGCTGTGAACCCCTAAGTCCTTATACAATCATTGTCATGAAACAGATTAGGTTTTAATCTCAAGGAAGTGGCCACTCTGAAATTCCAAAGTTTTAGTATCTGGCTGTAGATACCTTTATGAGCCATGACTTTTCTAACATAGGGGAAACAGAAAATCACATCAATTTAAAATGTTCTGAGTTGCCATTCCCAGATGGAAAGCTTCAGTGTAATTTTTTTGCTTATGCAAAATTCAGTGGTGGCTTTTTTTCCTACATGGTTTTGGGGGTATTGTAAAATCATAAGTTTCTATGAAGAAATTCTTCCACAGATGGATGTAAATTAATGTATTTGCACATACTCAGCTGCATCATAAAATAACAAGGTTGTTTATTATATTATAAGGATTTCCAAAAGCAGTTAGATACACTGATAAATTTGTTGCCCAAGTTAAAAAAAAACCCAAAACAAAATCCAACAACCTTACCATTGTTTTGAATTACATATTTCAATAATATAAATGATCTCACAGCTGTTCCCCAAGGACATATTGCTGTTTGTTGTGGGGCTGGCTGTTTGCTGTAGCAGTTTCCAACAGATTTCCTATCAAGCTGGTCTTAAGCAAACAAAAAGAAATACAAAATAATGCTAGGCATGGAAACATCTTTGTATTTGCTCCTCCAGTTTGCTTTTAACTCTTAAGTAATGACATACTCTACCTGTGCTTGTCACAGTGTGAAAATTGTAGTGTGATGACATTGTGACATCTGCATTTGATTCAAATTCTGACTGGATTTATTGGGTTCAAAGGTTGTATCAAATAACATAACTGCAGCCTGGGCTGACTGGGCTCTTAAGGAGATATGGGGCTGCATTTTGGCATACATTGCTGGACTCTTCTTAACATTTCTGGACAGCTGATGACAAAAATTATACTTCAATGACAATGTCATTTACAAATCAGCAGAAATGTTCTAAATAATACCCAGTATAGTTTGGTGATTTGAAATTAAGTGCCCACTTCTTCCACAATGTTTATTTATTTTGTTTAACTCCTAGAAGCTATCCTTGGGACTGGACCATTGCTTTTAATTGCCTCACTTAGCACATTTTTAAGGCTGAAATTGTTTTTACAATTGTTAAACATATAACATACATCTAATACCCAGATTTTTTTTTAATTTTTTTTTACTCTCCTTGAATTTTCAGCATGGGAAATGCTTGAACAATAAGTAACATTCAAGTGAGCTGTCCCATGCAAGACAAATTTTAATAATTTTCTTATGCATCACAGAGGTAGAGAATAGTTGCAGTCACCTAGTATTTAATGTGCACTGGTGGGAGCAGAGTTGCTTCTGACATATGTCACAACACATAGACCCAGTAACATACATCTATGGCAGCCCCAGTGATAGTGACCAACAACTGAAAATGTATCTATTTGTGCTTCTGTTCTTGGCATGGAGATGTGTTTAGGGCCTTTTTAGGCTATCAGGTAGTGACAGGACTAGGGGGGAATGGAGAAAAACTGGAGGTGGGGAGATTCACACTGGACGTGAGGAGGAAGTTCTTCTTCCAGGCGAGAGCCAGGTGAGAGCCTGGAATGGGTTGCCCAGGGAGGTGGTTGGGTCACATCCCTGGAGGTGTTTAAGGCCAGGCTGGATGAGGCTCTGGCCAGCTTAATCTAGCATAGGGTGTCCCTGGGCATGGCAGGGGGTCTGGAACTAGATGATCCTTGTGGTCCGTTCCAACCCTGACTGATTCTATGATTCTACGATTCTAATTCCCTACAGAAAGGACTCGGATTCTTTAAGGAATGCATTTCCATGCACTGCTCTGTGGCCTAGTGATCACTTCCAGGATAGTCCTTTTTGGTTTTGTTTTTCTTTTTTTAGCAAAATCTATTCATGTGCAAATCTATCTGTAAACTGTCATCCATTTAGACACACAACCTGTATTTATTTTTATTTTGCTCTGTATAGATAACAGATTGGTTTAGAGAGAAAGTTGGTTTTGCAGCATCTTGGATAAACTCCATACTTAAAAATTCCTATAAAATGACTGAGGTGCTATAAACTTTTTCATCTTCTTGAAATAATGTGAAGGCAAAGTTTTTGACACTCTGTGTCAGGCCTAACACACACCCAGGCTGCCAGCTGCATGTCTGCATCCCACAGGGAACACTTGTGTTGAATTACATGGCCACTGAGTTACATTACATCAGTGTTCTGCTTTAATGTTTTCCCCTTCTTATTGCAAAGACAATTTGTTGACATCTGTAACTTGGTGAGTGCACTCATTTGAGTCTCTCTTCTTACTACTTATTGCTATTAGGTTGGGTACTTTAGCAGCCATATAGAAGAAAAACTAGCTCTGTAACTTGGAGGGGCAGGGGGCATTAATTTGGAAGATTATTACCCTGAATCTGTTAACAAAATTCTGCCAAAGCCAGCAGGGGGTTCTTAGCAAGCAGTATGGAGCATGGAGAGCCACAGAGATGCAATTTATCCATGACCAGTTAGCCATGGGTAGGACCACATTGAAGGTGAAGTTTATTATAAGATTTGACCAGTCCTGGGCAGTAAGGCAATGGGAGCTGTGGTATAAAACTCTTCAATAGATTAATCTTCAGTGGCATAATGATTCCCTCCTCTTTCTCTCATTTCTCATCCTGTTTTCAGCTTGTGTGTTCCCATGTACACCAAAGAGAAGACTTTATGGCACGAGACTGAAATGCAAAACCTTGTCAAAGCTCATGCACTCAACTGCTTTGACACCCCAAACCACTAAATACTTTACAAATAACACCATGTCACTGAGGTTTTTTACTTCTGGTGCGGCATTATTCCTAGAAGTTAAGTTCTGGTAAAAAGGCTAAGATTTTTTTATGACTGTAGTATAAAGTAATTTAGAGATGTAAAGAACTATCTAAATGCTAAGTGTTATTATTCGTGAGTAATCAACGGAACAATTAGCATAAAGAATGGCAGTCCTCTTCCTTGCACTTTTGATGTTAAATGAAGAGAGACCAATAATAAATAATGAATGTAGATAAAGCCAAATGGATTTCTGATTTTTGTTTGTAGATGAGTACATACATCAAACAGCCATCTGCCCATATAGAAAGGATTAGTGGTTGGGTACCATTTTCATCCACAGCTGAGAAAATATGAGAAATAAAGAGCTTCTCTTCTGTATTCTGCAGTACAAATCTGTTGTAGATATGACTGTGATACTAGCTGTGACATTAGAAGGTCATGTGGAGTTAGAAAGCAGAGGATACAAAGTCTGATTTCACGAGCCATAATGAACCTCATGAACTTTCATAGGGCATACTAAAGCAGCTGTGATTCTCTGATCAAAGTGGGTGTAATAATGAATCTGGAATTAAAAGTTAGTTATTCCAGTGATTTCAGAAAAAAAGAAACAGAAGAAAAATGAAAATAAATTAAATGAGATGATGATATAAAATAATGAAATGAAATTTTAAAATGAGGTGAAATAATGAAATGATGAAATAATCCGATGACAAAATAAAATAAAATAAACCAAAATAAAATAAAATACATATGCTATAGATTTTGGCAACTCATATACAAAATTACTTGGTAAGGAAGCACCCAGTCTTGTTGTGTTTATGTTATCATTGAATATTTTTGTATGTCTCAGGAAAGACCATATGCTCTATTTATTTTCAAAGTCACAGCTTAGGATTTTATAGGTCAAGCTGTTAAATACCATTTGAGTTCATGGACTGCAGTTTTGAACAGTTACCTATGCATATGCCAGAGTGTTTGAATTTGGCCAAATGCTAAAAGCTCTTATTTCTAGCAGATCCTGTAAAAGAAAACATGATCTGTGTTGCTTACCCTCTGTTTTTCACTGATCTGTTTCTGGGCTTCTGACCAGAAATTCTATAGTAAAACAGATGAGGATCATTGAAGTTAGGTGAACAGAAAGTTGCTCTTCAGCATGGCAATTTTTGCTCTGTCATTCCTAGCAATAAAATATACTAGAGCACAGTATTTAATTTTGTGACAAAAGAATTATCTTAGATAAGTGTTTTGTGGTCTGGGAAGGCAGAAAGCTAGGGCAATATTTTATACACTCTATTATACAACATTCCCTCTTCACCTCACTGTAATTCTTGGCCAGCAAGAACTGGTGTCTTTGGGAAAGTGTATGCTGGGGCACCATCTACATTTGTGGTGAAAGAAAACAGAAGTAAAGCCTGTCAGTAGTATAAAACACTGGGATTTATTTTTTTTTAACAAAGAAGAGAAATATAATGTTCTTCATGCCATTTTCTTTGCATAAGTTAACGTTACGCATTTACATTGAAATGTTAAATTGCAGCATGCACTCTGAAGTAGGATAATACATAGCACTTTCAGAACTGGAAAAGAATTGTAGCACTTCAGGCTCTTTCTGAATCCCAAAAACAGTACCAGCAAATAAACACTGTTGTACCTCTACAGCTACTAGCATTTCAGCAGCAAAGTTAATAGGTGACTGGTTCTCAGTAGCTGTTGCAGGAGCAGTGTGCACACTGTATCTGAACTAGGGAAGATGTTGAATTTATTATGAGGGTTCTGTTCTCTGAATCTCTCTACTCAGTGCTAGCTTCCATGGAGGTAACATTTCCCTAATGTGTGTTCAGTGAAAATGTGTATGTGTGTCTTTCGGTGTTGGCTGGCTCTACCCAAGATTTACAGAAATGTGATAGGAAATACATTTACAGACACTATAGAGTTTAATACATAATTCATCTGTGGCATTACTTACCACAGATTTCAGAAGTGATGTAGATTTCAGCTTTAGACATTCATCTATCTCTCAGTATATTCACAGCTACTTAACATAAAGTAGGCAATTTGAAGAATAACTGGGAAGCTGTGTGCTTCGGAGCAGGAGCTGTCTAGCTAAGAGGAAGCCAGAGGTGTCTTGCATAGTAGTTCCTTGCTTGTCTATTCTGGACAAACTGGACATGATCTAGAGCTGCCCACTGAATTGGGCCTGGGATAGCAGATGGAGAGGGTGAGAATTTGGTCAGGAGTATGAAGAGAAGGCTGAGGGAGCATCTCATTGTTTACGTCTGCTGAAGGGAAGAGTAATGGGCAAGATGGAGCTAAGTTTCTACTTAGAGATGCAAAACTACTAAACCTTCCCAGTCCATTCAATGTGGATTACATAAGACAGGTATTTTTCAAATGCCTACAAATAGACACCTCTCTATAAATATGGTCACTACATGTAGTGCTTCGTATGGACAAGTTGCTTTCCAGTTTACTTTGTAAGAAACAAGAGTTTGTATAAAGGTGTATTTTCTTCCAAATTACCAGAGTTATATAGACAGTACCTCCTAAATGGTGTTTGTCCATGATGCCAATTTTAAATATTAAATATTAAGTAGCAAGTTCTATTCTGTTCTGGCTCGGGTCATAGGGTAGTAAAACCTGAGGACACTTTTCTTTGGTTACCTGAAATGATGCTCAGTACTGAGGCTGCTGATCCTTTCTCTGGAAATGATTCTAGATCCACTTCCCTGGTTCCCAGGACAGTGATCAGTAGTGTCAGAAACTTCCTTCTATAATCAGTGTAAGATTAGATTTTCTTAAATTAAATAATGCATGCACTTGTTTCCATGTATTTATATGCATTTTCTTCACCTCTATGGAAAAAAAAAATATCTAAGTAGCAACAGGCTAATGAAAAACACACCTAGTGTATTAAAAGCTACATCTCTTAGCATGTACCTATACTTCCTTTCACATGTGGGTGTACATACGTACACAAATAACACACATTTCGTAAGTTTGCTTCTTTTATTACTTTTGGCCAGCTGCAAATGTCCAGTTGTTTTATTTCCCATTTTGATTTTTGTTTGATAACAGGAGACTGTACAGAGAAATAGCATCTGACAGTGTGCAAATAAAATACCTATCCCTTTGTCAGGTTTACAGTCACATAAAAACATAGAAAAGAAGGGAAAACAACTGCACAAATGGAGGGCAGATAAATCTCCAGTAAAGCTGAAAAGTATAATCTAACTCCTGGAATAAGGAGGGAGAGGGAGAACATAATGTTTTGAGGTGTTCTGAGCAGGAACTAAGAGCACATAATTCACTTTTACTTTCCATTGATTAGACACAGTTACGGGAAAGGCACTCGAGTTTGGCGTCTTTCCCTGTGCTTAACAGGAGCTGAAGGTGACATCTAGTGAGATCCCAGCTGGGCTTCCAAAGTGCCTAACCACTTGCACTGGCACAGAGTGGGATGTTTATATTTTTAAGCTCTAAAGCACTACACAAATAGGCCCAAGATGTAGCGAGGACACAATAATTGCTTTCCTTTCAACAGCAGGTAACACGTTTCCCACTGAGAAAAATATAATCCTGCTGCTTTTAATCATAACAGAAACAACAGGAGAAAAATAGACAAGGAAGTGGGAAATGTCACCAGTTGTGTCTTGGAAAAGCTGTTTGCAAGCATGAGCGAGCCTCTAAGTGCACAAAATTAAAACATTAATTGGCAGATTTAAGTTTATTGTCCATGAGCTGCAAGTCTCCAAATGATGTTAAATAATGAACTGAAACTTTCCAAGTTCAGAGAATGGTGTGAACTCTTTATTTTTTTCCTTTTTCTTGCTGGTTTTGCCATGGGTAGCCCACTTTGACTAAGCAGGGTGAACGTGTGTACCATGAGCAGCATGAATAGAATCATAGAATCATAGAATGGTCTAGGTTGGAAGAGACCTCAAAGATCATCCTGACAGCAGCTCCACAGGCTGATCCAGAGAGGATGAGCACAGAGAGGGTTGTGACACTGCTCTTCCCATTTAGCAATGTAGACATACGCTGTTCTGTCATTTTAGTTAATAGCAATATTTCCCATCTTTTACTGAATATCAGATGTCAATATCTCACTGCATCCCTTTCTGTGTCGTTACTCATGTAGCTCTGAACCTGGGGTTAATTTCAGAACTCAGTCTTGGTTAGGCTGAGGTTTTTCCTCTGGCCTTGAGGTGGCAGAGGCAGGAACGTTGCCTTCTGACAGCAGTATAGCTTGGCTCCATGTCTGACTCTCTGGCAGTGGTCATGGTAGAGTTAGGTTAACAGACGAACTTGATGCTCTTGGAGGTCTTTTCCAACCTTACTGATTCTATGATTAAAGTAAATTGATGGCAGAAATGGTGAAATCTAGTCTAATATCCTACTCCTGTGTCAATGGAATTGCAGACTATTTTGCAAACTTTCCCAAAGCTTTGAGGGAATGCAAATAATAATTGTGGAACTATTTAGTGTTTCCATATAGATTACAGCTTAGTAAATACTTCTGGAGTTTGAAACTATGTTCAAGAATTTCCTCTTGGTTGATATTAGGATGTCTCATGTCTCTTTGGTGTGCGTAACCATTTTCAGATAAGGCAATTACAGCATATCAGTGCTATAAATTAAAATTAGTTGAGGAGGGAATCCTCATCTCTCCAAGAAGAATAGTTACATCTCTGCACTATTCCAAATCCAAGCTACATTTATGATGTACAATATCTGTTAAGAGTCCAATGCTGCCTTTTTAATAACAAAGTTTTCCCCACGTAGCATTAGTCATAGCTTAAAGGACTACTGATTTGTGGAAAGCAGAAAACTTTCCCTTGATTAATTTCTTAGTATTAGATTTGAAAGAAGCAGTTCTAATCAGCAGTGTTTTAGGAGAAAAATGATCTAAAGGTCTTGTTCATAAAATATAAGAGATAAAACAATATGGCTTGAGATTCATCAGCTGATACATATCAGGATAGGCAGTGCAATCTGTCAATGCAGTAAAAAAATCACTTGTCCCTTAGATGTTGCTAGAGCTTACTGTGTAACTCTCTTTTGTCTCCAAAAGCTGGAAAGTCTCCAGTTTCAAAGACCTTAAGATTAAACCACAGGATCTTAACTAAATACATGCTTTTTGAACTAGATTAGTTTTTGCATGTGTGCATGTGAGTATTTATAATGCTCCTACATACTTTGTGATGTCATGTTAGAGAGATGGATGTAATCAAACTGAAGAACTGAAAGGGATGAAGACATCTTGCTTTCAACCACAGTCTTGACAGAGTGACTTGGAGAACAGAACTTGTTCAGTGACTTAGCTTCCCCCAATATGGAGATCAGTCCAGTCATCTCCAAGAAATTCTTCACTCTTTTGGCATTGCAGAAGAGTCTGCAAAGCTTTTCTGTCTGAAGTGGCAGAGTCAACTTGCCTTGTCTAATCCTTCCATCACCATATTTACTTTGTGGCTAGACAGACACTCTCATATTCAGTGAGTCCTTCTGGCCCCAGGCATCTTATGCGTGAATGCAAAGTAATATAAGAGGGAATTCAGTTATCCACAGAAATGATTGTGTCTTCCAAATATGTACAGGGGATGGGTTTTTTTACTTTATGCAGTATGAATGCAAGTATCAAAGGAAAGGAATTTATATTCTGGGCTTCCTTACCCTCCCCCCTCTCAGAAAGAGAAAAGCAAAGCTGTTGGATGTATAGGAAGGAGTAAGGAAACATATGTGAAAACTTAGCAGAAGTCTAGAGGCATTTCAGAAGTCTCCAAGGGAGCTGAATGATCACATTCTCATTAAATTCTTGTTAGGTGCCCATCTGTGTCTTCAGATGGTTAAATGTCCCATCTAACCCCATGCTGTTTTGATTCCTTTGTGATTTGTACTTCTTGTTTCAACAACTGGAGCGACACAGGTAAGAGTGGCAAGACAGACAGAGCCACACCATACCAACCTCTGAGATGTGCTGGTTTAAGTAAACACTGCAGGATTGGGTATAATGTGATGTTCTACCCTGAGCATCCTCACCATGAGAGACTATAGCAGGAGAACTCATCGGGATGCCAGGTTTAGAGCCTTCTCTGCAGGGAGGCAGTTTTATCCACATCCCAGGTACATGTTGGAAGCACTCTCTTTTAAGGCAGTATTCCTTTACTGCTGCTGGAAAAATCTTTTGGTAAAACATTTGTGTTTTACAATACTCAGAATTATGAAGGGTGCTTGGAAGAAACGGAGGTGAGATGAGAAATGGCTCTGCTCACCAGCAAAACTTTAAATGCTTCCTTAGAAGTCTCCAACCATGAAGTGCTGAGCCATTTTCCTTCTAGGAGTGTTTGGCATGCTATCACAGCCTGCCACCATCTCCACATCTAAATGGTGAGTTTGTGACACTTAAGTTTGGGACAAAATTTCCATTAAGTCCCACTTGGCCAGAGAGTAGTACTGTTTGATGTTTGATACCCAAACAGAAACAGTTGGGAAAGAAAAAAGGAGGAAGGCTATTAACTAATGTAAGGGCTTTTTCCTTGAGAGGGGAGCTGCTGAGGTACAGATGATATGCATTTATATAGAAGTAATTTTAAAGCTTTAGGCTCACTATCTTGCTTTTGTTCTTAAAGCTTTTGTAGATGATTTATGAAAAGTGTTATTTCTATTACTCAGCCGTATGAAAAGAAGCAAATTATCTTATTACATTATGTGGACAGTCAAAGGAAGAGTTAAATGGACCATATGACTTTCTCTTAAAACATTAATTTTCTTGTGTTGTCTTTAATTTCCTTGATAATGAAATGTGCACAATAGCCACTGGGTATTACTGCATGCAGATAAATTAGATCATTCCTATTAGATGTAAATCCTCTCCTAGACTTGTCATCAGGATATGATTACTGTAAATTTCTCTGTCCATGTGAAATGCCAATCCCTGAAAACATTTCCTGTTGAAAACAAGAGATTTTCAGAGTCTTTTAATTTAAATGCTGTCAACCTGATGGCTGTGGAAATGCTTTTTAAATGAATGATTAAAGACTGTATCTAAAGTTTGAAAATTGCTTTTCTTCCCCTGAATAAGTTTAATTCTGCAGTATCAATGAGACTTGCAGATGCTCAGCGCTTTTCACAACGAAGCCATGCAAGATTACATGAGCATGGCTGAGTGGGTACAATGGTTCGGTTTTATGACTAACTTGGTGCCTGTAACGCCTTAAAGCCATGCTTGTGTGGTGGGCTTCTCTTTATGGGAGATCTGAGCAGCTCCTACCAGTTCCTGTTGGAGCTGGACACTCATGTGACCTGTCCCCACTACCACCGCATGTACTCACAGGGGCTCTGCCACTGCCTAAGGCTTGAGACAGGGCAGAACCTTCAGGACTAAGCTACTTTTAAAATAAAAATATTTATGAAATGCAAGCTTGTGTAGATGGTCAAGATTTGAAGTGGAATTTATACCTTATTCTTCACCGCTTTCTGGGCTGGAGTTTGTCATAACTTTAAGAGTTCCTTAAAGCTATTTTTTTTTCCTCCTGTGACTTCATACCAGCTCAGTATTTCCAATCTAGAGTATTCATGCAAACATCTTAAGGCTTATGGAAATGAATTTACATTCTCGGCCCTTGTGATCATCATAAATTAAATTGTCTGTGATTCATGCATGGAGCACCTACACAGTTCAGATGCAGTATTTCAACCGTTCTGTTATTGTAAATTATTGCCACTAGTTTTGAACACTCAGCTTCACAAATGCTAGATGACAGCAAGAAGTCAGAATGTGTCAGACTGTTTATGTAAAATAATTAGTGTCCCCAAATGACTTTTTTTTTTTTCCCCAGAAAAAACAAAACAAAACAAAACAAAACAAAATCAGCGTTTAAAAATCTCTTTGTCCAATTATTCCAAAACCCACCCATTAACAGTGGAAAGGAAAAAGTGATTACCTGGAGTACCTCTTATGTCTTCATTTTGGACTGATACCCTCAGTTAATTCCGTCAAGGTCAGCATGATTCCAGCTGCAGCTGACCCATAACACCCTTACACATAGGACATCACCTTTGTAGAAAACAAAACACAGGATTGACAGGTATTTTGTTTTGGTTTACCCTCTGTGCCTCAGATCAGTGAGATCCAAGTCTTCTACAGGAAATTCTGTCTATGTCTGTTTCCCAAGAGAGACACAGGATTGAAACATCACAGAGTCAGCAGCAGAGCAGCAGATACACCAACCTGACTCAGCACTTCTTGTCATAGATTTTCCAGCTGCTGGTGGTAAAGATCTTTAACATGTAATTCAGTTAAACATTGTGAAGAACTTTTCCAGTAAGATGCAGGTTTATGCTTCTGTTCTCACTGTTAATTCACATTCAGATCCCCGTGGATTGGAAGATCACGTTTAAGAGATATGGACAGTCAAGTACCTCACTTGCTAGTTCACACATAAAATTAAGGGCATCTATAAAGTGATATTTTTGAATGCCACCTGACAAGATAGCATATAAAACAAAAAGCTGTCGTGTAATCCAAGCTCTCACCATATATCTTCCATGGCAGTCAAGAATGAGTATTTATCTAAACAAGTACTTTCAAGCTTTTCTTGCTGCAGTTTGTTTTTTTGTTTCACTCTTATTTGAATGAACAGAATGTTTTGCCATAACAATAACTAATATCTCTAGGCATTGAGATAGATCTGCAATTTGGTGCAGCAATATTCAACTGCAGAGAAATTATTAGCCTTAACCAGGAGCTAAATTACAGCTTGGAATTCACTGGCACTGCATTGTACCTGTGAATTCTAAAGGGCTGAATGAACTTCGAAGCTCACTATAATTTTTCTGAGAAGAAAATAAATCATCATTAAATTGAGTAGTATCATTACATTTGTTTAGCATCTGCTGTAGATGACATACTGAAGTTACAAGTGTTCAGAAAACTGTATCTGGTGATGTATTAGACTTCTTCTTTCAGATGCAGAAGATAATAATGATTATTATCACGATTGTTATATGCAGGAGTTGAAGGGGGAGTTCTTTGCTTTGTTTGGAGCATAAGGGGGGAGGAGAAACTACCCAGTTCTGTTTTATGAAAATCTTACATTAGGCTCAGTTGCTCCTACACATTAAATGTTTTTCATTCTACACTAAATGCTTTGCATCCATATTCAACCAAGTGCAGCATCGCTCTGCTCCACTTCTGATTATAGGTCAATAAAGGGTTCCCCTAGGGTGTCCTCTCCAGTGTGGCTACTCTGGAAGCATGGCTCTAGCTTTCAGCTTTCCATCAAGCTTTCAGCTTTCCATCAAAGCAACCTTTTACTTGCCTTCCTCGGATGGTGCACAGCTTGCTCTGGCTTTCCAAAGGAAATGGAGGCTGCTGTAAGGCCATGAGCACCATGCCTGTCACTGAGGCCATAGGAAAAGCTGGAGCATTGCAGGAGCTGCACCCAAGTAGCATTCTGTGGTGTCATTTTGCATCCCATTTAGTCTGTGCATGCTCTGAGCTTGCCAGTGGATCTAGTTGGTGCTACTGTCCCAGACTGATAGGTCTGTCTGGAAGTGTTTATAGCTTTGGGAGGGGTGACAGTGTTGGAGTTCCAGCCCAGCAAGAAATTGTGCTTTTGTGCTTTCTGTTCCACCCAGAATTTGCTGAGAATTAGTGAATATAACTAAAGGCCCTGCTTTGGCTTAAGTATTTAACAGGCCTAGAGAACATAAATGCATGCTTGTGTACTGTTTGCTGACACAAATATTCCAGTTATTATTCCCTTTCTGGGACTTTACTGAACCTTCTACTTATAGCTTACCATGAAACATTTTCCTTCCACTAAATCCACTTTCACTAAATCCCCAATATACTTAAAGTTTATCTCCAGCCAGTATCACATGATGCTGTCTGGCCTATACACTGCTCAGAAAATGCCAAACTTCTTATGATTAATCCCCCAACCCGAGAAAGTCAGGTTACACAGTGCACTGTCCTGTGCTGGGACTGTGAGCTTGTCTTGTAAGCAGCGACAGCCTGTGGCTGTCAGAATGCTGCAGAAGTTGGGATAAGAAAATGCACAACTATACTTCTGTGTTGGCTTCTGATTTGTTTCTTTTCTGCATATAGAATGGAAAAGTAAATGAAAGAACAGGGGATGCTGAGGAGCATATTTATTTGAACGTTCTGTCTTTTTTCACTGTATGTATGTATTTGTATAGAATATAGATGAGGTGGATGGATATAAAGGATTATTGGGTGTTAGGAAAAAAAAATTCTCACCAGAACAGTTGTCAAGCCCTGGAACAGGATGCCCTGAGAAGTAGTGGAGTCTCCATTCCCTGAGGGATTTAAAACATATGATGATGTGATGCTTAGGGACATGGTTTAGTTGTGCACTTAGCTGCACTGGTCTTAAAGATGCACTGCATCTTAAAGGTCTTTTCCAACCTAGATGATTCAATTCCTAGAGTAGTTCCACTGAATTCTGTGTTCCAGGAAGAGGCAGAATGCTGGAAGCAGCTTCTGTGATTCCCTGAGCATTGCTACATTTTGAAGGCTAAGATAATGTTTTTCTGGACTATAAATATGTATGTGCAAGGCCTTGCAAGCAGAGCTGCTGGCACGGAGAGTACATTTCAAAATGTGCCATAGCAAGGTCCCTCTGTTTAAAAAAGTTTGTGGCTAGAGCAGAGCGTGGTGACAGGCAGGCAAAAAAAAAGGAATGGCAGGGGAAAGATGAAAGAACTGTTTGTAAAGGAGGTCTCAGCCTCTAGCGCTGTGCATTGCTTTCACTCAGCTCATCTCCAGTTTCTGGTTTCCATCCATCCGAACCCTAAAGGGTTGCTAATAAGGGTCTTGCTAAACTCCATGTTGCCCTCCTACTTAGAGCAGGGAATAGAAGCTGGAAATGCTCAAAAATTTTTCACAATGTGTTTCGCCCACTGATGCCTGGATGTCTTTTGGGATCATCATTGTACTGCATTTCCACCTCTCATTTATATATTCTATATATGTGCATATATATTATATTTTATATTCTTTACTATGCACTTTTAATAAAAAAGAGTTTTGACTAATCAGCATCTACTGCTTTTTTTTCTTCGGTTTGGTTTTAAGTTTAATTAGTTCTTTACTTTGGTTTAATTAAAACCGTATGAAGATACACTTGATTTGTGTGTTTGTACCTTGTTCCTTATCAGAAGTTGCCAGAATAAATGTGAAGACAAGTGATAATGAAGCAGTGAAAAAAAAAAAAATGGTAGAAAACTTCAGGTCCCAAGGTATTTGCTGTCAGGATGGGTGATAGCAGTTACTCCAAAAGAGTTAACAAGTCTGATACATTCTGAGAATGAAGCATCTCTATCTGTGAATCCCAAGTGTCTGTAATAGCCCTGGATTTCCTCAACTCTGCAATCGATCCCATGAATGTTTTTCTGTCCTTGTTACAACTTATTCTCATCTTTAGTCATTATGAGTCACTTGCAAGTGCCATATGTTTACATAAGTCAAATGCCTCCAGCCAGCAGATCTTCACTCCGTGATGTTGATTTATATTCATTATAAACATCCAAGAAATGATTCAGAAATTGTAATTACCTGCTAATGTCAGAGATAGATTAATTAAGTGCTCCAATGTTTACTCTGCATCTCTATGACTGCTAACATTCCTGGCCATTTTTCTTTACAGCATTAATTTCTTTGCTGGGTGAAGTTTATTAATGTAAATTTGATTTGACATAAACAAGACTACAGCTAATTATTTCATGTAAATATACACACCATGTAGCAGCAAACTTTAAAAAATCTGCACATCTTGCAGTCTTTTTTTTTTTTTCCCCCCACTCTGAATGTCTGTTTTAGCTGTAGAGCAAATTCCTATTGCCGAAATAACACAGATGCCTTTTCCTTTGTCAAATTGCTGGAATATAAACATTTCTGTCACTCTGACACCTCCTTGACTTACACACAGTCATCAAGAATTTCAAACAACTGGGAACTGTCACATGTATCACTATGCTCAGCTTCACTTTGTATGTTCATTTTGTATTTGACTACATAGACAGGTTTTGTACTGACTGAGGACTACAACTTCCCATATGTTGAGGTAAATTGGAGAGCAGCCTCAGACTTGCCTAGGAGACACGGTCAGACACTGCAGTGCAACCTGCTTGTCCAGACCCATTCTTCTTCCTGGTAAAAATGCAGGGTTTTCCCATTTCCAGATGAAATCCTTGGCTGCTGCATCATGGAATTTTTTTATTTTTTTTTTTTTAATAAGCTCAAAGAGATCTTGAGGCTGTTCCTTCCTCCAGGGTTAGTGCAAGTGAGTGTAGCTCATAATCAGCATCATCTACATCTGCCACAGTTCCTGCTCCCTGCCTAGTACTCAGGATCAGGCCCCACCCAGCTTTCTTCCATTTCACAGTGAGCTGTAATCAGGATACATGGCTATCCCTGGACACTTGCCTTTGTGCAGACTAATTACCAAAAAGATCTCCTGGTTTGACCCCAAATACAAATCAAAGGCATCCACTTGTTGATGCTATAGGACACACTTCAATATGATCTTGGGTTTTGTTCCTGCAGTATCAGTGTGTGCTTCTGTTGTATTATTGTTCAGAGGAGCTGTTAAGTGGCTGTTAAAATTTCCATGACTTAGAGGGTGCCTAATAAATTCAGACTTTTCTGGTATTGTATTACCCTTTCCTATTTCAAGACAGTTCTAGTGGATTCCATGTATTGCTTCCTGTTTGCTTTTACTGACTTATGCTTCTTTCAAGGAAAGAAAATCAGCTAAATGCAGCATGGATTTGCCTGTCTGGACACAAAATGTCCAGTTTCTTTTACTTATACAAATTAATAATTTCCTCAGTATTCAGTAGAAATGACAGAACTTCCATAGCTTGTTTTTGGCGCAGAGACTTTTAGACTCAAGGAATGATAAATTTTTTGGTGAAAGGTGTTTTTACAAAAAAGTCTGTCAAGTTCTAGACATGTTCACTGTATGTAGTCAATCCTGCAGTCCTTCTTTCAGGTTTTCCTTTCTCTTGTATTTCATCCGTCTTGTTGGTTTCTGAATTTATTCTCCACTATGCTATTTTTTATTCTATCTTATTCTGACAAGCATCTCAGGCTATCAAATCAGGGCTTTATTTTTTTAATGGATCATCTGTCCAAGGGTCTATTTTATGTAAAATATATTTTTCACCTATCTATTTCATCTTGGGAATTACCTTTACACTCACCTAATTTATCTTGGACTCTGTTTCATTGCCCTGAAAGAGGACAGTCATTGTAGTGTTTTATAAATTGACATTTGTCCTTTGAGTGAGATGTTGCTTAAACCATTACCTGCTTTGAAAGTTAGGGACTGCTCTGACATGATATCCAGAATGGTGGTTTTCCACTTCCAGAGAAGGGCCATGGAAAACATGGGCATCTTCTAGAGCTTCTCCGTTACTTCCGTTTTGATTCTACTGGCTTGGGTTACAGAGATGTAACCTCTAAATGACATTGCTGTAGCCTCTGTTTAGTCATTTGGTTTTGGCGAGGAACGAGAACACTGAGAAATTGTGTACCTTTGAAGTGAAGCTGTGTTCTTGCTAGAGGACAGCAGGCATTCCTTAGGAGGAAAGGTCTTACAAGGGAGATATGATACTGTATTACCCTGAATTTCTCAGCATCCTATGAGACTACAGCACTGGCTTGTATCAAAAAAAGGCAGAATTCATCAGTTTTAGTCCAGCTGAAAACTGCTTTGCTATTTTACTGCCTGAAGCTGTCATCAAGCTTCCCTTTGGAAAGCTGAAACATATATTTTTGTCTTTTTAGTTTCACTCTTTAGCATCACAAGGTAGCAGCTGGGGAGCTCTGGGATTCTTTCCTCCATTCCCAGTACCAAAATACTTCACTGATTTACTGCTAATCTACTTCAATGTAATTAACCTCAATTTAGTCCATTTTTTTCAAATCTTCTTCCAGAATCTAAGTCTAGCATCACTGTTAGCTTCCTACCTGCTACTTATGTCAGGGCCTATGTAGGCTGCATAACTCACACATACAACCACTGGAACAATCAAGGGTGAGCAACCCCAGGCAGGTGAGCATCTGGAAACCTGCATGGTGGTGCTGCTTCATGCCAAACCTGTTCTTCACCTTCCAGCTTTCTTCTACTAAGCTGAGGAAGAGATGTCATAGAATCATAGATCATCCAGTTCCAACCCCCTGCCACAGGCAGGGACACCTCCCACTAGATCAGGTTGCTCAAGGCCTCATCCAGCCTGGCCTTGAACACATCCAGGGAAGGAGCAGACACAACCTCCCTGGGCAACTCATTCCAGTGTCTTGCACCCTCACTGTGAAGAACTTCCTCCTAACATCCTGTTTAAATCTCCCCTCTGCCAGTTTAAACCCATTCCCCCTCATCTTGTCATTACAAGACCTTGTGAATAGTCCCTCCCCAGCTTTCCTGTAGCCCCCTTCAGATACTGGAAGGCTACTATAAGGTCTCCTCTAAGCCTTATTTTCTCCAGGCTGCAAAGCCCCAATTCTCTCAGCCTGTCCTCATGCCAGAGGTGCTCCAGCCCTCTGATCATCTTCGTGGCCCTCCTCTGGACTGTCTCCAACAGTTCCATGTCCTTCTTGTGCTGGGGGCTCCCAGAATATTGGTCTGTATATCTCTCATGTACATGCCTGCCTGAGCCATGAGATCTGTTTGGAAAAGGTCTTATTGGAAAAGAGGCTTTATAAGCTGGTGAAAGATAATGTAACACTTAGTTATTCTCCATAGCTGCTGTTGGGAATACTGAACATGAGGGGCTGCTGAGCAGCAGAGCACCCACACGGCTATCCCAGAGCTTGTACTTCTTTGAGGACAAACTGGCAGGATTTCAAATGCAGCAGGGCTCTGTATGCCAGCTGTGAATTGGGACAGAGTTCCTTTGCAAACTGTCTCAGCTCCCCTCATCCAGAGTGCACAGGGTGCAGAATCTGTCCCTTAGCTAATGAGCTGGTGCTGTTTCAGGCTTTATTAAACTCTGCTGTCGTCTGTGGGAAGCGCCATTTAATAGGGTGCAAAGCAGAAGCCAAGCAGCAGCAGGAGGAAAGCCCAGCTGATTTTTTACAAAAACAACTGGCTTCGGATGGGTTGGTAAATCAGTTTTAATCGCTACAGCTGAGATGTAACATGAGCCGTTCACTCAGGCTTAAGTGATTCTGCACAATTAAGAAATTTGCTCAACATATTTATTAAAATAATCAGTACTATTTTTACCATAATGGTGTAATTCCACACTATGTGCACGTGGGCTCTTGCCAGCCTTCTGCTCCATTGCAGAGGCGCTAAATGCACGCTTCGATTCCATTTGTTAATAAAACTGACAATTAAAAATAACATGTTGAAATCAGGTAAAATAAGAGTAAATCAGCAGTGATGGCAGTTTTAAAAGATCATTTCTTAAGCTGCACAGTTTAGCTTTTATTGCTTTATAGCACCAAAAGTGAGCAGTCTAGCCAGGTGCGATATCGGAGTAACAAAAATATTTAATCCAAAGAGATTTTATTTTTTTGTCATACCTGATTTATTTTTATCCTGCAGCTGAGTAATGTTCTGTAACAGACAGCTCAAATCCTCAATTATAATGCTTTTAGGCATGTGAAAAATACAGTGCAGACAAGAATACATACATACATATATATATATATATATAT
>VWZI01021065.1:7122-25807 GCA_013396835.1 Psilopogon haemacephalus | reverse complement strand
AAAAAGCAGCAAAATAATTAAGCGTTGCAAAGCTACATATTTAGTCCTGTCAAAAAACATATTTAGGTAGATCTGTAGGCTTGTGCCTCAGCTCAAAACAGGGACAATTTTGGTAAAACAATTCTCTGATTCTCTCTAAATTAGATGAGCTGGTATGTGACACTTGCATACCAACTCTCCTGGACGCCAGAATCTACACAGCTGTTAGAAAGATTTTCTACTGCATTTAAACATATTACAGAGTACAAACCAGTGCAGCTATATGCCACAGCAGGAGGATAGATGGAGGAGTAAAATCCTTCTGGCTGGAAGCTAACTAATTGAAAAGAAAAAGGACAGTTTCACCTATTATTCTGAAAAGGATTTTTTAAAAAAAATGTTTTTAAAATCATGGACTCCTCAGTAATCCTGCAAGTTGGGAGGAATTGCTGGAGGAGAACTTGAAGCAGTGCCAGTGCAGCTCAAGCTGCTGAGATCTAGTCCAGTTCTGAGTAACAATGTGGGTAGCAATTCCACAGCCAGTATTGTTGCTATATTAATGTTATCAGGTTTATAAAACTACACTAATCTGGAGTCTCCAGCTTCAGATTAAATATGCAGTATAATTTTGGAACTGTTGCCTTGGCCTTACACAGCCTTACCCGCTCCTGCCTTGCAGGTGCTTAGTGCTACTGGGAACAGGCAGGATTGTGAGCTGCTTCTGAAACCCTGGGGCCACTGTGGTCTCCCAGCATTTCTCTCCTATTTGATTGATCTGTCTTATTAGTTTCTCATATAAGTACCAGTTGTGTCTCTAAATGATTATTATCCTTACTCAGTTATTGGATTTTGTCTCTGTTTTCATAAGGAAAAGGTATTTTTCTTACATATATGTGGGTCACTCAAATCCTTCTTCCAATAATTCAAACTCCTGAAGCTTGTACTCCTGCATCAAAAATTACATTCCATGTAATTTCTCAGACTAGACACTTAACTACTCAAACCCTATGTGGTGCAAGCATTCAATTACAGAGCTCCAAGGAAGCTACAAAATATTAGTACTATTCCTCTTTATTCATTGACCTGTTCTAGTGGGAGGTGTCCCTGCCTATGGCAGGGGGTTGGAACTGGATGATCTTTAAGGTCCCTTCCAACCTAAACCATTCTGTGATGGACTGGATACTGAGAAATGTCAGATCTTTACTGAATTGTGTACATAGTCTTTGTGAACATAAAATTATAGAACCATTTAGGCTGGAAAAGACCTTTTAAGATCATTGTTTCGAACCATAAGCAAGCGTAGTTCACTTTATATTTTCCTTGAACACGCCAACTCAAATGGCTGTTTGCTGTTTAGTTCACATCGATAAAATGATAATACTGAGCTCTGATCCAGAGTTTTCAGAATTTGGCTTATTGGGATAGCTGATAACAAAAAATAAAGAGTAAAAACCTGTGCTTGGGAACAGAGACCTTGTTTGAAGCAGATGGCTTGCTTTGGACATGGCTGGCACTTGAATGTGCCATAGCAGATTAGAAGAAAGGAAGTACTTCTAACCACAATGTTTTTTATCAAATCGTGGATGATTTTTTTAACATCACTTTCTCAGACTGACAGATTGCACACCCATGAGCTGCAGATTTTCAAGGCGAAACAGAATAATATTTGTGATTTGTCGTGGGAAAAAGCTTTACATTAAGGCAACAGTCATACAAGATAAACACATTGCTTTCTTTTTCCTCACTGTCTTTATTTCCAGACAATATTTTTGAGAAAATTGCTTCAGAATGAGTTTTTTATATTATCATGGTAGAATTATGCAGAATAAAACTGCTGATCCTATCCTTGCCTGTAGGGCAAAGTGCACTGATGAATAAATCAGGAATATTGTTTAATATTACATTAAAAACATGTAAAGGTATTAATACTAATTTATACTTGGGTCATTGTAGTAAAAAAAAAAAATTAAGTGAAAAAAAGCAGCTCATTTTAAAGAAGTTGGTACTGCAACTAATCATCATTATACATTTGTACATGGTGGGTTTTTTTTCTGAACTGTAAAATATGTATATTAAAAATGTACTTTTACTGGCTTGGAAGAAGTTTGCTGCTTAATTCATATGGTGTACTTCAAGTAAAATTCAATTCAGTCAAGTAACAGGGAGAGTAGGAGCCGATGCTGACACCAGTGTCTCATCTAAACAGTCCTGGTAAAAAAAAACCCACAACCTATATTAATGCCCGTGAAGTTCAGGCATTTCTCAGGATTTACATTATTTAGTGTTTTCTGCAAGTAACATCTAGAAGATGCATCTATCTACAGCAGTTAGATTAAAATTTAAGCTCGGGGCAATGGCAGAGTTTAATGGAAAGTTTCACAATACCCAAAGGTTTTCAAGCAATGAAGTTTGAACAGGATACATCTGAGATGCATTTGCACAAGCTTCTGAGGAGCAGCACTTTACTCTTCCCATCCATGCCAGGGACCATTTCTTTGTGTCACAATAGCCTTTGTGAAACCACCATCTTGCTCTCTCAATCAGAACATGAAAATTATTGCTGTGGGCAGAGACGTAGGATCACTTAAAACAATTCCAGTCGTGAAAAATAAAAATGTACATTTATATTTGAGGTTTGATAATTAAAATCACCTAACATTTATCTTCACCTTGAGAAGACACGATGATGTACTGGCTCTGTGGTAGCTATCTCATATTCCTGGTCATGAAGATAAATAGCTCAGAAGAACCAGCTACTTTGCCACAAAATCCCATAATTGTGCACCAAGTAAATAAATAAGTAAATAACGGGAGTAAAGAAACAACTCCTAATACAAACGAGAACCCCACAGAGTGTTTTTGTAATAAGTTCAGAGCTGAAACAGCGGAGCTATAAAAATGGTGCTTCGTTCTCCAGAAAGTGAACAGGGATTCTTTTCCATATACTACTCCAATACTTATTTTCTGAAGGATGAGGTTTGAAACATTTTTGCTTTGGTGAGATATTTCAAGAGAGTTATATTATTACTGATAGGCTTTCAGAGTAAAAGTAATGTGGCTGTGTTGGTACCGCTGTCATACAGATATATCATATTATGTCCTATTAGTCTGTGGGTGCATCCTGCCATATTTTATATAAATGACACTGAAGTTGCCTTCCTCCTGGAAACGAAGTGGTGTATTTCTGTTACTGATGTATTCCTCTGATGAGAATAAGCATCATCTCTTTTCACTGAGTTTAAAGAATAGGGTTCAATTAAAAAAAAAAAAAATCTAAATTGTTCATCTGATCATGATTATTTATCAGAAATCCTGTCTAGACACAAATGCAGCAGCTTTCATGTAGGTGATATAGCAAGTTATAGCATCTGCAAAAAATTGAACTAGAAAAGTATATAGGAGCTGAGTTATAGTTTCATTTTCAAATAGGGTACATGCTATAATATTTTTCATACCATCCATGAAATAAGTATTTGAGTCAAATATTCGGTTTACTTTGATTTATACCTAAAGCAAACAAAATGTGCACTACAACAGTGGCTGCACTGTTGAGAAGTGATTTTTCAGTCTGGATCCAGGGAGGATAATTCTGATCTTAGAATATGGATATGTATTTTTATGTACTTTAATTTACTTGGGCTTCTTCCATATTCTCATGGCCTTTTGTCTTTCCCTCAAACAATCTCTGAAAAGTGTATTGGGCTACTGCTCTGTTCACTTGGTCTGAATCCAAATTTGGCTTCAATCTAGATATTTACACCCTTGTGATCCCTGTGCACTTTGGATAACCTGGGGTACAAAACAAAAGGGGACTCCACAAACTGACTCTGTCTTTTAGTCAAAATGTTAGAAGTGTCTTGGGCATTTGAAAACTGACCTTTTAATCATGTCTTCTTTAGGAATACATGGATTCAAACAAATACATAGAGCACTTAGTGACTCAGCTGGAAGAACAACGCTGGAATTTATGGAGGCAAGTACTATACATGCACACGTTTATTTATCTTGCTGTTCTGAAAACAATGCAGCGCTCCATGATGTTCATTCACAAGTTCCTATAAATGTGTTTGGGTATTTAGTTTCTTCGCTTTTTCATTCTTTGTGGACTTGAAAATCTTACCTAAGTGAATTAAGTAGGACATCACACACGAGTTGAATCTTGCCTTTACTAATCAAGGCAGTTACACACATGCACAGGTTTCCTCATGTTCAGTTTTCTAAGCACTGGATCCTAACTCAACTTCAGATTCTTTAATTGGACCGAATTTAAGAAATGGGTTTGTATTCTTGAATAGTATCAAAGTGCTTTTGCTGAACGGCACAGAAACTACAGCCAAAAGCCCAGCATGGCAGTATGGGAACTTGAAAGTTCTGAATAAAAAATACACATGGCTTTTGAATTTTGCAGTACTCTTGACAGGACAGATTTTTATTTCTTTTCTGTTCATGTTGTTTAGTGCAGGCTGCCCAGACTTAACTGCTTTAAACAAAGCAGTGATATCCACATGCTTGTGTGCAGCTAGTGGGCGTTTTCACTTTGTCCTATGGCAAATGTTGTAACTGTACAGGCACTTCGGAAGATTTCTTCCTGGTAAGATGGCTTTAGGACGTTGCAAACATCCACATATTCATGTGATCTAGTAAATGTCATCAACTCACAGAGGGAGGTTGTCAGTTCTTGCAAAAAGTTGCTTGCTTCATTCCAGACATAGTTTCCTCTTTACAGCAGCAATTTTATTACAGTGGTTTTGCTGCTGTGTTACTGTTGATGCCTTCATTAGGCAGGATAAGAGGTTGTGCACTGTTTGCATTTTTCCAAAATTGAACTCAGAACAGTGATGTGATGGCAAAAATGTCTAAATCTATAGATTCTTTATTGTATTTCAGCAGTACTGTTCTGTAACTGTTGTCTCAGGGTTGTTCAGATATGAAACAGTAGAGATAGTGAAGAAATTACCTCATCTTCAGAAGCCTTGGAAGCATCACATCCTTAATGAGTTAATTATCTCTTGATCATTTTTAAATTAATTCTTCCAGACTTTCCACTTGTATAGAACTGTTATTATCACAGCTGGTCTAAAAGTATCTGCATGACAGCACTTTGCAGTATTTGCTTGTACTTTGCATTTTTTAAGTATTCAGTACCTATTTATTAACTACTACTCATCTTTCTCAAATGACAAGTGATAGGAGGAGAGGACATGGATGGCCTTCCCATCCCTGGAGATATTCTGGATGTGGCTTCACAAGGCTCTGGGCATCCTGATCTAGCTGAGAATTCTCTTGCCTACTGCAGAGGGGGCTGGACTAGATGACTGTTGGAGGACCCTTCCCATGCAGACCATTCCATGATTCTATGATTCTGTGTTGTGCCAGAGAAGGTTTAGGTTGGATATCAAGGTCTTGTAATGACAGGACGAGGGGGAATGGGTTCAAATTGGTGGAGGGGAGATTTGAATGGGATGTTAGGAAGAAATTCTTCACAGTGAGGGTGGCGAGGCACTAGAACAGGTTGCCCAGGGAGGTTGTGTCTGCTCCCTTCCTGGATGTGTTCAAGGTCAGGCTGGATGAGGTCTTGAGCGACCTGATCTAGTGGGAGGTGTCCCTGCCTATGGCAGGGGGTTGGAACTGGATGATCTTTAAGGTCTCTTCCAACCTAAACCATTCTATGATTAGGAAATTTTTTTTCACTGAAAAGGTGGTCACACCTGGGAATAGGCTGCCCAGGGAAATGGTAGAGCCACCATTCCTGGAGGGATTTAAAGGACATGTGGAAATGGTGCTGATGGATACGATTCAGTGGTGGACTTATTAGCAGTGCTAGGTTAGGAGTTGGACTTAATGATCTTAAAGGTCTTTTCCAACCTAAACAATTCCGTTAATCTGTGATTCATAGTTTTTTAGTTACCAGCTAAATTCTTCTCTGGGATAACATTTCAAATAGAGAAAATAGAACGATACCAGTAATGAAACTCATTCAACATTCACAGCCATAGAGTTTTTTAAAATGCAATTTTTTTTTTTTTTTTTTTTTTTGAAGGCATATGAGCAGGGACAATCTTTATTAATATATAGTCAAATATAATCTTCAAGGTATAATTCACTCTTCATGGACTGAAACCTATTTCACCTTAGTTCTGATCAAGGAAGAAATAATGATCTGTCTTGATTCATCAGCTGAATGCCTCTCATGTACAAAAAAAAACCCCAAAAGCTTTGCACATGAGAATACTCATTGCTATGCATCTCACAGACTTCTTGACCTATAGGATCTAAAGTAGTATTACAGCATTTACAGCTTGAGGCATTTATGATATGGACTTAGTCTTATTTATAGGCAAAACTCAGAAAGTTTGTATTTAATTCATGTTTTCTTTTAAAAGTAGAATAATTGGCACAAAAGATTAAATTTATTTGTAAGATTACGGAATTCAGGAGATTCTTTTTGCAACAATGAAGATGATAACATTTTATGTGGATGATACTGCCAGGGTTAACTATAAATGAAAACCGAAAAGATTTAAAAGCCTTTGAAAAGGTACAGGGCTAGTGCCTCTATTTTATTATAAATAGACATTCAGAGGTGTTCCAGAAATTCAGTAAGTTCGGAAAACTGAAGACAGAAATTTATTTTTAATGTTATGCTAATGGGGTATTGGCATAAAATGTTAAGAATCACAACAAGCACTCCAAGATAAACCCTTCTGGTTTTGCCGGTCTTCTCTGAACACTTTATTTCCCTCTTTTAATTCTCCAAAGATGTTTCATGGTGAGGATTATGCTAATAGCTCACACTACGCAGGGGCAGTAGTAGGCTGTCTACAGCCAGACAGATGTCCTAATAAATCAGCATAGCCCTCTTCTCAGACTTCATTATGCTCTTGATTTGTGACTACCATGATTTTAACCCAGTGGGTCACTGGGCCCTGAACCTGACATTGACCGATAACCTCTGCTTTACTCTAGGCGAGCTAATAAAAGAGACAGACACAAATTGTGACCATTTAGCTCCTTCAGCATTACTTACAGCCAGGACAGATTTATAGCAGCCCGGCCAAGACAGAGGAGAGTAAAGCCGATGTCATGGTGCGCATATCAATTTTACATTTCCTTTACATTTCCACACGTACAATGGGACCCTAAAAGACATGTGGGGGCAAAAATTTCTTTTCATTTTAGAGGATGACTGTTTACACATGACATTAGCATCTGCTATGGAACATTTATTGCTGTAATTGCTGTCCCAAGAGATCTGACTATGGTTAGGTCACTTTTTATAGCTTTCTACTAGAACAGGCCTCTAGCCCAGCTTCAGATGTTTTGTTCTTCAAAACCTTCTCAACAATGAATGAAGCTACTTCGCTAGTTCTTGAGGATGCATATTTTTTTCTGCATAGCTTTTCTCACACTGAACATATTGCAGTAATTACTTTCACATGAAGAATGATGAAAACGATAGCATATTTGACTTGTCAGTGGTTCCCACCATTTCTCAAATTTGAACAAAATTAATTTATTCAACATGAGACAAACGTCAGTGTAAATCACCCACATTTATCATTACAAATGACGCCCAGTAGTGACTGTGCATCTCAGTGTATCAGCTTGAACAAGAACATTGGTTTATTTTCCCTATCCCATCCAGAAGTAACTTTAAATAGGACAGAACTTGGTCAGGGGTGGGTGATCCTCCTGCAGTGTTGTTTCTCACATAGTTTTAATGCTCTAATTCAGCTAATGTGCATAGCTATGTATCATTTTTATGGCAGAATCATATGGACAATCAATATGAGAAGCAGAAATTTGCTCCTGCCATCTTTGCTAATTGACCTTGACACTAGATCATAATTGTTAACTCTTGACAAATAGATTAGTGACAGTGGGTACTAGTTCTCTTAACAGAAGATTCGTATTTCAACATGGGATACTTGCCTAAATATGCAAGGTTCAGACACTGTTCTTAAGAAATTTCAAGGGAATTTTTTTAGTAGTCATACTGGAACCAGGACCAGATCTTTAGTCTGTCTTGGTGAAAGCATGATGATATGCTGTGCTTCACACATGACCATCATATAAGGAATGATCAACAGCACCTTGTTACAGTAACGAAAAACACAGAGGGAGAGGACCACAAATGTGCATGAGGACCACATGGCATTTCTCCAACTATGTATTTTAAAAACAGAGTTCATTACATAGATTTGCCATACTTTCATCACCAACATTAGTATGCTTCTATGCTCCTGGGTTTCATGCTTGTATACTAAAGAGGTGCCAAGTATTAAACAGGTTGCTTTTGCCTGTAATCATGAACTTCATTGGAAGACCATAATTGCTAACAAGCTAAATAGCTCTGCAAGAATTCTTAATGGTGAACACAGATTAAAATAACAACTGTGATTAGCTTTAAACTGCTTGACTAGAAAAGGATTAATCTTAGGGGAATAAGTTGCATGGCAAATAAATGAAAACCTCTATGTATAATATCAGTGTAATGAAGGCTGTGAAAAAAACACAAATGCTACCTCAGCTAAGTAAGGTCATGCTCTGCACAAGTATCTTTTTTTTGTCAATGGCTTAGTAAATTTGGCCCAAGGGGAATTAAGGTCAAAGCAGCCATTTTAACCCCTTCTGGAAATTTCTAATAACAAAAGTTGCCTCTGGTCTGTGATGCCAACATGAGTTATGGACTCCATTTGGAGTGATCTATCTTCCAAAGCTGTTGTTGTAGGTCATGATCAGTGTGCTGCAGTGCAGTATGGTGTGGAAGTGCGTGAGGCTTCCTTCTTTGCTTCCTGACCCACCTGTCTTGTCACACCATCTTGGCAATGGAAAAAACAGGAAAAAAAGGTGTTTAGTGCTCTTAGCCACTAACAACTATTTCATCTCTTTCTCAGTCTTTTGTTTTGCTGGGTTGTTTTTGGGGTGGTGGTGATGTTTGGTTTTTTTGGTACATCTCTGCAACACTGATAGATACAGCAGTGGATATTGATGATAAAATTGAAAAATTCATGGAAATACAGATGTACTCCTTTCAGTTTCCTTAATGTTTGGAGATGGGGCACAGCAGAACTGAGTTTGGCAGTTAGGATTCATTCAGTCACCACAGGTATTCAGACATTTATAACTACCATTATCACATCAGATATGTCTCTATAAAGCTGTGCCTTCTGATTCCTGACTGTGTATGAAAAAAAAAAGTCACACCAAAAATGTAGGCAAAACCCACCTAAGGCTACCAGGTTGTATAAGAGAGTTTGCAGCGCTGCCTCAGATACGCGTTTCTGCTAAGGATTAGTATTTGAATATGCACATTAGGATACCAATTAAAAATGTATCAGATTTCTGACCAAATGTGCTTTTCTTTAGCTGAGTGTAAATTTGGACGGTTCAGTGAGCAGTGCAGATGTAGTTACAGGCCACAAAAAGCGTGGTCATTGTATTATCTGTGCATGAGAAGGGCTCGCTTCCTCTGCCTCCCCAGAACAATGCCTATCTCACACCACAGTTGCTAGAGATACTTTTTCATGACTGAACTGGGTGACAGTTATGTGAATAAAGACTACACAGAAGAGCACGTTATTTTATAAATCATATTCTTAACAGGATCAGAGAAAACAAAGATAAAATAGGTTAGAGATTAAAACTGAACCTTATGGACTATGCAAATCCACTATAAATACTAAATTTGTAACCAAGGGGGAAGACTGGATAGCTGCTTAGAACACTTGTTGCAGCTGTAGTAAAAGCAGTGCATTATTTGAGTATAACTTATCTCAGTGTTCAACTCAATACTGATCACTGTCTTTTAAAGCAAGAAAAATAAATGCTTTATAGAAGTTTATCCCATTCCATTTTTTAGGGTATCCACTAACTAGTCATATAAAATAACTGTCTCAACTTTTTACCTCATCATACATAAGTCTCCTTCAATTGTAAGCCATTTAAACTCTGATAGGGCATACTTTTGCAGAGTATTTAGCAAACTGACTTAAAAGTAAGCTCAACTCAATGTGCTGTAGTACATGATAAATATGCCCTGGGTTGATTTTGACGTTTTACATTCACAACAATTATGATTTTTAAAGAACATGGCTTTTCAGCCCATTCCCTTTAATCAGAGAAAACTCCCATTAACATTGCCCATCAGTGCTGCACAAGTCAAGGGTGTCAAGCCTCAGTTATTGAAGTCATTACTTAAAGGATTTGGAACCATATGAATAGAAAATAATATAGATACAAGCAAATCGCTCCGTATCTGTGCTAAACTGCCCAGATTTTACAATTGCGGGAAAAAGATGGAAAAGTGTTCTTTAAAAAGTAACTCCGTATGGTCATGTTTACAAAATCGAATAAATTAGCCAACGTTACATTTTAAAACGTTAATAACATGCTGTAATTAATTAGGGATTGAGGTATTTTTGCACAGATGTATGCTTGTCATAATAGTGCAACTGCCAGAGCCACGAATTGATTTGTTTCTCTTAAATTAAAAAATAGAAGGCCTGGAGCAAAATATATTCTTTAGATAGATGTGCTAGAATAAGGATCACAAATGTTCCCTACCAAGTTGAAAGGAAAAAAAAAAACTCCAGCAGGGAAGTATGTGGAAGGTCTATTTGACATATGGATGTTTGTTAAAAGCAAAATGCATGAACAGCTCAGAGTAAATTAGATCCTCATTTGTATGCTGGGAAATGAAATGTATAATCTTGGCGTGGCTCTCCGTTTGGTTTAGATTTTTTTGTGAGAACAAACTATTTTGTGTATGCAGATATACACGTTATTGTGCTGCCTGCTTAGGGAGGGAAGAAAAAACATGCTTTGAGCTGACTGTATCTGAAGCTAAGTGTAAGTGGCAGGTTTTTTTGTCTGCGTCTCCTGAAGTGAGGACTTTGGTTCAGGTAGCAGGCACCCGGCATGCCACAGACGCTCGGCACAACTGCTGCATTGCTGCCTGGGGGAAACATGGGCTGCCCCAACAGGCCTGCCCATGTGGGGAAATGTCAGACCACCTACTCATCTGAAACACTACCCGGCTTTCAGATAGCAAACCAAATAACAGGGCGACACAGCAATCCACAAGAAACAAATACGCTATGATCTGATTCGGATGCTCAGAGTTTAGCTAGTCCTATTTTTTCAAAAAACACAAGTCAAACGTTTCCAAATGGAAACTGTCTGTAGTCTCTTTTTATTATTTGGTGTTGAGTTTGGTCTTTCACTAATGTTTAGGCACAACCACTTACTCATGTTGAATCATATTTCACTCCTCAGGAAACTGCAATTACTTTATTGGAATTATTCACAGAGTAAAGAATAATTCCTTTGAGCAACAGTGACATTGCCCTGGAGTCTTCTCTAAGACTGAGCAACCATATCTTTACACAGAGCCTCTGTTTCCTATTTGTCAGAGGAAAATCCATGGACTTTCATTAAGGCAACAAATGAGAATTTGGGATCTTGGAAAAGTAGGATGTGAAAATGTATTCTAGAAATGAGTAGTGCAGCAACACAGGCTGTGAAACAGGGTTTTAGAAGGGCTGGCTGTGTTTAAGGAAGGAGAAATGGAGAATTTATGATTTTGTTCTGTTTTAAAGAATGGTATGTCACTGATCTGTTTCAATAATAAAGTCCAAAAACAGGGCAGTGCTGGTGGCAGATGTAGAGGAGGCCAATGAGAAAATGTACATGAAGTCATGCAAGTCAGGTTAGCACCTTTCCCCGTAAATCAGTTTCACTCATGAAAGAGAAGTTATATAATCAAGTTTAGCATTTCTATTTCATTCTGTAATGCTCAACCATCTCTTTTTTTTTACCTAAATTACATTAAAGCAAGACTTTAAGACCTCAAGTAAGAACAGAGCCTTATTATTCTACAGAAAGTGAGAAATGGTTTTCATCTCCTCATCCCCAAGGATGAAATAAGAAATAACATAATTCCCTTTTTACAGAGAAAAATAAAGTTGTGAATATACTAAGTAATGGAGCTTATACAAGAGATTTGTGTCTAAGCCAGGTTTTTTTCTGTGTTCCAGTTCAGTGTATCAATAATAAGGTTATATTTCTCACGTCACAGCACTCTGTGTAGTCAGCTCTCTTGCTCCAGTCTAGGGGATGAAGTTCCCACATTGCTGCTTGAATCTTTGAAAGGCTTTATGGCTTAAAGGAAGCTTGGTGACAGTCTGCCATGCCTTGTGTTGGGAGACTGTTTTTGCGTGTCTACAGCTCACAGCATGATGAGGTGTAGCAGAAGAGCCCTATCTTTGTAAGTGCCCTCCCCAGCTCCTGTCCTTGGCCCTGTCACTCCAGAGTATAAAAGTCCATATAAACTACCTCCTCTGTCAAGGGGTGGGTAGTGGCAAGAGGAGGAGAGAAGGGCTCTGCCCTGTCCTCTTGAGGCAGCTTATTTTAAAGTATATAAAGGCTGGAAGAGCTTGGGGAGGTACTTCACAGCTTTCTGAAAGTTTCCTTTAATTCAGTAGGATTTGGCTGGCTTCCTGTTTATGCCCATTGCAGGAGATCCAGTGTGCACTTCCTATCAATTCTGCCTGCTGTGTGAAGCCCTTTTCATGTTAACAAATTATATTTTCCATTATTTATTAATAAAAGGGCATAGTTAATATCTATAGCAACCCATATTCTGAGATATGGCCCATTTGCATTTTAATTTTTTTTTAATTCATTAATAAATTCCAGCATTTTCTTCTGTAGGGAGAAGACAGTGCATTTCACAGGATCATAGGATATTAGGGGTTGGAAGGGACCTCTGGAGATCATTGAGTCCAACCCCCTCTGTCAGAGCAGGTCCATATAATTTAGTGCAGGTTGCACAGGGATGCATGGGTCCAGAAAAGACTGCACAACCTCTCTGGGGAGCCTGTTCCAGTGCTCTGTGATACTTACAGCAAAGGAGTTCTTCCTCATGTTGAGGTGGAACTTCCTCTGTCATACTTTATATACATTGACCCTTGCTCTGTCACAGGGCACAAGTCAGAAGAGGTTGTCCCTTCCACCTTGACAGCCAGCCCTCATATATTTATAAACAGTTTCAAAATCCCCTCTCAGTCTTCTCTTCTCCAGACTAAAGATCCCCAGGTTTCTCAGCCTTTCTGTATAAACATTATTGTAATGGGTTCCACTAGGGACAAGGTTTCAAGTATAAGGCAGCGCTCATCAGACATTAAAGACTTGGGCATGTTTTTTCCCTACTTAAATCAGCATAGCTCAGAATTTGCAAACTCCTGCTTATGTAGATATTCCCCAGAGATTTTAAAAAATAAAAGCTTGCAAAACACAGACCCCATAGTTCTCTTACTACCTGTTTAGTTAAGCAGAGTCTAGAGTGTGTTACTTATATAAGGGAAGTAGAAAACTTTGGTTAATCTCCAGCAAATACATAGCAGTAAGGAGACACCAGGTTTGCAGGATATTTAGTTTGTTGTAATTTATACAGGAGCTTTGAAGACAGCAGAGGCACAAGCCTGTCTGCTTCCACATGCTGCCAGAATCACCACATGCTTTTATTGCCCAGTACTTGAGGAGGTTTAATGATAGTTTGATGCTACCTCTTGAGTTCTTCTCAGTCCAGTTCCCGATAATGCTGTATTAAATCCAATATTGTTTTCCATTCAGCAGTTTCTTAGTCCTCTACCAGCCAAGTCAAGAGCCTCTTAAGCCCCTTTGAGAGAAACAAGTACATACGGCGTGGTTCCTGTAAGGCTTCCTGTATTTTTATGATCTTCCACTCTTCCCGGTTGGGGAAGAGAGATCAAATGCCGAGGAAGTACCTATCTTCCTGCAGAGCCCTGGGAGAGATCAGGCTAGAAACATGGGTCAAAAGTTGTAAGCACTCTCAATCCCTCTTCTCCTTTTCTCTAATAACACTGTTATAAATGCTTGAAAAAAATGGCCAAATGCTGCCCTTGTCTCAGTGACAGGAATGTCAGGATTTCTTTCCATTTCTATTTTGCAGTGTGGAAATGTGCACATGGCAGTACTGACCCATTCAGCAAATTCACATCATACTCAGAATTCCCATGAAGGATCTAAATTCAAATTTTCCACTGGGATCAACAGAAAACTTGTAGGGAATCCTTTTTTTAGGCTGAACATAACCATGAGCAGCATGAGGTCACAATAACTTGTCAGCACAAGGCAGCAGCCACTCTTCATGGAATCACAGAATGTTTTGGGTTGGAGGGACCCTTTAAAGGTCATGCAGTCCAACTTCTCTGCAGTGAGCAGGGACATCTGTAACTAAAGCACGTTGCTCAGAGCCCTGTCCAACCTGACTTGGATTATTTCCAAGGATGGGACTTCTACCACAGTTTCAGTGTTTCACCACCTTTACATTAGCTTTTTTTTCTTCTTTATATTAGTATAAATGTGTCCCCTCTTTTAGTTTAAAGCCATCACCATCATTTGAACTGAAGTCCTCAAAAGGGGTCCCACTGAACAGTCTGCTGTGTCAGGCTGAAAAAGCAACAGTTACTGTAAATGACATCAATGCATACAATTTCTACCTCTAGTACTCATGTTAATGGAGTTTTGGAACACAGCTAGTGCTAAGTGCTAATAACCTTTAGGTAGAATATCTGAAAATCATGTATTGCGTCATCTATACAGAGCAATAGTGAAGACTCCTGTGTAAGTAAATAAATCACTATTTAAAAACGACAAGAAGTGAGATAAACTTAGCAACTGCATTTCTGGAGGTTTTTTCCCCTCAGATTTTTAAATATGAACTTTTTCCATGAAGCACAGATGGTCCTGAAGATTACATGGCTGTTTTGGCATTATTGATTATTGTGCAAATCCATCACTTCCAGCCTGTCACTGTACTCATTCTTTCCCTAGTATGTCCCATGTGAAAGAGCTGCAGAATGCAATACTGAGCAGATGTAATCACCCCCACATGTACATCATGCCAGCTGAGAATCAGAAGTCAAGTATCTGTCCCTTCATCACTAGCTCAGTGTCTGAGAAAATGACAAAATTCCTGCACTGGGCAATTACTGCATTTGTCAGTGCCAGCTGTTAGGTTTCTATATTTAAAACTATGGCTACCATTAATGCATCAAGCTAATGCTGTCATCCACTTAATTTCAGTGTTCTGAAGTATGAGCATTACATTTTTAGTATCACTCCAAAGCAATGGTGAGCAAAGCAATGAATTTTCTTTGAAGACAAACATTATCTTGTGTATTATCTTTTAAATGTCTAATGCTAGATAAAATTACACAAGCCTAGGGACAAGAAATAATTAATGATTTGGAACACAGTTATTGCTGTGTATGAAGCTGAGATACTTGTAATCTTAAAGAGACACAGAAAAACAGTATCTCAGCTGTCAGGAGCAGCACAACTCTGTACGCATAAAAAAATACTTCCAAGTTGTAACTACAGCTTTAAATTGTAGGTAAATACCAGTTCTTTTAAATTCCAAATCGCATCTAGTTACAGAGTAGGAGACCAATTCTATTGCTTTTGATGTCAGTGGGTGTTAAGGTCAGGCCTGAAAATAAAGAAAGAACTGACAGTATTTATTAAGTTTTTTTCATTCCTGTAGCCCTGGTTAATCTGGCATATCTGGTTAAATAATCTGATGATTTCCCTAGAAATTCAGGAAAGGAGGATTGTGGACAAAGAGATGTGGTCTTTACATAAAAGCTTTCTGTGTAGTAATTTACAGATTGCTAGAAAGATTTCCTTCCAGTATCTGAAGGGGACCTACAGGAAGGCTGGGGAAGGACTATTGACAAGGTCTTGTAATGACAGGATGAGGGGTAATGGGTTTAAACTGGAGAGGGGAGATTTAAACTAGGTGTTAAGAAGAAGTTCTTTACAGTGAGGGTGGTGAAACACTGGCACAGGTTGCTCAGGGAGGCTGTAGCTGCCCCCTCCCTGGAGGTGTTCAAGGCCAGTTTGGATAAGACTTTGAGTGACCTGTTCTAGTGGGAGGTGTCCCTGTCTATGGCAGGGGGTTGGAACTGGATATCTTTGAGGTCCCTTCCAACCTGGGCCATTCTATGATTCTATGATTTGTTAAGCTTTGTTGACCAAACTAGAACAGTATTTTCAGATCTGCAGTACCATGCCTAGGAAGGTATTGTAATTATGCTGGTGGTTTTACTCCTTCTTGCACTTGTGGTCCCCCACTTCAGAAAAGGTGCAACAGAACTGCAAAAGGTCAGAGGAGAAGAGAGTCATTCATGCAATGACTAGGACTCCTGAGTCTGAAAAAGCAGTAACTTAGGCAAGTGATTCAACAGAACTAAAAACACAAGTAGCATGGAAAGGTGCACATTGTCTACTGCTGCTTTCTATGACAGAAATCCAGGGTATCAAGTGGAACAGGTAGGATATTGAAAATAAACAATTTTTCATGTAAGCAAGATTCAGAACATCTCCAACAGGATATGATACATCTTGAAAGTGTACATTTTAAAGTGTTCAGTTGGAGATGAAAAAAGCCATGGAAGAAATCTAGTGATACGCAGTAAACACAGGGTGAGCAAGCTTCATTTAGGACATCCCTGAGCCTCCAGGTCTATGGGGAGTGGAAAAGTGATGTGTCTTCCCCTGGGCAATTGGGTTTTGCCACTCATGAGAAATTCTGCTGAGCTACACAGACATTCTGTGCACATCCAGTGCAGCCAGTTGTATGTTACCCATATCTCAAAAACCATGTAGCCTTTGCAGTTTCAATCACTAATGAAGGAATCTGGATAGGCAGTTTAGGTTGACTGTGCAATAACAGGCATTACAACGTGATTACACTTTATTGGCAGTTATTTCTACTTAAACAGAAAATGAACATATTTTAAACTCAGTAATCAAAATTAGCTCTTAGGAGAGTTGGCTCAAGGTGTTACCCTGCACAGCAAAACAATCAAACAAGTCAGCAGGCATTAGTTCAATATTATGTGATTGCTACAGGACCATGGTTTAAATGATGAAACCCTGTTTACATAGAGAGTAAGAATTCATTTGGAGCCCCCAAATTCTACTAGAGATTCTGACCTCTTAAGTTTCCATTCTGCTTAGTTCTCTTTTTATGCTTCTTTGCAGCTTGCTTTCAGTTTCATAGTAGTAAAGCATCTTCTTTCACAGTCGTAAAGTATCTTCTACTCTGATTTGCAGTGTAGCATAGCTTTGATACTTCACCCAGTTACACTGAATTAAACCTAAGGACTCGAGATCAGCCCTCAGAAAATTAAACCATTGTGTCTCATCATGAGAGACCAAGGTGCCTGGGTAAGCTGCTGTCCTAGAAAGGACATCTTGACAGATTTGGAGTTTCCCATTCTAAACTGGAAAACAATTCCCAAACAGGAAGAAAATCTGCATTAACTGACCTGGCTATCCCATCATCTAATACAACGTAGTCATGCATTTTGGCAGCAAGGACTCCTCTCTGTACCACCATAGGAAATGATTCCTGGTGCAAAATGCACTGCCTTCAGCTAATGCAATCTGGTAAGCATAATCAGAGCATTATTTCTGTTGGTATATTTAGTGCCAATGATTTATTTATTCTTAACGACTGTTTTGCCCCTCTGCTCAGGAAACCTCCAAATTCAAAACCCAGAAAAACTCCCACCACCTTCATTTTTGAAGCTTTATTTCTTTAGTACTTCTCTTGTCTCGGATTCTCAGGTACAGCTCTGCCCTTTAATCCTTGTCTCAGCATTTCGAGGCTTAATTTTTTCACCCTGCAGTCCTCCAGTGTGCCCAGCTCTCTCTCATTATACCATCTCAGTTTTTTTTCACTTAGTTTTCAAGACTTCTCTCTCACACCTTCTCTAAATAACAGAATATCTTGCTTGAGCTCTTGCTCATTCTTCCTTCCTCTTGAATGCACTGTGCTACAAATAACCTCCTCATGTACCAATGTGAACCACTCTGAGAACAAATTTTTGACTACCAGATGACAAAAGCACTTGATGATTCTTTAGGAATTGTTTTTCCACAAAACATGAGGCTTTCAAAGCATGCCATGAGTGCTTGGAAACCTCCATCCACCTGAAGGCTTACATCTTCATGTCACCCAACCAGGGCCCCAGCAGCCTGCTTGGCATGGACCTCGTTTGGCAAAGTGAGCGTTCTCCAAATGGAGCCCTTCCCAAGCCATAGAATGCTTAGGTTGGAAAGGACCATTAAGTTCAACTGTTAACTCAGCACTCCACGGCGCAATTCACCCTGTCTCATGGACTACGTGGCTCTGCCACGCCGAGTGCCTTCTGTCCTAACTTTTGAAGCCAGCCGGAACGGTGTCACCTCGAGCTTAGCATTTAATTTCTGGCAGTGCGGAACGAGGGATTTCTCCGGGCGGTGCGGACCTGCAAACCTCTCGGCCGGCGGGGCAGCGCTGCCTAAACCCGCGCCGAGGGGCGGCCTGAGCACAGCTGCCCCCATGCCGCCGGGACGATGCTGTGTCCGCAGTCGCCATCCCCGGGCAGAGGCACGCCGCCCCCAGCCCCGGGGAGCCCTATGGCCCCGGCCCCTCAGACAATGGCCGCCCTCGCCCGGCGCCCCCCCCGCCGCGGCGAGCCCCTGCTGCCGGCGCAGATTTGCCGGAGCCATTCAGTTGCGACCGATTGCAATCGCGGCAGATGGGCTGGATCTGACAGCCCCGCTCCTCCGCGGGGCCGGGGGCGGAGGGGCCCGGCCGCTGCGCTCCCCGCCCCGCCGAAAGTGCCAC
>VWZI01021064.1:33692-44208 GCA_013396835.1 Psilopogon haemacephalus | reverse complement strand
TTTCTCACTCAAGTTCTCCAATTAGCTCAAACCAACACAACCAGTTATGTCATTCTGAAACCGGGAAAGGTTTCCCTTATGCTCTTATGATTCCTTGTGATGCATTACTACATTTTTGTTTCAAGGCTTACAGTTATATTAATAACCATAAATTTTTGAGATGTAAAGGTATAATATAATGGAAGCATTCACATTATTCTTCCTTGGTAAGTTTTTCTTTCTAGCAAGAGTTACCATTTCTTGTCTTCTGTGAACTGCATACCGTAAATAAGAAAGCTGTTTTTAATACCTTGTTGAAGAGAAGCCCTCTGTATTGAAACTGTAGAGGGTTTTGGGAATCTGCCAAGTGGAAAGATTAACATTGCTTAAAGAATTCGAACTATCTTTTAAGTCAGCCCAGTGACAGCAGTGCAGAATGCTCACATTACTGTGTCAGTCTTATACTAGTTATCTGCATAAATTAATTTTCATCCCTAAATACTCATACTTCAGTACCTTACATAAATAAATTTTGACTTAATGTTCAAGGTGTGTAGGATGCCACCTAAATTGCCCCCATTGTGCAGTTCTTCTCAGTTTCCCTATGAATCTATGTTAATCCTGGAACATTTATACTGCAGACGAAACTAGAAATGTGCTTCAGCCGTTTAGAAAGAATTGTGTTTTCATCCTAAGTAAATATGCCTTTTACAGCTTTTAGCCTGGTCAAAGAAGGAGCTATCTGTTACTTACAGCTCAGGGTAACAGACACTTTCCTAAAACAGTAATAGTATGATTATACATCCAATTCTAATGCACATATGCATTAGATTAGATATATGTGTTAGAGGAAGTGAAATGCCAGTCTGGCACTTGGGGGTCTGAATTTCTACCAGTGCAGTTCCAATGCAAGAGTGAAACTTTTTCCTCCCCTTACATAATGTTGAAAATAAAAAGGCACTCATTACCCTTTATGTATTTTACAGCACTTCTTAAGGCACTTTCTGAAAGATAGAGTCTCCATTTGTGCTCACAGGGATGCCACTTCATGGGAAGAACTGCTGCAGAGATAGCTGCTTCACATTGTTTATCCCTTCTCTGCTATTGTTGCCACTGCTGTGGTGATGTTAGCAGAAACATTCTGGTGTCCCCTTTTATCTGTTTTGGTTGGAATTCTGATGTTTAGCTAAAAATGGAATAGCTGAGACATGAGCACACCACTCTGTTAGTACAACATTCACACCAAATCAGAGGGCAGAAGGGATAGCAAACAAATGCAGCTTCTCATACTGTCACAAATTAGTCATCTAGCATGGCCTGTCTCAGACAATCGACTGTCCTTTTTTTTTTTATGCATTGGCATTCCAATGTGTTTCTTGGTTCATATGATGCTCTTCACTATAAGCATATCAGATTCTGTATAGAACATGAAGGTACTTCTTTTTCCAGTAATAACATCATAAACAATAATGGCATCTGTATTACTTACTGTTTCATTTTTAAACAATTGCTGGATAATGCAGATATAATTCAAGTTGCAGCACTGATTCTGGTATTCTGTCTTCACCAGAGACATCCCCTGGTGTCATCTAACTTACAGCTAAGACTGCAGTGTGTGCTGAAATCTTACTGGTTGGTTTTAGAGGTAGATTACTTTACCAGCCTGACTTATCAGACAGGGCTGCTTTGAACCTCAAATTAGACTGCAGCAGCAGTGAACACAGGTCACGAAATGTGACAATTCAAGGTTTCAGATAGCTTCTCTTGTAATGCTGTGATAGGTATAATTGTTGGAGTGTTATTATGCATGCCCCAAATAACAATACTTACTAATAAAAGTACGTAATAAAGAATTCATTACAATCACTGTGCCTTCCCCATTATTGGTTAGTAATTTTTAAAGGATGTCTCACAGCATTTGCAGCAGTGTACCTACCTGTAAGAACTGGAGAGTTCTTAACAGTTCATAAAGGAGGGTATTTTTGTTCTCTGTCAAGTTAAAGTCAGCATGCTGCAGGCCTTGAGTACCATTTGCATATTAATAGATTGGATTAGAACTCTATAAATCCTAGGTATGTATGTAAAATTTAGGAATTGTATGAACTACAACAAAGGATACTACAGAGCATCAAGAAGATTAGTCTTTTGCTTAGAATCTTTCCCTCCTATACAGGTAACAGACTTCATCTGATCTCAGAAAGGCACACGTTTTCAATAATTCATCCCTTTGCAGTTCAGCTCGGACTACAGCTGAGGTGCAGGTTATTTTTACTATTTGTAGTTTTGTAGTAGCAGTTTGAAGGTTTGAGAGAAATTTTGAGGGAAAGGAGGTAAAAGCAAATCCAGTTGTCTGGAGCTGTCTGGAAAAAGCAAGTGGTTAACTAGGAACCATGAATGTCACTTTTGCAAGTACGTACATAGTTTACTTAAGTCTGTTGTGTTAAGTTGAACAACTTCTGTTGCAATTATTAATATGAATTATTAACTTTTATTATTAATAATCGAGATTTCTGGGGAAAATCCCCTGAGATTCTTTGGATGTTTGGTCAGTAAGAGGTTATTGCATAAAGATTGCTTATAAACACTGAATTAAACAGTTTAAACAGCTTAAACAGTCAGAAACGTGGAAAACAGGGAACCTGACAACAGGGGAAAATCCTAACCCCACCTATACTCAAAAATGCGATAGGTATAGAATCCCGAGGAGAGCAGGAGAGTTTGCCTTGCCGCTGCTGTAGGCTGCAATGCAGGCTGCAAACACGTGGCCGCTGTGAAACAGGTGCAAATAGATGTCAATTCCTGACGAAAGCAGCAGGAAAAAGACAGAAAACAACGGCTCTAACCACCCTCCTTTAAAAAGACTATTTTGAAGGGTGAAACTGGCCAATAGGCAGTAGAGTCCATTGTTTTGGCCAATAGATTCAAAGTCCTGCAACCTAGAGGTCCACCCTAACGCTTTGAGGGACAGCACAGATCATCTGACTTGTTAATGTGCCACGGGGTTTTCTGTGTTCAAGCCCTCACTGTCTGCTCAATGCTGCCAATCCCGGACCTTGTTACAGGAGGAGGAGAGCAGGAGTTTGAACTAATTTGGACAGCATTTATGCCCCACCAGGACATCTTCCTTCACAATGTCTGTGTGCAAAAAACGTAGGGTGTAGAGGAGTCACAGTGGCTCTTAAATCTAAGGGTATCTTTGGTCTTAATAGTTCTAAGGTCATTAAGCTGCAAAGCATTTGAGATGTGACCTTGCATTTTGTTTGCCAAAATAAACAAACAGTAGATTGTTTAGTGTTTCATATTTCAGAGCAGCTTTGATACCTAATAAAGAATGGGTAACTTGACTATTTTTAATAATATCCTATAAAGAACTTACTTAATCCCTGTACAATATTTAACTATAAAACACACACCCTTATTTCTTCTATTACCAGAAAATGTTAGGTGCTATTGTATTTTTTGAAATTATAAAAAGCATAATATTGTTAGTGCAGCTTTTGAAGTAGTTAAAGAACCTTGGTGAAAAAAATAGTTTGAGCCAGAAAGGAAGCAGCACACTGTAGGGCTACCAAATGCTAACCAGCTCCTGCTTTTTGTTGCCTATGCAGCATTCTTACATTAGATGTTTGTGTTAAATATGTGCTCTTCTGTCTTGGACTGGGATGATTTAGTATGAATGATTTCTCATAGTAGATTGGCAGAATTCATATCTAAACTTGCCGTACGACATAGCTTACTGTAAATTTTCAATTGGCTGAAAAATAATAAAAGATCTCAGCAAAATTCCACAAGTATTTCTGTATGTGAAACTGCTCTTACCGTGGAGTGGGATTAATGGCAACGATCTGAACTAAGACTTCTTTGCACTAGCCCTGACCCAGGCCTACAAATGTAAGATAATAAATTTACAAAAGGGTCTCCACAATTCAGTAAGAGGTTTTTTCTAGCCCAAAGACTGCACTTAACTACCTTTTGTCCTATTAAAAAAAAAAAAAAAAACAAACAAACCAAAACAAACAACAACAGCAAAAACCCCACCAAGATTTGCTTCTGCATGCAGCTTAATTTGCCTAAGATGTCTCAGTATAAGTTAGGTTTTGAGGTTATTAGAAAAGCTGTCAAGGTCATAATGAAGCTTGCTTCAGAACACGGAGGTCCACAGCCTGAATGGCTGAGACAAAGGGTTAGCTTTTATGTTGCAACAGTCTTGCTTCCCTTCAAACTTGAAAGAAAAGTTATTTACCTGCAAGGCAGCTAAAAAAGGCACTGCTGATTGGAGCCAAAACCCAAGTCACCCAGCCCGTTTTAGTTACTGCTTACACTCTTGCATTTAACCCTCGCACAGCTCTAGGCAGCTACTGGCTTTTAGAGTTGAACTGCTTTGCACTGGGGTAGTCTTTCATCAACTGATTGCAGACCACTCTCCCTAGAAAGCCTCACTTAGCCTTGCAGGGTTAAATCAGAATTACTGTCTTCACCTAATTTTGAATGCAGTAAAACCACTCTTAGATGGCAGCATTGCAGTCTTGGTTACTTTGTTTTCAAAAGAAAATGAACTTGAAAATATTTCAGCATAAGTAAGATGTGAAGCAGATGATAACTTTATATTGCATACATTATTTGCTTAATTGTACCATATTTACATAAATGTGATCCAAGTGATCTGTGATACAAATGAAAGTGATACAAGCACTGACTCCATCTGACTCCACAGACTAAAATAGCTCAGTTATACATTTTAAGAAGACAGCTGGAATGAAGTGTCTTGCTGAAACCCTGAGCTGTCTTATACTTAGCTTGGATCCAACATCCCAGTCAATTTAATTTAGCACAATACAAACTTACAGAGTGGCAGGGATTGGTAGGGACCTCTGGAGATGACCAAATCCAAATCCCCTGCCAGGGCAAGTTCACCTACAGAAGGTTGCACAGTGTGGTGTCAAGACAGGCTTTCAATGACTTCAGAGTTGGAGGATCCACCACCTCTCTGGGCAGCCCATTCCAGTGCTCCACCTGTGAAGTAGCAAAGAACTTCCTCAAGTTCAGATGAAACTTCCTGTGTTCCAGTTTGTGCCTGTTGCCCCTTATCCTGTTACCAGGTGCCACTGAAAAGAGTACAGCCCCATCTGCTTGACACTTCCATTAGTAAGATCCCCTGACAGTGTTCTCTAGGCTAAAAAGCCCCAAGTCTCTCAGCCCTTCTTCATACACTGCCAAACAAAAAGTCCTAAACTGGGTCAGAGTATTGCAAGATGACATATCCCTGGAATTTTTTATCCTGTGAAGACTGCTGCAGAATTTATGTATTCTCTGCAACAATGACGTTGCTGTTCTGTCACAGAAGTAGACAAGTTAAATGTACACAGACTTTGTGCTTGTGTACGCTTGCACCTGAGATCAGTTTAGTCCACATCTTCTCTACATTATTTCATGCTTCTAAAGCATCCAGTCTCAACTAGCCAGCCCTTAGCTTAAATGATTAGTCAGTGACATTTCCCTTTTCCTTTGGATTTGACCTGTCGACAAAAGCTTTCTGTTATGAATCACATCACCTAGGATTGCTTGAAAACGTCTGTTACTAAATGTGCACCTTAAGTGTGTTCCAAAATGACAGAAAGAGCCTCATACAATCTGTTTAAATACAGTAGTGCATTATTCATTACGTCATGTACTTGTCCTTTTGTCCAAAGACTGAATGTCTAGAACAGAAATAGACTTACATTTCAAAAGAACTATTTTTCAGATCTATGAGTGATTTCAGGAAGACATTAACTATACAAATTCCTTTATGCTCAAGACCCAAATTTTAATAGGGAAATAGATAAAATCTTATGCATGCTAGCAGAGGTGGCACCTGGTCAGCTAATTCTCTAAGTGAGCCAAGTCACTTGGCATTCCTTCTCATACAGCTTTCTGTATTGACAAGAAAATGCTGTCTTTAACAGTAGAGGAAAAATCTTCACCTTAAAATCATTCACCTGGTGGTATCTGCTTCAGTTGAGAGATTTGTGGGCAGATCATCTTCTGCCTTTGAGTTGTGCTCTTTGGTATGGTAAGAGGTAGAAAAGGATAAATTACAGCTTGTCAGTTTTAAGGTTTCCATAAGCTGCTGCTAGTGCTTAAAATCAGCCACTCTGATCTGCAACTTGTCCACCAGTGCTATGTGGCTATGGACAGTAGAAGAAAGTGGAGTAAGATGGAGGCACTACCTCCTTCTGATCTGTGGACATAAGAGGCAAACAGCACCCAAGCAACATCCTAGCTGCCTACGAAACTTCGTTTCAGCAGCCTCAGCCGCTATCTTGTGTCAGGCCGCGCCGAGGCTGAAATAATTCCCTTGGAGTAAAAAAAACCAAAAACCAAGGACACGACGCCAAAGGGTTAATGAACCAGGTTTATTATATTGAACCGGAGGAAAGGGAAAAGCAGTGGGAAAAATACGTATCAAAGAGAAGAGATGACAGCACTTCGCTGGCTTGAAAACGGTGGCATTGCCTCAGGAGCAGTTCCAAGTTCTTGGTGGCGGGGCCGAGCCGCCGGCCCTGCCCTAGGCCTTAGGCAGCGCCGGGCGAAGCGGCACCGCGCCACGGCGCTTGCCTGCGGGACGCAGCCAGCCAGCCTGGCCGGGTGGCGCAGCGACAGCGCCAGCGCTAGCGGTGGGAGCTTAAAGGCGCCCGTTGGCTGCCTGCCGCGGAGCCTTCCAGGCCTGCAGGATCGGAGGGCTCATGGGCAGTGCAGCGCAGCGCAGGCAGTACGGAGCGGCTGGACGGGAGCGGATTCCGCCGGCCCCCTGCAGCCCGGTTCGACAGCTCCGTCCGCCCGGCATGGTAAGCACGAGGCAGCGCAGCAAATCTTGTCCAATTTGAGGGTGGAAGGAATGCGTGTGAGACCCCGGCTTTATGTGCAGGGAGCCTTGTGTGTTGACTGAGCTCTGAGGTTTGCACAAAGGCATTTAAGCTGTATGTGACTGCTTGAGACTGAGCAACTGCCAGGAAATTTGGAAAGGCGTTTTTGTATTCCCACCTGAACGGGTCTGTATGTCTCTAAGTGCTAAGGATTTAAATTAGAACAAAAGAGGAAGAGGCCATGGCACTGCAAAGGAGGTTTTAAATGAGAAGCCTTTGGAGATGACCAAGAGGTTTCAAATATCTTAAATGTACTTATTTTCAGTGTCACAGCTAAAAGGGAGAGGGTAACATGACACAGTTTGCACAGAACAAATCCACTATTATTTCTGCATAATTTTATCTGAATTTCTAAAATCTAGGTTCTCAGTTTTTAAGCTAGTTACATGTTAGTTTTGTCTTGATAGGGAACAATTTTATCCTGTTACACCAACAGAAGAAGCAGTTCTGTTTCCTGTTAAACAGTGTCTGCCACTTCAAGGCTGCCATCATGTATAACACAAACTTAAGCCTTTCCTTTCTTCTATTTTAGTGATGTCCTTCATAGCTTCATTCATAATGCAGGTCAATACTGTGAAAGAAATGTCACATTTTCTAGGCCAAGGTTTGTAAATTGGGAAGGGCAGTTCTATTACATCATGTAATGGTGTAAAATATTGATTGTAACATATACCTATACTATAATAAATGATATGGTGATTGGTAGCACACCTAGAATGCATTGCCTGATAGTATTACGTATGCAAAAGATTCACATCCTCGTATGAGGTCTTTTGCAGCTGAAGATTCAACGATTCCATGGTGCCGTCTGTTAGAGTACCTTCTTGAGAAAGCTTGTAAAGATGTGTAAAAGCAATCATATGGAATTCAGCAAAGTGTAGTGTGTTTCAAAGTTGGAAGAACGTTTTAAGGAGAAGATGTGTTTTATTTTTACAGAGTTCCATTTCATGCCTCTTAATTTTCATTATTCTCACCATACACATCTGGCTGCCAGCTGATATAACCAAGTATATAGCTGAAGACTGAACACCATAGCTGTGGAAGTATTGGAAGAGAAAAGCAAAATGTCACTCCTTGTTTGCAGGCAGGAGCCTTTCCCTGGCAGTGCTATGAATGGCAAATAAAGGTCATATTTATACTGCATTCTTGATGGGTGCTTTTCTTTGAATGGCTGTTTCATTAGGCCTTGGCCTAATGAAGTAGTGAAGGAAATGTCCTTCAATAAGTATTGACCATTAAATGCTACCAGGAATCACTAAAATCTCTTTTCCTGTACCACCTTTCTGTAGTTTTAATTTATGCTGTCGTTATTTACTTAATAGTCAGTGAATAACCTATGAGGAAGATTGTACCTGAGGTACCTACATTACAGAAAAAAAAAAAAAAGAAGTACATTTCTACATACTGGCAAAATTTTCAGATTAATTTTCTCTTGTTGAGGCTAAAAAAGACATAGGACCTGGAATGGGTTTATAACATCTCTCTGCCAGTTTTAGCCTTGTGAATTTGTCGTGCTATTAATTTTTCTGTCATAGCAAATACTGCCATTTTGCTGTGTCTGAGATTGTAGAGGGCCACAGTCCATGCTGTATTTCTAGGTGGAAACAGCTATAATCAGAAGCCAGTGGAAAACCAGAGTAACTGTAAAGATTTAATAGGTGTTCTAACGATGCCATTAAACTGTCATAATGAATTCGGTCTTAACAAGTAACAATCATTGCCTTTGCATACTTACAGTTCAGAAATTACTACGGGGAAGTCATCCTTCAATCTTTGTTGAAATGAGTGGATTACATCTCTTCATCCTGCTATGCTGTCTAAGCTCTTCTACAGCTTGGGTTCATTCTCACAGTTTTTTCTGAGTGGTTCCTGAGTCACCAACTCCTGTTCAGCAGTGGTGATGGGTGACTGGCAGCCCTGCAAAATACACACATTCCCTTATCCTGCAGGCAGCAGTATTCCCATTTCTGCACTTCTTCTAAGCCTTCTTCTGGCCATGCACCAAGTACATCATGGTCTCTGCCCTGAGATTTCACAGTCTAACAGCCTTCGGTCTAAGTTCTGCCTATGTTATTTTTCTCCAAAACTATATTCACTGTTCCAGAATGTTTGGTAGTTTTTTTTGTTTTTTTTTTTTTTTTTTCTGATACTTTTTCAGATGTCTGACCTTGTAATTTTCTATATATTTTCAAAATCTACCTGTTAAGATTCATTGTAAACTTATAACAATCTAAATTTAAGTATATTTTAGAAGTGATCAAAATCTTTAACTTATTTTAATATTTAGAGCCTATCAAAGCTATGGACTAGAGATACATAAGAGTTAGTACATCGTAAGTGAGCACAATGTAGGTAGGGATGACTCCTCCCTGTTGACCATAGGAGTTGTGTGGCAAATAAAGCACAGATCAGTAACCAGAAAAAAAGTTAGTGAAGTTATCCAGGTCTTTGCACAGATTTCTCGGTGGCTGGCGTCAGCTTGTAAGTGCCTGACTAGAGATGACTGAAACACCAGCTGAAACTGGTGGCAGCCAGTTCTGAATACATGAAGTAGGGTATAATGCTTTGCATTTCTTACAGGGCACTAGACATTTGTAGTTACTTTGCATCTTAGATTCTCAACACTCCAGGTCTCACTTGAAAAAAAAATGGAGGAACCCCTCACTTTTTTACATAAATATTTTTAGTTCACTAAATAGAAATACAATGATGAGTGTCACTGTACTTCTAAAAATCTGTTTCTAAGAACCCTGCAAGAAACACCAACATTTTTTGTTTCAGAATATTTTGTACAGAGTCAAATGAGTAAGGCAGAGGCTCTTGCACTATGCAATAGGGGTCATAAAGCCTGTAAGGTAGTCGCTCATAAAGGGTACAAAGGCTTTTCTGTTAAGTGAACAAGGCATAGATGTAAGGAGGAAGAGGAGTTCATGCCCAAAGATTGCAGCGTATTGGGGGCTGAGCAGAATCTGTACAAGTGGCTTTGGAGTTCTTGAATGCAGCCTTATTCCTACATTAATGTATTTTTACGAGAAGTATACTATTAGGTTTTTTGCTGCATTCCAGAAAATGATAAATGCTGTTTCAATCTCACTATCTTCAAATTATTCCACCATGTTATACGTGTTTAAAAACTGAATAAAAAAAATCTGACAGAGCTTTTTCATCTTTGTATTAATGTATGTAAAGCACATAAATATTTTGACAGGATAACTGCGAAATAGTATCTCTTTTTTTATATAATAAAATAGCTCAAAATTCTCTAAAGTATCTCCATGCAAGAATTCAAACATCTGTTTTTATCCTGTGCTTATTTTCAAAGGAAACTGCAGAATGATTATGTGTAATGCAGAATAAAAAATAGTAGGTAGACAAAAGAAAACTTACTTCCAGTGTTAAAGTCCTCATTTGCTTTGAATGTAAATTTATTTTATTTAAAATGTTTTAACATATGCTGTTATTCATTATGTCAAAGCAAAAATAGACAATTGACGTTTTTTCCACCCTCCCTGCTCCCCAAGACCTTTTAAGGTACAAAGTTCCAGAAGGCAGAAAGAAAATTGCAAACTTTTCTTGTTTGGCATCATAAATGAGGTTATGAAAGATCAAGTAGTTCATTTGAATGTCAGAAA
>VWZI01021064.1:10724-33680 GCA_013396835.1 Psilopogon haemacephalus | reverse complement strand
AAGTAGTTTATTTGAATGTCAGAAATTTTAGAAAAAAAAAAAAAAAAAGAGTAATTTGTGACCTCATTAGCCTAGAAATGGACCACAGCAATAATTAAGCTTGGGGTGTTTGTAAAGTGAACATGCATACAGAAATTGCTGAAAATACCAGAAAAATACAGAAGATGTAAAATTATGAAACTCTTTTTGGTGATTCATCTTCTCTAAAATCCAAGAGTGGAATCATTTGTGGCTTTGTAACAAAAGATCCACAACAATTGCTGTTGTCAGCTTTTCCCAGTTCTGAAGAGGATACAACATCCTGTTAGTGTTCTGAATGGATGTAGAATAAGCTCTCTTTCCTCTGAACTTAGGTCCTGGACACAACTTTTAGATTCTAGGAATGAGCTCTTGCTTTTTTTATGAGATCTTCCGCAACCTAATGGATTATAGTATAAATTACTCAATATGTAGGGTAAGATTTGAAATAATGGAAATTCTGAAGTTCTCAGCCTATTTTTTACAGGTTAAATGTTCTTTTCATCCAGTTCCTTCCTTTAATATAGTTGGTTTAGTGCTGTCTTTAACAAAAAAAGAAAATAAAGGTAAAAAAATATAAAGTAGGCTGATGGGCGTCAGCCATGCTCCAAGCTGGTTTTCACCTTGCAAAGCAGTTCCCTCACATTGAGGATGCCCCAACAGATGCCCAGTGGCCCAAGGCTAGTCCAAGGCACAGTTTAAATTGAATCTAGCCAGGGAGGTCAAAGGGAACACCAAGAATTTCTACAGGTATATTAATGATAAAAAGAGGACTAGGGTAGGTGTGGGCCCCCTCAGATAGGAAATAGACGAAATGGTCACAAGTGACGTAGAAAAGGCTGAGGTTCTCAATTACTTCTTTACCTCAATCTTCACTGCAAAGGCCTCCAGCACACTCCTGGAGTCATGGAAGATAATGGCAGGGACATGAAGGAAGAACTGCCCATCATAAGTGAAGATCAAGTTGGTGATCACCTGAAGAACCTGAAAGTGTTCAAGTCCATGGGACCCAACGGAATACACCCACGGGTACTGAGAGAACTGGCAGATGAGGTTGCTAAACCCCTCTCTATTATATTCCAAAAGTCCTGGCAGTCTGGTGAAGTCCCCACTGACTGGAGAAGGGGAAACATAACTCCCATTTTCAAAAAGGGTAGGAAGGAGGAGCCAGAAAACTACAGGCCAGGCAGTCTCGCCTCTGTGCCCAGTAAGATTATGGAACAGATCCTCCTGGAGGCACTACTGAGACAGGAGAATAGTGAAGAGGTGATTGGGTACAATCAGCATGGCTTCAGCCTGACAAGCCTGGTGGCCTTCTATGAAAAGGTCTCAACATTAATAGATGAGGGGTGAGCAACTGATGTCATTGACCTGGACCTGAGCAAAGCCTTGACACTGTCTTGCACCACATCCTGGTCTCCAAGCTAGTGAAACATGGTTTTGATGGGTGGACCACCAGATGGATAAAGAACTGGCTTGATGGCCACACTCACAGAGTGACTGTCAATGGGTCCATGTCCAAGTGGAGGCCAGTGACAAGCAGAGTCCCTCAGGGATCACTCCTGGGACCAAAATTGTTCAATGCCTTTGTGGGCAACATGGACAGAGGCATTGAGTGCACCCTCAGCAAGTTTTTGCTGATGACACCATGCTCTGTAGTGCAGCAGACATGCTGGAGGGCAGGGATGGCATCCAGAGGAACCTGGACAGGCTAGAGAGGTGAGCACAAGCCAACCTCATGAGGTTCAACAAGACCAAGGGCAAGGTCCTGCATGTGGGTTGAGGCAATCCCAAGCACAAATGCAAGTTGGGCAGAGACTGAGCATCCCTGAGGAGAGAGACTTGGGGGTGCTGGTGCACGAGAAGCTGAATATGAGGCAGCAGTGTGCACTTGCAGCCCAGAAAGCCAAGCAGAGCCTGGGTTGCATCAGGAGAACTGTGGCCAGCAGGTCAAGGGATGTGATTCTCCTCCTCTACTTCACTCTGGTGAGACTCCACCTGGAGTACTGCATCCAATTTTGGAGCCCCTATTACAAGAGGGATGTGGACATGCTGGAGCGTGTCCAGAGAAGGGCCACGAGGATGATCAGAGGGCTGGAGCACCTCTGCTATGAGTTCGGGCTGTTCAGTCTGGGGAAGAGGACCTTATTGTGGCCTTCCAGTATCTGCAGGGGGCCTACAGAAAAGCTGAGGAGGGACTTTTTAGGCTATCAGGTAGTGACAGGACTAGGGGAAACGGAGCAAAGCTGGAGGTGAGGAGATTCAAATTGGACGTGAGAAGGAAGTTTTTCACCACGAGAGTGGTGAGAGCCTGGAATGGGTTGCCCAGGGAGGTAGTTGGTGCCCCATCCCTGGAGGTGTTTAAGGCCAGGCTGGATGAGGCTGTGGGCAGACAGATCTAGGGTAGGGTGTCCCTGCCTGCGGCAGGGGGGTTGGAACAAGATGATCCTTATGGTCCCTTCCAACCCTGACTGATTCTATGATTTTATATGCTGAGAGCCCAGTGCCATGCTATTCTGGCTTTCCAGACACATAATATCCATCTTGGAAGAGGACACGGTGGCCATGGGGCCATTACATGCAGAGCAGGACACAGCATAGGTGACAAATGCTGCCCAACCACAGGTCCTATGCACTGCAAGCTGGGCAAATGTAGAAAGAGAAGTGTTGGAAAAATGCATCCTGGTCAGCTAGAATCAGGACTTTGGAGACAGTGAGTATCCAATGCCAGGGCCGTAAGTGATCCTGTGTATCTCAGACACCCAGCAGGAACTTGGAGAGAAGAGTAGAAAGGTGAGGCTCTGCAGGCAGTCAGGCAGAAAGCAGGAAGAGTAACCCAGACCCTACCCCTCTAGGACTGCACAGAGGTCCCAGAGTCTTGACTGCAAGACACTTCTTTCTGTCTGGAAGCAGAACAGCTATTTTCTGGAGGCCTCTTGCGATCTTTCCACACTTCTCAGGCTCTGGAAAATTTGAGAACTGATTTTACATTAATCTACTTCATCAGTGTGACACAAACGAATTGCTTGTGCTGGATGGGAATTGTTTCCCTTTTTATTTTCCTCTGGGTTTGGTGTTTGGGTTTTTTTGCTTGATTTGGGTTTTGTTTCTGTTTGGTTTTGGGTTTGTGGATTTTTGTTTGTTTGTTTTGACTTTTTAAAAAACGGTTGTTCATTTCGGTTTTTGTTTTACCAGTTTTCCATCCCAGGTTTTTTTTTATGGGAAAGATTAAGTTAAACTCAGCCAAGTACCAGATGATGACAGAAGTTAGCTTAAATCACTCTTAAGACTTCTACAACCTTTGCTTTGTTAGATCTGAGTGGTCCACCAAACATGTAAGGGGGGGTTTTTGGTTGCCAAAATTGATTTTGAAAGCAAAATGGAACAATAAAATGGACTGAAACTACCGAAGTTGTGCCAGAGGCATAAAAATCATAGTGCATCTTTAAAATTACTTTTAATAGAGCTGTTGCCTTATAGATTTTTGGATAGGGGAAACAGGTTTTTTATGCCACCTAACCCCTTTGTAATAGCTTCCAAATATATGGAAGTTCATTTGACTACAGTAATTGTTTCATCTTGCCCTACAGCTACTGCCTAGATCTGTGACGGCTTCTCATCTGGCAATAGCTAGTGTCCCCAGGGAAAGTTGAGGTCTGCAGCCAGCCCTGTGCATTATAAAGTTGTTCATGCTTCATGGAAGCTCGGTGCCCTAATGTCAGAGGAAATGCTCAGAACCAAAGATCAGACATGTCAGAGCAGCAGGAGGAGCACTAAATCTCCTTCTATTTTTGCAATATACAGCTGAATAATTTTCACCATTTACAGCAGTCTGTGAAAAAACTGCAAATTCTTCTCCTCACAAACATTTCCTCTCCTCGCAGCCATTTTAAAGGCAGCTGTCCTTGCAGGAAGCCACAAACATGCAGTCAGAATAGTATTAGTCTGATCCTGCACGGTGAAGTGAGACTTTATTGCACAGATTCTGGTTTTCTGCTGAACTGACACTTTTTTTTCATTTCCCAGAAATCTCACCAACTAAATAGATTTTTGTGTTATCAGATCCAGCTCATTCTCCACACCCATTGAGTGTCATTTCTTATACTGACCTTTAATTATTTTCCTTATTTTTCAGCATATATCGTAGTGACTACTGTGTTCACTTCTTGAAGCACTCTTTAGTGTGCCAATGTTTGGACTTAGCCATTGTTAATGTGGAGAATAGCACAGTGAAACCTGTGCACAGCTGAGATATACCACAACCTGAGACAATGGCAGGTGATAAGAATTTCAGTGTCTCTGATTGACTAGAAAGAACTCTGGCACGAGGGCTTTGGTTAATCTAGTAAACTGCCAGATTTGCTATCTGAGAAACAAACCTCTTGTAAATGCTGGATAACAGTGCGAATAAAGAAATTTGGAGGTTTGAAAATTATTATGCTGCAGAATGGCATATGCCCTGGGCCTAAGCAATATCTTGTACCCCTACCATGTTACATTAAGCTTTCTCATGAGAACAGAATTTATTTTACTATAAGCAGACATTATGCCATCTGAGGCATAATTCATAAAACTCCTACATACAACAAGAAAACAGCATCAGTTACTTGCATTGTACTGCAAAATGAGAATTGCTTCAGTTTGATATAGACTAAGAAAATGCATTTTGCAAAGTATTATCATGATTGCCACAGCTTTTGTAGGTCCACGGAATCTGATTATTTTAATACAGTTCTGTAAACCATGCATATATACTTTCAAATATGTAGGATATGTATATCCTCATTAACTTCCCTGTCTTTTCTTTGTTGTCATTCCTGCTGCATGTATTTCATATTCTCTTTTATAATGTATCTCCTGACTGACAGATGCAGGGTTGCTGTCCTCATTTAATAGGAAATACAGGAAAGTTGCAGATGCTGGTTGTGACATTGCAGCTGTAAACATTTAGTAAAGCAGTGAAAAAGGGAAAAACTTTATGTATTTACAGACAACACTGTACTTATCTGTGATGGATAATGTGAGTGGGTGGGAAGGCTCTGTCCTTCATTTAGCAGCTATTTTAATATTGCCCTTGGGACAGGAGATTCCAGAGCAAACCATGTCTCATGCCAGGAAGGGGAGACTCACAGACAGGTTTGGAAGCAGAGCCTGGCTGTTCTGCTTGACCATTTGCAGGCTTTTCTTACAGACAGCAGTCCAGTAGGATATGTGTTCCAGTCAGTCTGAAATTGACAATGGAATTGCAATCTTCATTACTATGTGACATTTTGATAAATCACTGCCCCTTTTTGATGTTTCTCTGTGAGCTCATTAACCAAACCCCATGATTTACTTTCCTTAGCTATGTAAGCCAAATGAAAAATGTGCAAGACTGAGATTTTAGGGAATTTGTGTGGCAGTAGATTCAGTCTAATGTGAGTAAAAAATCTCTTAGAACTATTTTGTTTCATTTATGGTATATAGAAGCCAAATTTTATCTCAAGTACTTTGAGAAACAAAGTCACAGAATGCTACGATGTCAGGGGCTGGAAGGAATCTCAGAAGTTCAACCGCCCTGCCATAGCAGGATCTCCTATACAAGGCCACACAAGAATCCATCCAGGCTTCTTTTGAGTATCTCCAGAGAAGGAGACTCCTCAACTCCCCTGGGCAGCCTGTTCCAGTGTTCTGTCACCCTCACAGTGAAAAAATTCCTCCTCATGTTTAAATGAAACTTCCTAAGCCTAAACTCCCACCCATTGCCCTTTGTCCTCTCACTGGGCATCACTGAGAAGAGTCTGGCTCCATTCTCCCGGTACTCACCCTTTACATGTTTATAAACATTGATGAGGCCACCTCTCAGTCTCCTCTTCTCCAAGCTAAAGAGCCCCAGCTCCTTCAGTCTCTCCTTGTAAGAGAGATGTTCCGTTCCCTTAACCACGATTGTGGCTCTGTGCTGGATACTCTCAAGCAGTTCTATGTCCGTCTTGAACTGGGGAGCCCAGAACTGGACACAGTACTCCAGATGTGGCCTCACCAGGGCAGAGAACAGGTGCAGGAGAACCTCTCTTGACCTACTAAACACAGCCCTTCTAATACACCCCAGAAGGGCATTTGCCCTCCTGGCCACAAGTGCACACTGCTAGCTCATGGTCAACCTTCCATCCACTAGGATCCCCAGATGCTTTTCTGCTTTTCTTCCTTCCAACAGGTCAGTCCCCAACCTACACTGGTACCTGGGGCTGTTCTTTCCCAGGTGCAAGACCCTACCCTTGTCCTCGTTGAATTTCATTCAATTTCTCCCTGCCTAACTCTCCAGCCTGTACAAGTCTTGCTGAATAGCTTTTTGATGACCAAGGAACGGAGAGCAGTGCTTGGCACGTGTATGCTGCAGGCCTTGGATATTCTGCTCTGACTGTGGTTCTGTACTAAGAATATCCTCCAAAACAAAGGATTATTAGTGGTGGTGATTACTGTTCAGTTCAGACATCAACACTATGCTTGCTCTGTCTGATTTTGCCAAATCACTGAAAAAAAATTAATCCTTCTGTGCAAGTATTGTGTGTTTAAGTGTTGCTGCATATTTTAAGATGTGCCTTTCTTCTGTGCTGAGGTTTTTATGGACATCAGCTTTCCCGGAGGCCCCTGTTGTCCTGTACTTCAAGAACATTCATAGAAGGATCATCATTTTGCCTTGCTGGGATCACAGGCACAAACTAACATGCTATTTTGGTGCCACATACTGTGGCACCTACAATTAATGTCTTTGAAGGACTTTTATTAATAAAGAAAGGAAGAATCAAAATCACAGGAGTTTGCGCCTAATGTGAGAGTATCACAGGAACACAGTGTTTGTAGAATATTTATGAATCTTTGTGTTTCCCAGCCATAGATTGAAATTCAGCTCAGTTCTTCATGAGAGAGACACACCTTGTAGAATGGCAAATTTGCTCTGTGATGATTAAAACAGACTTTTGTTTTGGCGGCAAATTAACAGAAAGTTTTGAAAATAACTCTAATGAAGAAAAAAAATTCCTCTCTGCTAATAAAACAAGATGGCAACACTCTGCAAGTTGGTGGTTTGTTTGGTCTTGGTGTGTTTGGGTTTTTTTGTTTGGTTGGTTTTTTAAAGTAAGAGTAATAAAAAAAAGTTCTCAATGTTTAAAACCAAATGATGCCATTCTGGATTTTTTTCTGAAATAATGTTAATGGATATTCTTTATAAAAACTGAATATTTCTGTAAAATGTTACTGTTTTAAGTGACCGGTAACTTCTACCGTGGAAAAAAACCCTACTGTTAGGTTCTGATTATCTGTGTACAACATGATTTGCAAATAAGTGGCAATTTGTGGGATGCCATGAAAGTGTATCTTAGTTGAAGGAAGAAGTTTAATTCAGCTGAGGCTTGGAGAGAAAATTTGGCCCAGATTGTATTTTACTAATTATTTTGCTTAATGCTTGCTAATTCATGCTGATTGTCTCACTCAGTCTTCTCTAATTTCATACTGAGTGTATCTGTAGGCCAAGTAAGGTTTTGTTTGTCAGTGAAGTAAACCCACTACTCTTTTTTTCCTATGAGAACAAGATATAAGCATACATGTAGAGCAGGATTACAACATCCTTTGGTGCCCATAAAATATATCCCGTTGGTATGTGAGCTGTCCTGCCATTCTGTCAGCTCAGCATACCAAAAGAAGCTTTCTAGGTAGTGCAGAGAATTGTTTATGGACTAAACACCTTTTTTATGTAGTTTCTTGTTTTGGACTGCTGGCCATTCTTTGCTATTATGGTATAATCCCTTGGCTTCTTCAAAATTTTTTGCTGGGAAGCAAAGTGGTAGTCTCAAGAGAAATGCCAGCAAGAAGAGCTGCAGTAATAAAATCCACCAGACAATATCCTGGCACCTTTAGAGAGCTGCATTCATACTGAGATCCACCTGACAGATGAAGGTAGTCATCTGTGAAAACTAGTTTGCTTGTTCTCCATTTCCTCAGGAACTGCTACCAGTGAGACTTCCCATGGAGATGCAGCTGCTGCACAGTGGCACTGGCCAGACAACACATTCTGTAGGGACAGAAAGCAAAGTGGATACTGAGCAAGGCCAAGAGTTCTCCAAGAAGGTGCTGTGGTAGCTCTCCCATGGGAAAAGTGAGGTTGAGCTGCAGATGATGAGCCTCTGGGGCCAGCTAGTGAGCTGAAGGAGCTGTGAACTGCTCTGCCTTGCCTGCCTGAAACATGGCAGAGGGAGCAGGAATATATCTTATTCCTGAAATACAATGCTCCAGAGGAAGTCTGATTTTTTTACATAAAACGAATGTTTTAATTGAATCAATGTTCACTCAATGTTCAAATGCATGATAACACTTAACTTCCTTGCTGATAAATATTTACTTGTCCTTACATTTTGTTTTGTTTTGTTATAATCTTCTCCCATGTGTGAAGTGAATCCATGACTGTTCCATGTGACTGGGGGAAGTGCATGGCTTGATGATCAGAGGGCTGGAGCACCTCTCCTATGAGGACAGACTGAAAGAGTTAGGGCTGTTCAGTCTGGAGAGGAGGAGGCTCCCAGATGACCTTCTTGTGGCCTTCAAGGATCTGAAAGGGGCTACAAAAATGGGGAGGGATTTTTTAGGCTATCAGGTAGTGACAGGACTAGGGGGAATGAAGCAAAGCTGGAGGTGGGGAGAATCAGATTGGACACGAGGAGGAAGTTCTTCACCATGAGAGAGGTGAGAACCTGGAATGGGTTGCCCAGGGGATTGGTTGGGGGCCATTTCCCTGAAGGTGTTTAAGTCCAGTCTGGATGAGGCTCTGTCCAGCCTGATCTAGGGTAGGCTGTCTCTGGACATGGCAGGGGTGTCAGAACTAGATGATCCTTGTGGTCCCTTCCAACCCTGACTGATTCTATGATTCTCTTTTTCACCCGTGCATGCGGAGGAATTCTGTTTTCTTCCTTCAGGCAAGCCTGGGAAATTTCTGACTGAAAGGTAATAGCTGTAGAAAGTTTCATATAACTGATAGCAAAGGTTTATAACAAAAGTGGTTCAATAAGTTTGATTCTGTTTGTTGTGGTCCTTGCAGGTTCAGCAATAGTGCAGTATCTCTTATAGTACTACATCACATTTCTGGGTAACTCAGAGAAGAAACTGTAAGATACAGATGTCTGCATAGCTCCCTTAAAATGACCACAAAGGAATCCCTCAGAATAGGATTGAGCATTAAGTGAGGTAGTTCTGATCTCCATCTCTCCTGGGATTTGTGTGTTCTCAAGCATTATCATTCCAAATGATATTATTATTAGTTCTGAGCACTGTGTGGATGTTCTCATCCCAGAAGGATGAAGGGATCCTTGTGTCAGCCACGGAAACCCATGTATGATTCCCGTTGTTTATGGGCTAGGTGTCTGCAGTGGAAGTTGTAACTTGAATTCATATGCCTTAAAGGGAAAGCTTGGGATTTGAATCTAAATAAGCTGTTCAGGAGAAATGCCTCTTAAGGCTCTTGTTGCTAGGGAAAACTATTTTGGTTTAGAAGTTGGAGCTCTGATGCAGTTTTCAGCAGGATGTGTGATGAACTAGCTTTCACAAAATAGACAATAAACTTCTTGGCCTACTTAACAGTACTATCTCTGATGAACTTACTGCTGCTACAATTTTCTACCCTTTATCAACATAGAGGTGAGTGATGATTCAGTGGCTGCTTTGCTCCCCAAAATGCAGAAGAAAAATACTTTTCACTCCCAGATGTTTGACTCTTTATTCTGTCATGAAAATATTATTTAAATTATTCAAGCCTTGAATGGAAATGCTAGCAATAAAATTTCTTCCACTGAAAATTATACATCAAAGCAAATTCTACATTATTATTGCTGTGATTTAGGCCTAGCCAGCAGCTGAGCTCCATGCAGCTGCTCATACAACTGCACTCCCACCCACCTCTTGGACTGGTGGGTTGGGAGGAAAGAATCAGGAGCACATTGCAAAACCCTGGGGTTGAGATAAGAAGAGTTTAATAGAGTAATCCAACGAACAAATAAATGAGAGGAGTATCAGTGATACAAATGACAGTGATATAGAACATGATGCTCTCATCTAGCCCTACGTATGCAAAAAACTCCCCCTGCCAGTGGCAGCCCTTCCCTTATGTAGCAGGCAAGAATTCAGTACAGTATGGAACACCCCCTTGGGTATCCTGGATGTGGTCCCTTCCATCTTCCTTCTGGAAAATTAACACTATCCCAGCGGAACCTGGGACACTTATCCATTCATCACTGTAGTGACTAATGGGGTTTAATTTGGCCCAAATTCCCTAATACAGCTAGTGTATCTTTGAGCTGCTTGAAAAAGAGTGGGTTTTGCAACCTAATACTTGAAGCTTTATTTCTACCCTGTTACACACATGGAAACTTTCTGTTTTGTGTGAATGGTAGTTGTCCAACAGATACTCTCTGAGAAATGTGATAATAGCTATTGCATGCACTTGATTCTTGTTTTCCTGGAAGTGGTATTGAGGTAAAAATCCCTGTGTATGTGTTGGAAGAAGAAATATAGGGAAGCTATGTAATGCCTTGATGATTCCAGAAGCCAGCCTGAACAGACTGTAACCCAAATTCAAAAGGAGAGTTTCCAAATAGCTATGCAGAAGGAATATATCAACATTTCTTGTCAAAATGATGTTTGAAGGAAAGGTTTCTTCAGATGTTGCAATCTCAAAGCCACTCAAGTAGGGAAGTAAAATCATTGTGAAGGAAAGCAGTGCTGAGCTACAGAGAAAGGCCCTAGACAGTAAAGACAATAGAAGCATCTACTGTAAAGTGCCACTAGTTCCTTTCCCGTCAGAGGAAAATATCTTGCAAACCAAAGATACTTTCTTTGCTCTTTGGCTATTACAAATGACTAAAAAAAGCAAAGAATATCTAAAACAAGCATAATTAACAAACCACACAGAAGTTAATCCAAGTTCTGAAGAAAAAGAATTCTGTCCCTTTTTGAGGCTGATGGATTCAGTGTCTGATGATTTGTATGAAAAACCATAAGAAACGTGGCTTTCATTATTCCATTGTGCCTTTGATGTATCTCCTCAACTGTTATTTGTTTGTTTGTTCGAGCTATTGTGACTCTGAGTCACTTACGATGTGTGCAGCAGCACAGCTTTGAGCTGGCTGGCAATAGTTCATAAGTGATTCCCCCTAAATGAAAAAAAAATGTAACTCTTCTGACCATCTTGTTTGTCAAGTGAGATCACCAGAAAATCTGCCATTTAGGAGCTGTGTTTTCTCTACCGTGCTCATCCCTGTCTTCTACATGCCTCCACTTACCACTTTACACCGTGGCAAACTGAAAGTCGTTGTGCTGATTGCTTCCATCCTCTGTGTTCTGAGTAAGGGATGCATAACAGCAAGCTTAATAACTAGTTAATGAAGCAACTAACTATACTTGCTTAATATAGCAAGAACACAAGTAGTGTGATACCAAGTGTCTTTCCTGTTGAAAAAAAAAGTTTCTAGCTAGCAAGCCTTAAGAGTAATTCCCCCAGCAGATAAGAGGATAATGGCTTATCTGGTAACAAGCCTGGTTTTCCCTCTATCTGCAGAGATCTGGAATAAACCTTCCTGTCTAGTGGTTAGACATTTCAAAAGCTGACTGCCAGCACGAATATTTTAAACTATAGTGACAGTTAAAATGAGGAGTAGGGCCAATTGTGAATTACTGGTTTCTGACTTCAGCATGTGTAGATTGTGAAAAGTCTCCTTCTCTGTTCCTTCCTTCCTCCACTTTTGGAGATATTTTCTGCCAGAATGATGTAGATATCTAAACTGGAAGAACTGGGGATGAGGGAACAAAGGTGCCTTTCTGAGCATTCTGAAAGTAATAAAGGTCTGACATCTTCCACCAATGAGATAATTCTGCACCAATTTCTGGCTTTCTGGTCTGAATGTTATGTATTTATTTAGTTTTAAAGACACTTTCTACCCTTTTTTTGGTTTAAATTCTGAGTTTCATTTTGGTTTTGCAGATTCCACAGAATAAACGATGGGCATTTTCTCTCCAAGGTCTGGTAGCTAAATAAGGGCCATTTCTGAAATGTCTGGTAAACCCTCACATTAAAAACACTCTCTTTGTGTGAAGCTGATGGTACATTTCCTTGTCAACTGCTTCCCAAGAGCTTCACTGAAGAGGACATCATTTGGCTCCATGCAATGCAACCATGGTGGAGAAAAACTCTGTTTCCCCACTTCTTTCCACCTAATGTCTGAAGGACAGTCTTGATGCAGGAAAAGAAGGGTCTTCTTGTGGAGACAGCAGAACCCACTGGTTTTGTGGTATAATTGGGTGATCCTTGCACTGGCCTTTTAAAACACATGTGAGCATTTAGTGTATCTAGAGTCAGTGATGCATGCTTAGCACAGGTAAGAGTGGTTACTGTGGGTGGTCTAAAAAAATTATTGTTGCCTCTGTTTGAAAAGGGGCCAAAACCATCTGCTCTGAACAGGAGAATGTCAAACGCTGTGTTTGTTACAAGATCCATTAGAAACCCCTGCCTAATTTGATTTCATCACCATCCCCTTGAGTTGTAGCAGAGATAAGTTTATTCTGTTGTCTATTTTCTTCATACTATTGTTACTGGCACCTTTGGAGGCTAAACATTTTCCCAAAGATCTGAAACACTTTCCATTGTTTTGAGAAAAGTCCCTTACTACTGCATATATTAAAGCATCAGAGGACCAAGCATCTAAGGATCATCGTTCAATTGAAACAAGGCCAACAGTATGATTATTTATTTTTTTCATTCACTGACAATTGGTGACAGACAAATAGAGATGAAAAAGTTAAATACTGAGATATGTTTTTTTTCTCGTTTGGAAACACTGACTCCAGCACATTGATTGAAGTCTGTGAGTAATGACATGAAGTGGAAGGGAAACCTTATATGAGGGGCAAAACCTTATTTCTCTGTACAACTACCTGAAAGGATGCTGCAGTGAGATGAGTGTTGATCTCTTCCCCCTAGCAACAAGTGATAGGAACCAAGACATATTTAGATTGGATATTAGAAGAAACTTCTTCGCTGACAGGATTATCAAGCACTCTAATAGGTTCCCCCAGGAGGCAGCTGAATCTCCATCTTTGGAGGTGTCTAAAAGACTGTAGATGTGGTGTTAAAGGACATGGATTAGCACCAGGCTTGCTAGAGTTAGACAGTGGCTGGACTCAATGATCTTAAAGGTCTTTTTCAACAAAAAGGATTCTGTGATTCTATAACTATAACCTGCTTATCTAAAAGGAAGAGATGAAAATGGCAATTATGCAAAGAACATAATATAATTATTTTTTCAAAGTTGTTACAAAATTACTTCTTTGTAATAAATCCATGATTGATCACTCCTTTGCTTGAGAAAGTAAATCTGGTTCTGAAATGTTTGTGACTTTCTCATTAAAGCCAGAAAAGGCGTGAACTGAATCTTTTGAAATCAGAGGGAAGCTTTCTTGATTTTGGTTGTTTCCAAAATCAAATTTCCTTCAGAACACTTGTAGCATTTTTTAAACTCTTTTTCCTTTATTCTGTTTTTTATGTACATACATGAATAGGGGAAATGGGGAAACCAGGGTCCTGCATCTGAGAAGGAGTAATAAATTCCACTAGTACAGGTTGGGAGGTGATCTGCTGGAGAACAGCTCTGTGAAGAGGGACCTGGGAGTCCTGGTGGACAGGAGTTATTCATGGGACAGTGTGTTGATCTGAGCCACTACAGACAGCAATGGGCCCTTGTGGCCAAAAGAGCCCATGGGATCTTGGGGTGTATTAAGAAGAGTATGTCCATCAGATTGAGGGAGGTTCTCCTCCTCCTCTACTCTGCTCTGCTCTGGTGAGACCTTACCTGGAATATTGTGTTTAGTTTCAGGCTCCCCAGTTCAGGAGATACAGGGATCTACTTGAAAGAGTCCAGTGCAGGGCTACAAGGACAATTAAGGGGCCTTATGAAAAGAGACTGAGGGATCTGGGTGGTTTTGATCTGGTGAAGAGATGACTGAGAGGGGATCTAATAAATGTTTGTAAGTACATGAGGGCTGTGTGTCAAGAGGGAGGGGACAAACTCTTCTCACTTGCACCTTGCAACAGTACAAGGGGCAATGGATATAAAGTACAGCACACAAAGTTTTGCCTGAACATGAAGAGGAAATTACTTTTTGTAAGGGTCATGGAACACTGGAACAAGCTCCCCAGAGAGGTTGTGGAGTCATCTCCTCTGGAGGCTTTCAAGACCTGTGCAACCTGCACTAGATTCTATGGTCCTGCTCTGGCAAGGGGGTTGGACTTGGTGATCTCTAGAGGTCCCCTTCAACCCCTAACGTCTTGTGAACTGCTAGGAGGTACAGCATAGCTACCCTGTGTTTTTGAAAGGCTTGAAGGCTCTACCTTCCCTTTGAAATACACAGCTGTTTTCAGATGCCTTGTATAAAAATGAACATTGAGTTATTATTTTACATCTAAACTTTAGTATGCAGACATTTGTTTCTTTAAAATCATAATATGAAGCCCCCTATGGCTGGGGGTTGGGACTGGATTATCTTTGAGGTCTCTTCCAACCTAAACCATTCTATGATTCTATGATAAATAATAGCAAATGATAGCTCATCACATATTAAAAAATCAGTGTTTTGATTTTATACACAGAAAAGTACATCTTGGATTCTCACAGCAATTCAGAAGTAGCTGATTGTTTGTCTATAGACAAGGGTACTGAAAAGCAGAGGTGTCAAAGGATTTGCAGGAGAGACTTAAGTCCACAGGAGCTCTGGAAGTAAAACTCCAATTTTCTGACTGAGCACTCTGTTATAATCAAAATGTATAACTTTTTTCCCTTTTGAATCCTGGTATTTCTGAACTGACAAGCAGAAACCATTGTCAGATAAAAAAGGTGATACTGGCACTTCAGGGCAGGTGATGAAGAAATGTCATACTGTCTGAAAAAAAAAAATTACCAAATGAAAGGAATTGGAATTAATTTTGACAATGCAATGTATAAGATGGCAGTTGTACAGTTATTTTTATTTATTTCTCATATAATAACATAATTTCTCCCCCTTCTCTACTTGAAACAATAACCTTGTATATTTAAGAGCAGCTTAAATATACAATATTTAGTGATGTATTAGTAAAATACATGCAGGGAGGATATCCCTTGGTAGGCTGTACTGTTTGTGTAGTGTTTTTTTCCTGAAGGCTTTATTGTTTCTGTTTCCTGAACTTTTATTTTTCATAATGCATGTGAGCAGTTGTTCTGTTTTCTCAGCTGAGAAGCAGATTTGCTTGCCTCAGCTGCAAAACAGCAAAGCGAGAGTAGGGTGTTTCATGTAGACTTCACACGGTCACTGCATTGAATGTGATTTCCTGTCAGCTCATCTCTTCCCCAGTCAGGGGAATCTTTCTGGGTTGGCTGCAAAGGCAGTATGCTGTTGAGCGGTTGAGGTCTGAGTGATGGGTCATTGGTAGGGAACAGCAGCCCCTCACAACTGTCCTGGCAGCACCAGCAGCTGCAAACAGGAAGAAAGCCTGTATCTGAGAAACACCTGCAGTAAGAAAAAGTCCATTGATTCTGGAAGACTTTACACAAAAGGCAGAAGAGATAGAGATTTTCCCAGGTACCGGATGAGACACAAAAAAATTCCCAGCATCCTTACACCCCACTTCTGCATCCTTGGCTGCAGGTCTGAGCCTCTGGGGTGATGTGCTGAGGTACATATACCATGTGTACAACCAGCACAACATCATCAGAGGGAGGTTTGAAATTGCTCATTCTATGGCAAGAGCAAAACTCAAAAATAAAGCATAAGGCAGCTGTGGCAGGACATTGGGAGACAATCACCTCTTGAGACCTGGTTTTGCAAAGAGACTCTGAAATGCTCAGCAAACACAGGTGGGCTCTGCGTGGGTGCCCCACTTCTCGTGCTTTGTGCACATCTAGTAGGTGCCTATAGCGGCCATGTAAAATAGGCCTTACTTTATACTCAGGGGGTTTTGTTTAGAATATTGGAAATTTTATGATTTGCTTTCTGGAAGTACCCAAGAGAAATGAGTTAAATATTAGATGGAAATATGTTTATTTTGCCTTTCATAAGTACATGTGCCTCTCTACTCTCTTGTGCTCTCTTTTTCTGTCTCTGTTGTGTTCACATTCTCCCAGACAGTTCTTGTGCTCACAGCTTTCCCTAACAGGCCTGGTTTATTCTTTATAAAATTGAGACTTATAAAAGAAATAAATCTCATTATTGTTCTCTTGGGGTGCAGCTGTGTTAAACTGTAATCATGAGAGTTGAAGCAGGTTTCCTTTCACAATAACATTTATATTTGTTTCCTGACACTCTTTCCTAATAACGTGTCTTCAGCTGACCAAGGGGAAAATAGCCCTCTGATGAGCACTTCTGAAGGTAAAAATAATGGTTGAGCAGTACAGAGTAATTGCTGCTGTATTACAGTGTTTCTAAAATTTTGTTGCACTGGATAAAGATCCACTAGATCCCTAATTTCCAAGTGAACATTTTCCCATTTCCCCCTGCTTCTCTTCTGTCTGAAGGTTCTGCTGCCACTGAGACATCTTTTTGGAGAGACAATTAATTAAGCCAGGCCTTACCATCTACTTTATCTCTTTGTCTTTTTCCTCAAGGATGAACACAAAAGACTGGATCAAAACATCTGGGAAAGAGGCAAGGTAGAGCTTGTAAAGTCGCATAAAGATGGAAAACTATGAGACTTCCAGCTCACTGAGGCACTTCTTCTGACATCTGTGAGCAAGAGTAAACCAGGTATCTTTGTATTTCACCTTTCTCACCAGTAAAAGGTAGTAGAGTAGTAAAACAAAGTTATCTGCATCTCCTCTTATTGTCCAGACCCTCAGATAAAATATTTGTCTAAATATTAGTAAATTTTTTATCATGTATATATAAATAAGATACTCTCACTTTGTAAAACAGGTGTTAAAAATTCATACTGGATGTATTTTCCTTAGTTTTTGGGGTTTTTTTGTGGTTTTTTTTTTTAATGTTGTCATTGGGGGTTTTTTGTGCCAGTTTGAGGCTGACCGGTACCTTTAACAACCACAAAATTATAGATCTCCAGGAGATAGAGTGTCCAGAAGGTGTACTGAGAAGTGTAATCTTTCTGTTGCTTCCTGTAATCCTGCATCCCTATAAATTTGGTTGCGAAGTCAGTATTTGCCCTTTTTCCTCATCTCTCTCCTCCCAAGAAGGATGCCCAGATTCTTATATCCTATGGAGGAGGGATGCATGGTTGTCACCCTTGTTGATGCTGCTAGTTAGGCCTGAAGTGGCTTAATTGAGCCTAGAGCTTTCAAGCTGAATTCCATGCTGTGTCATAGACGATTTTTGGTATGGGGGGGGTAGAGAGGCAAGGTAGGGAGGAGGCATTCAGGCCTGAGATTTTGGTTGTTCTCTGAAGCTTTGGCTTAATGAGATTGTTGTAAACCCAGGTAGTAGGACTGGGCCAAGGCTGGGTATGAATTTATGTGTTTCATGTGCTTTGCTATGCTCAGCACTATGTAGAACTGTAAGTTTGTTGCTTGTGAATTTCTTGCCCTTTTAAACTTTCTGATAATTCTCCAATCCATAGCATGAGCATTTTCTTTTGCCCCTTTTGGAGCAATAGAGCAGTCTGTTTGCTTATTAAACCATGACGTTGTTGTTTTTTAATATGCCAATGAATAAATGATGTTTACAGCAGTCAAGATATGGTAAATATTGTTTAAAACAGGGAGGAGTGAGCTCTTTTCATGTGTGTTTTTCATTGGAGAAAGTGTTGCTAGGGAAAGCAGTATCTGCTTTAGATAAGTGTGAAATGCCATACAGAAACCCAATTTTTTTGGGGGTTAGTATTTGTAACCAATAAACTGCTGTTGTTTTTGTATGAGAGAAATTTCCATGCCCTTCAGGAAGGCCTGCACAAGTATGTACAAACAGACCATTCCCATGTCGTGTTTGCATCTTTCACGTCTGCCCTGCAGCTGACACAACTCGCTGTATGGTTTAATGAAGACTAAAAGCACTGTGTGCCCTTGTTATTTTAACCTTTCCTTTAGAACAGGGCAGAGTCTGCATCCGGTACTGAGTAAGAAAGAAAATAACAGCAGAAGATGCTTGATTTTATTGTGGGTGGGGATTTTTTTTGGTTTTTTTTTTTTTTTCTTCTTCCAGGAGAAGCAGGGTCTTTGTAATCCACAGGACACAGTGCCTGGGATTTTGTGGAAGGGCTTGCAAATAAGAAAAACATCTGCAAGCAGCTCCGCACTATCTCATCCTCACCATGTCTCTGTTACTCTACACCAAAGAGTACTTTTTGGCAAAGTGCTGTTACAGACATTTTGCTGAGTGTAATTTTTAAAGGCAGTCTGGCAGAGGATATCTGACCCATCTTGTAAGTACCTGTATTAGTGACTGGTAGCTGCACTTCTCACTCATTCCCTCTGCCCACAGTGCCATGGGAAGTTAACTGTTTCCAGTAGTTAGCAGAGCGATAGCAATACAGTCAGGTAGAAACACAAACCTTGTAGATGCTGCCCATAGACATTTGGATTCCTTCTTTCTAGTCTGAGTGAAAACCAAGAGAAGAAAAAAGGAGTAGCTTGAAGTTTGAAAAGGATAGGATCGTAGAATGTACTGTGTTGGAAGGGATCTTTAAAGGTCTTCTAGTCTAATCCCCATGCAGTAAGCAAGGACATGCCCAACTAGATTAGGCTGCTCAGACCCACAACAAGCCTGACCTTTAATGTCCCCAGGGAAGGGGCCTCCACCACCTCCAACACTCTGATAGTAAAGAACCTGTTCCTAATGTCCAATCTAAATCTACTCTTCACTAGCTTAAAATTATTGCCCCATGTCCCAGTGCCACAGGCCTTTGTAAATAGTCTCTCACAACTTTCTTGTAGGCTTCCTTCAGGTACTGGAAGGCCACCATAAGGTCTCCCTGAAGCCTTCTCCAGGCTGAATAACCCCAACTCTCTTACCTGTCTTTGTAGGGCAGATGTTTCAGCCTTCTGATCATCTTTATGACCCTCTGAGTCCTCCCCATCAAGTCCATGCTCTTTTTGTGTTGAGGGCTCCAAAGTGGGACATGGCATTTGTGAGGTCTCCCCAGAGCAGAATAGAGTGGCAGAATATCTTGATCTGTTGGCCATGCTTCTGTCCATGCAACCCAGGATGTGATTTGGCTTCTGGACTGCAAGTTCGCATTGTTGGCTCCTTTTCTACAGGTCTGCTCTCTCTCTGTCATAGTTTAAAGTGAGATGGATGCTCTTTTATCTCTTATAAAAGGGGCAAAAGAAAACTACTTCACAGACAGGATTGGATAGGATTGGAAAGTTTCAATGGAAATGCTATTTACAGCTACGTAACTACATACAACAGTACAGAAGCATATAAAATACACAAAATGCATAGTATATCTCTGCCACACTTCACACAAACCTCTCTGTAACACACCCAGGCCTTAAACCCTCTCCCCCTGCTCCACCATGGCTCTACCAAAACCATTGTCTCACAGCAAAAACTTTGTCTTGGCAATTCCAGGCCTCAGTTAAGCTGCTCCAGGTCTAATAGGCAACATTTGCCAAGGTTGATCAGGCCTCATTCCTCCACAGGAGATAAGAGCCTGTGCATCCTCCCAGAAGCAGAGAGGGAGGGAAAAGAGAAGAATCTGACTTTGCAGGCAGTTTTATAGGGATGAGGGACTTACAGGTATAAAATACATGTTCTGGTCCACCTCCTGAACACTCTAGACCTCCAGAAGTCTGTAACTTTGTGGCTTTCTTAAAGGTACCTTGCCTCTAACTACCACACTATGACACCATCCTTCAGGCTGTACTGATAATGGAGTGTCCTGATCCAGGTGCAGGACCTTGCACTTGGCCATCTTGAACTTCTTGAGGTTCCCCTGAGCCAACTTCTCCAGCTTGTCCAGGTCTGTCTGGATGACATCCTGTCCCTCTGGCATATCAAGCTTGCCAATCAGTGTTATCTTCTATCTTGCTGAGGGTGCACTTTATCCCACTGTCTATATAATTTGTGAAGATATTAAACAGCACTTGTGTCATTATGGACCCCTGAGGGACACCACCTGTCACTCATCTCCATCTGGACATCAAACCATTCACTACTAGCCTCTGGATGTGATCATCTAGCTAATTATTTATCCACTGAACAGTCCACACATTGAATTCATGTCTTTCCAGCTTAGAGAGAAGGCTGTTGTGGGGGACCATGTCCAAAGCATTCCAGATCCATTGCCTTTCCCTTATCCTCTGATGCAGTCCCTGCACTGTAGAAAGCTACTACATTGGTCAGGCAGGACTTGCCCTTAGTAAAGCCATGCTGGCTGTATTGAATTATCTCCCTGTCCTCCTTAAAAATATTTCATAGATCTGATAGCAGCTGTCCAGTCTGGAGTCTCTACCTTGCTGTTGTTACGTGCATTATTTCTTGCTCCAAGATAGATGTAAGCCTAGAAGGGGGGTTTAAGAGTGTATTAGTTGCACTTATTTAGTCTAAGAGCAGAACATTTAAAGCAAATATTTGAAGCACAGTACAGCTAGTGAAAAAGCAGAGAGAGGTGACTGCACCTAGGAAGTAGGCATTTAAACCTGTGCCTTTAGAAAGAGGAGGCAAAGTACCATCATTGAAGTCGTAAAAGCTTGTGTAGTAAAGATTTTGAAGGAAACCATAGGAAGCATAAAACTGATACAATGAATAGTGGAGAAAGGAAAATAATTCTGGTTAGACCAAGTGGCTTTTTTTGGTGAATTTTCTTTCATGTAGAAGGGAGTGGGAAGGCTATTCCACTGATGTCTGTTGTAGCATTTGCTTTCTGTAGAGTATTCAAGAGAGTAGCTATTTATTTAACATTAAATGAATTTCAGAGTCTGAATTCAGGACTCATGCGTATCACATTTCTTATAAGCTACAGATTATTTGCACCACTCAAAACCAATCTCCAGCAATTGAAAGGCAATGACTTCCTGGAGGAAAATTCCTGGCATTGGAAATTGGATTGCCTGGCTTCCACTCTTGGTAAAAAAAAGCTGCAGTTTACTACGAGTCTTCAAAAAGATGCTTAACATGAATTTAATGTGTGCCAGGTTCTTCAGCGTAGCTAATTGTTTTTAACATCTGTGGACTTCTGCAAGATCTAGAGAGGAAATGTTCTGGGGAAGGTTGATGCTTCATGTATTTTGGACACCTTACTACAAGAAAGATATGGGGGTGCTGGAGCATGTCCAGAGAAGGGCAACAAAGCTAGTGAGGGTCTAGATCACAAGTGTTGTGAGGAGTGACTGAAGGAACTGGGGTTGTTTAGCCTGGAGGAAAGGACTCTGAGAAAAGACCTCATTTCCTGAAAGGAGGATGTGAAAAGATGGATGTTGTTCTCTTTTCTCAAATAACAAGCAATAGAACATGAGGAAATGGCCTTGAGTTGCACCAGTTTAAATTGAATACTAAGAAAAATTTCTTCACTGAAGGGGTTGTGTCATGGGTTTAGTTAGCTGAACCTACTAAAGAGTATTTAATACCATGCTCATGTCATGTCAGCTTTAAAACAGAAGTGCTAACTGGAACAAAGTGAGGGGGGTACAGAGGTTGTTTTATCACTGGCTTCTGCTGGTGGTTTTGCTGTGCTTTCCTGCAAAATAGGCTAAGATAATTGTACTCTAATAATTTCATTAAACTCCATATCTCAACCAAGGCTGGTTTTTTGGTGTTAATTACCCTCCCATCTGTGGGTGGGGTTTGCTTGTGAGAGTTGGCAGTCTTAAACCAGGACAGTCTGTTTTGGTGCCCCAATATGTGGCACAAAAAGTGGTTGAGATAACAAAAAGTGAAGTAGTAAGAAGATTCAGTTAAGGCTTGTTAAAAGAATATTGGGGTTTGTTTGTTTGTTTTTTCCACTGCATGCTCACCATGTTGATGCATTTACTTTCTGGGGGCAGCTGGGGCCAATGTGCTAAAGCTCAGAGCTGGCTATGTTACATTACACCTTAGGGACCTGTACTCAGTATGCTCATTCTGGTGGTGCAATCACCTCAGGGGCGTGTATTAGTGCTATCATGTGGCTGTACTGGATAATGGAATATTAGAATCACAGAATGCATAGAATGGTCAGTGTTGGAAGGGACCTCGAGGATTATCTAGTTCCAACTCCTCTGCCTTGGGAAGGGACACTTTTCACTAGATCAAGCTGCCCAGAGACACATCCAGCCTGGCTTTAAACATTTTCAGGGATGGGGCTTCCACCACCTCCTTTCCTTGGTGAGGAACTGCTTCCTAACATCTAATCTACATCTGCCTTCCTCTAGCTCAGATCCATTCCCCCTAGTCCTATCAATACCTGACATCCTAGAAAGTCCCTCACTAGCTTTCTTGTAGGCTCCCTTCAGATATTGGAAGGCTATATTAAGGCCTCCTCAGAGTTTTCTTTTTTTCTGGATTGAACAATCCCAACTCTCTCAGCTTGTCTTCCTAGAAGAGGTGCTCCAGCCCTCTGATCATCTTTGTGAGCCCTTCTCTGGACATGTTCCAGCATAGCCATATCTTTCTTGTAGTAGGGGCTCCAGAACTGGACACAGTACTTCAGGTGGGGGGGTCTCACAAGAGCAGTGTAGAGAGGAAGAATCACCTCCCTTGACCTGCTGATAGTACTTTTCATGCATCTGACATGTAAAAGTGTTTTTCTTAACAGTTAGAATCTTTCATAGTAGCTAAGAGAGATTAATCTCTAGACTTCTAGATATAAATAATGGTGAGGCCTTGAGCTGGCTAAAGTGAAGAAAGTAAGACACAATAAATTAACCAGTGGTCAGTGATCTGCTATGCCACTTAGAATCACACAAGTGGGTGTGGATGTGCTACACCCAAGGGTGTTGAAGGAATTGGCAGATCTGCTTGCCA
>VWZI01021063.1:115324-149032 GCA_013396835.1 Psilopogon haemacephalus | reverse complement strand
TATGACAGAACATCCACAGACTCCAGTAAAAGGGCTTGGTTCCCATTGAATAAGCTTACTTCTTGGAAGTGATTGAGCTGAGAGTAGTTTGACAGCACAGAAACCAGTAAGAGGTCTTCCTCATGGACACCAGCTTTCCACATCACTTGCACATGCATCAAATTCTTTCAGTTGCTCACTCTCCAGGCTTGATATCTGCAAAGAAACTAAGCGAGCTAACAAGAAGCCACAGGCAGGCTCTGTCTGCCCCTGTCCCAGAAATCAGTACTGTATATCACGTGTGTACTTCACTCCTGTACACGTGCTCACTGCTTCACATAAACCACAGCAGATTTTGCATGTGTTTGCCACACTCATGTTGGGGAAAACTTGAAAAATCATAGAATTACTTTGATTGGAAAAGATCTCTAAGATCATTGTGTCCAACCATTGACCTAACATTATCGTGGCCATAAAACCAGTGACTATTTCTGTAATAGAAAAAGTATTGTAATATGGCCTTGAAAATAGTTGCCTTTTTTTTTCCTTGCAGCATTATCTGTATTTGTCTTTAACAAGTAAAAACCTTCTAGAGGAATCACCACACTACAGCAAAAGAGCAAAGAAGACTGAGATTGAAATGCAGCCCGAGCAGGTGCACACTGCCCTCCTGAATGGTGTTTCATTTCTTCCCCAGCTCCCTTTTATTTCAACAGACACAGTAGGCTGTTTCCTTAGCATAGCTGCAAAGCAAGTATGCTGTGGTTTGAAACAGGATACTTTTGGGCAGCCAGGAGTTAAGAATTAGTTAATATTAGTTATTAAAGTAAACAGCATGATTGGTTTTACCTTTCCAAAATGTGATGATAAAACAATAATGTAAGCCATCAATTCCTGGCCTCTCTCCAGTATTCTGAAGTTTTGTTATGATTTACTGGACACAACAATGTCAGGCAAATCTATTATCCTTCAAATGGCTGTTTATCTCAAGCCCAGTCTCCAGACCTGGCTTTTTTTTATCAGGCATGCAGCTTTATCTTGAATTCACAGAGACTGACCTGTCTGACTCCTACTAGAATATGCTATGGTTACTTTCCAAACTATATAAAAATATATACATAAAAAAGCAAAAAAGCAAGCATGTGATGATGTCAGAATTTTACTTGCATCTCATCTTGGGGCAAATTTTGATTTTATTTTATTTGTAATGTATCGGGTGGAATGAAACTGAAGGTATACAGTAGCATACATGAAAACATTGGCAGATATATCGAGCGATAACATTTTAATCTCTAATTGCACTGACATGAACTCCAACATGATTCTCCTTCTCCACTTGTTATCCATTGAATGTTCCACTTTTGCTTTTTTCATTTTGTTTTAACCTAGGATTTGAACCTACTGCATTTAATTAAATGAGACATCAGTAAGATTACCTTCAGGACTCAGTGTATTAAAGATAGGGTAAGGCAGTGTTTAATTGCTTTACACAAGGATGGTAATTACAATGTGTGAATCCAGACCTTGTTTAGATCTGCATTCAGATGTCTAACTGAAGAGGACTCATAGCTAGGTCTGAAAATGTTCATTGGAGGCTATTTGGCTCCAAATTTGACTACTCTGCTTGTGAACTTTCTCCTACCCATGGCAGCAGCCCAATAAACCCTTTCTGTCCATCACACATTGTTATTTCATCAAGCAGTTAATCACAGTGTTGGGTATTCAGTAACATAACACCACCCCACGAGCTATAGGATGGGAAATTTTGGAAGTGTTTTGTGGAGACAGTATGCTTTGCATTTTGTGGTATAAGTGCTTAGACATAAACATTTCCATGGATAAACAAAGAGCTTATATTAAAAAGGGGTGCACTTAAAATACTGGGTTCATATAATTCTTGGATGCCCCACCACATGAAGAAGATTTTTCATTACTTGCTAAGTATTGGTTCACTCTACCAAAGTGTGTCACTGCTTTCTGGAGCTCACAGGAACCTGTTATGCTTCTAGATCGAGAACCACAATGTTAAATAGGCACCAGAAGCAAATAGCTCGCCTGATTTCTTCTTGCTTCTTTGCACCTCAACAAACTTCTCTCCTCAGTTTAGTGCTGTGGCCTAACATTTTCATGTCCTTTGATGCACTCAGTAGCATACATATTCTAAAAAATGAGCAGCACACTGGGAACTGAGGACATGTCTTTGGCCATGACATTCTAACTGTCTCATCTTTAACTCTCTCTTCTCTAACTGTCTCATGCAACGTAAATGTGGAGCAGATTGCTGAAAGGACATCTACTTTGGGTTTATATACTTCTGAAGCTGCAACTGAGAGAGGAATGGTCCTGGAGAAGACCTTGTCCTGTCTCCATGTTACACTCAATGCAGAAGAACTATGCGGAATATAAACTTTGAGTGTGTATGATGACTGCTTCTTAGACTCACAGCTGTTTTCTTCTCAGAGAGTAAAGTAAACACAGTATTGATGAATTTTTAACTTGATCCTGTAAGATAGATGTGAAATCATGCTCCATAGTTTGGAGGGAGAAGAGGATTCCCATAACAGTTGAAGGTACAACCCAGGAGCAGACCCTGAGTACATCTTTTGCTGATGTTGCTCTTTTCAAGAACATCTGTCCTTCCCCAGCTCCTTCAGTGGAGCTTCCTCTGAGCTCTGGCTTGGCCTACAGCCACACTGCCCAGTTATTTGTTCCACTGCCGTATCAAGCAAGAAGTATAATGGAAGATAGCAATGGCATTACCTGTTTACTCGTGAGGTTCCTCTGGATTGAAAGATACCAGTTATTAGAGGTTCCAGACTGAGGCTGAAATTAGGGTGTGAAACTTTTATGTTTCTGTAACTGCTTTGCCTAAGGCAAAGTTAAAATCACTATTTCTTTGATAGATCAAGAAAGCCATGTCTAAACTGCATATATTCATGCCTATATTTCTTCCCACTGAATGACAAGTTTAACCATGGAGCCTGTGGCTGGTGTCCTGCATACTGAAAGAAGTACTTGCTGTGTTGTCTCCTGGCTTTCTTTATGCACCATCTATATTTTCTTTTGGGAAAAGTGTGCTGTGTGTGGAACAGAATGTATTTCATTTCTTCTTTTAAGCCATCATCTTTTAAATAGCATTAGCTGCAAAGATTTTGTCTGTAATCTAAGTGAAATTCCATTATCCCCATTCTTTGATCTGTTTAAAAAACTCAGGTAAAAGATATCTTTACAGAGGGCAATGGCCCATTGAAATATTTTACTATTAGCAAAAACTAACAACAAGGCTACCCCTCCTATGTGTGTGAACTGCCGTAATGAACTGTAGCTGCTCTTCTCCAGCAGTGAGACCACAGCAAGGCTGGTGACCAAACCTGTCTAAAAGAACCAGTTTTGGCAGGCATAGGCATTTTCCAACTGGATGTAGGAAGGCATGTCTTGACAAAAAAGCGTGATGTATTTGGGAAGCAGCTTGTGCCATAGCTACTGTGAAACAACAGGCTTGCTTCACCACTCTTGTGTTGTTTGATCCTAGATCTGGAGCTACTGAAAGGAATAGGACAAGGCTTTGAAAGAGGATTTTTCCCTAAGGTGCTGGGGGAAGCCTGAATATATTCCACTAAAACCAGCAGTAGATTCAAGATGAAGTATTATAATAGTGGTGGGAAGAAATCTTAAAGAGATTGTATTAACATTTCCATCGCTGTGGTCTTCCTTTAGTTCCTGAGCCTTGAGGCAAGGACTTTAAGTCAGCCTGTTACACTGCCATTGTGTGATTCCTGGAGAATGACACCAAACACTGCCACATTGCCTCAGGAAGTTGAAAAGAGCCTGAAATGATGCTTTTACACATTTTGATTTTAAATATTAGTAGTGGATTCTAAAAGTAAAGCAAGAAAATGCAAATACTTGCTAAGCAACTAGACTGAAGTTCCCCTCTACTGTCATTAAAAATATAACATTTTCTAGCTTTCAATGAAGTGTCTACTACCAACCTAGCAATTTCCTGACTTGGCTATTAGATGCAAATGGCTGTCCTTGGATTCCTGTCTCAGTATCCAAAGCTGAATGCTGTGCTCCTATATGTATTCGTGAGACAGTTGCCCCAGACCTGCAATCGTGTCTGGCTTTCAGTGCTACACTCCTGCACGATGTGTGGAAGGCATTCCCGCTTCTGCTCCTCTAAGGATATTAAAATCTGACCAGTTTACCCAAGAAAATACCCCTGGCTTAACTGCATTTGGTGTGTCTTATTCTAAATTTTTTTTTTCTATGATTCCCTAAACCAGTCAATGTTATCTGGGAATGGCTGCAAACACACAAATTTTTTACTTACATGCACACATAATAGTGAACAAAGATTTGTCAGTGATCCTCCCATTGGCACATCTACGCTCAAAAGAAATGTCTGTCTTTTAACCATACCCCTCTAAGCCTTTCTTTTATGAGGCTTCCTGTTATGCAAGACCTTGGCTGTGGTCCAAACCATATTGGGCCCCTTTTAAGCATCCCTTTTACAACCTATCCTTTACAGTAACACACCAGTCCCTTGTTTCCCAACAACAACATTCTGTACAGAAAGCTTTCAGTCCCAAAGAAGCCTTTAGACCCAGTAGCCGTGTGATTTTCACCATAAATAACAGCCCTTATTAATCAGAAGCATTAATCTATAAAGGCATTATTCTGAAAATGAGCCTCTTTTCAGAATTTGCTGAGAATTTTATGACAACTGTAACACCTAGAGAATCTCTCAAACCTAATTAATACTGCCTTTTTGGGGGGGGTCGTAATGTTCAGCGCCATTAAGATGCTCTCCCTCAGTTGTCAATTTAGTTGACCTAGGGGACACAGTGTATATATTAGTCATCTACTGATCTCCAGAGAAATTCTCCTGAACTAATTGCTGAGCCCATTACAGGCTTACTCACAAAGACTTAAGAACTGAGAATGTGGGGATCTCAATATCCTGTTACACACCCTCCTTTGCTTTGCCATCTGGTTAACAAGTCACTACCCGGGAAAGGAATTTCTCTATCTGCAGGTCTCCACGGCGAAAGCAAAGAGAACGGATTTCTGAATGAAATTAGAAATGAGATTATTACTTAGGATATGAAAAAAATCATTAAAAAGAAGGCACAATCCAAGCAAATGTAAAATTCATCAGCCGGGTGAAGGAACATTTCTGTCCTGTGGACTGAATTCCACCTGTTTGTTGCAGAGCCACCCAACCTCTAAGTAGCATGAATGAGTTTTGAACTGTTAATATTTTGTTTTTAATTTTACAAGCATGACACAGTAATAGGCATATATGGACGCTTTCTTAGGGAAATTACAGTTGCTGTCTTGCAAATTATAACTCAAACATGGGCCTGAAGGAGAGGGTATTTTGTCAGGACTGTAAAATATTATTGAATGTTTTCATTACTGTCAAGTATAAAGGTCAAATGAGCAGATTTCATGCCTGGACTGGTAAATTTTCAGGCCAATTAGAAAGCTGAATTACAGTACCTAGTATGGAAATTGTTTATTGAACCATACTAGCCACAGTCCCTACTGGAAATCTGGAGGAGTCTGTGTTTGAAAGACTGAGAAATAAATCATAATGGATTATTAGTACTTAATGTGTCACAGCGACAAGCAAATTGGTGATCTGCTACCAGGTTTTTGATCCTGTGATATGAAACAATAATCATTTGGTCTAACTTTTATTAGAGTTATGCTGGTGTAATTTAGAGATGATAGGTTGGATGGTAAAGGATAATAAAAATCCAGACTGGACATTCCTGCTGTATACATGGACGCTTACAAAAGTAAGCTACAAATCACACTGATGCATGCATTTGTTTGCTATATCTTTGGTGTTGTCCAAATTATAATGTCTTTTACGTTTGCCTTTCTTCACTGACCTAAGAGCCTGGTCTTTCCAGATACTGCGTTGAGGGCAGGTGGTGAAGAGGAATATCAACTATCTTTAAAATGCACATCTTACTGCTAGGTCCAGATGATGTCAGTGATTCTGCTTTTGGGATAGTCTCATAGGACTGAGACGTACAACAACATTAAGAATTACATGCTGCTTATACCTGCATTGTGCGAGTTAAGAACCTCTTGTGGTCCCTTCCAGATTCTCTTGCCAGCCTATCCAACAACATAAAGTTTCATTAATGAGTGAGGCTAGCCTGGTCTGGCTAATGTATTTGGGAACAGTTTTTAAGTTAGATGATTAAATATGATTTTGGAAGAGACTAGGAATAGAAACGGAGTAAGGGCATTTTTACTTTTAGTTCTTCACCTGAGGGTACCATTGTACAAACATGACTGGAAAAAAAAAATCAAGAATAAGCAAACAAATGACTTCAACTGGGCTTTAATTCCTTTGCTGTCAGGTATTAATTTAAGTCACGACTAAAACAATGGGCTGTTGGGCACCATTGGTGCAGCCAAAAGTCTAGTGCACAAGACTTTTCCACTGGAATGCTTTCAAGGTCTTTTTCCTCTTCCTATCCTAGCTGTGAAACCTTTATGCAAACGGTCTTAGTCACAATTAGATTACATCAAAGAATGTTTATCTTGGTTTCAAGCCTGCTTGGGCTAAAACCAAGATAAATTGCAAATTGGCTAAAACCACCAACAAACACCCACTTTTTCTGGTCATTACAGATGAGGAATGTACAGTGCCTTTAGGTCTTACATTTCCACCGCCCTATCCTGTCCTTAGTCAGCAATTTGTTAAGTAATTGGAAAACAAAGTTCAATAGACTGCCTCAGAGTGGGTGTGGAATTTTTTTCTTTCCCCTTTTGGCTTTTGTGCGTCACAGAGTGCTTACAAAGGAATCAACTCACAACTAAGTCCATGTAAAGCATCCACACATGAGGCACAAAGAGAGGAGACAACCCTCAGTTCATAATGCTCCAAGACAAGTAAAATGTAATATGATAATGACAATGAAAAGAAACCCTTTTCTGTTTCTCTCTCCACAATCACAAGCGGGGAAAAACAAAGCGGTACCAAGTGAGCTTGTCCTCATCCCTTTCTAATGTAAAGTTGTTGCTCCCAAAATTGTCCATAGGCTAGAAATGTAGACAGACATCACTTCAGCAGCCACTAAAACAGAAATGCTTCCAGAGGGGCACATCATCACATGGCACATCAAAGACCCATGTGGGAGCCCTTGAAGGCTGGTTGGAGCCCTTGAAAGATGAGTTGCACACCCTGCAACTGGCCAAGCAGGGAAGTGAAGGGTAGCTTTACACTAGCAAAACTGTTTTTTGGAGGCCTTGGTGTGAGATAGGTAGCGAAGGCAGGAGCCAGGACTGACTTTTTGCCCTGCAGACTGGAAATTAAAAGTCTGTGCTGGAGTAAATTAAGTTTTAGTTTCAGTTCTCCTAGAACTATGTCAATTTTGTTACTCATGTTTTAAATCTGTATAGCTCAGTAGACCCTGCTGGAACTATTCTGGTCTTATACCATTACATTTTAATAGAAAAAAAAAAAAATATGGTCCATGAAAAAAAAAAGTTTAAAAACACTCTTGGCTAGATATACACCATCAGGAATATTTATTCTTTGACATTTATATTGGCCAATCAGCCCAAAATAAACTGTTTTCCCAGAAAACAATTCCATGAAGGTTTGTTGTTGTTGTTTTGTTTTTTTTCCCCAGAGTCTTTCCCATAAGTATTACTGCCAGGAGTCAAGATGGCTGCCACGTCTGCTAAAGATGTGAAAATCTCTGTCATTTAATCACAAAATGGTATAAAATCTGTGAAGAAAATTTTAAGAGCTGGAAGTTCACTATGTCAGAACTATGTAGTTTCAGCTGTGTGCTGCTGCATGCAGTTGATTAATATACTCCTCTGGAATTCAGAACAACTATAATTATCCTTAGGCAAACTGAACAAGAAAAGCTTGGCTAATAGTTTCCCACGTACCTCCAACTCACTTTCCCTTTCTGCTCCCTCACTTTCCCTTTCCAAATATTTTTCACCTCAGTCTTATGTCCTTCCCTGGTAAACCAGTCCCCCTGGGTTTTGATTTTTCACCCATTGCCATTCTTTTAAGAGCAGCAAGATTATTCTGAGAAATGATGCAATTGTGTAGATTCAGAGCAGAGGCACAAAAACTAGTCTCTCAGCTAGGACAGAGATCACTGTTTTAAACATGAAATAAAGAGATTGTCCTTTTAGCAGATATTTAGCAGATATATGAATAGTAACTGGTAAAATAAAGTTCACTTTGGACACCTTATGATGGATTTTTCTGAAAGGTTCTGGATTACATGGTGAACTGATGCTGAGTTCTGCAAGGTAGAACACGACTCACACTGCTCGAGGAGGAACGCTTCCAGTAACCATGCTGATATTGGTGTACAGCTTGGCCTTGTCTGCAATGGTAACAACAACTGCAAAAAGGTGTGTTTATCTTTATAGTCACTGAAACTCTTACCAGAGGTTGATAAAAAATGCAGTGTGTCAACACCCTCCCCTCCCCCCAACACTTTTTGAACAATATAATGCCATTAGATTGATAAGAGATATGAGTAGTTTAAAATGACTGTTGGATTAATCTATATAGTCCCATTTAGACCCACTGTTCAATATGCAGCACGATGTGCCCTGGTGTCCTAGACACCTTCCGATGTGCAGGGGGCATGACAGTAAAAGAAACCTGACAGAGCTTGACAACTAGTGTCTAAATCTTAACCAGAAAAAAGTCATTAGGTAGGCTTGGTGCTGGATCCAGAGAAACGACTATCTTCCTGGTGTAAAAATAAAGGAGTAGTCTAAGAAATAATAGTTACATCCACTTGATCTGATATAAAGGTTAGGTGGACAACTAATTCCAGTGCATTTTTTTCTGATGGAAGAAAATATTTTCAAATTAATTCAGTGCCTTTGTAAGACTTTGAAGACCCATGTGATTTACAAACGACACAAGCATTTTCTCCAAAAGCTTGAAGTCCTAGGAAAAAGCAAAACATTACTTTAAAAAGTCCAACTAACATTAAAAAAAAGCCAAATGTTGCTATTATTAACAATTCTGTTTTTAAGGACATTGGCAAATGTTTTCTTTCCATGATGTGATGCAGAAACACCACACCCCTCCCAGAGATCAAAATCCCTAAGAGGGGTGTCTAACCACCCCTACCACCTTTTCTCCCTTCCCCAATCTGTTGATGCTGCAGATAGGTGAAAGAAGATCGGCCGGAGAGTTAGCAGTATGAAAAGAAGTTAGTGGAATTATTGAGAATTAGCTACAAAAGACAGGGACAAAGGAGCCATGCAAGAAGAGCAGCCACAGCCCAGAGAGTCCTGGAGCACTCAGACTTATCTGTATTTGGGTTACAACTCTTAAAACAATTTTTTTTTTTTTCTGTGAGTGGAGTTGTATCATCTGTTTTCCTCTCTCAGCCTATAGCCTAATTTTCTCACTCAAATCCTCCAATTAGTTCAAACCAGCACAGTGTCAAATCTAATTTTAGGCCTGATTTGGACAAATGTCTCTCTGAAAAACAAGCTATCTAATGCTATTGAAAAATCTCAGTCAGAGATCCAAACACAGCTACAAGTTTCAGGAATTACTGAGTCAGTGGTCTGTTTTTTATCCTTTATAATTATTGTGGCCACTTATGAGGTTAGAATATGGATCCAGATTTCTCCAAAATGTGTGGCAGTTGTGATCTGGCATGTCTTAAGACCATGTGCCCATTTAAATTACTTACTTGACTGAAAAGCATGGATTAAAAATAACATACTAGCTCTTAAAGAAAAAGGCATTGGCGAGCTACTGCAAGGTAGGTATATATACAACTGCCAATGAACAAAATGTTTTCGGTCTTGCAGACAAGGCAATCTGAAGGGCTTGTTACTATCACTTAGGAAGCGATTTTACAGAACTTTCCAGAGTGAAGAGTTCTTATGATAATTTCTCCATCTGACCCATCACTTCTGTTGCACAAATGTTTTCTGAAGTCAATGTGTCATCAGATGATTTGGAGCTGGATCGAGGACCCTGTAGAGAAGAGGTTTATGCGTCTCTGTTGTGCCCTGTCAACACTTCCCTTCTTCATGCCATATTGCAGTATATGTCTTTCCATCCCATGTCCACAGCACACAGGAGTTTAGTTTGTAATTGTGATCTTGTTTAGGGTGAAAGACAAACAAACGCATGTTTGGTATGAACTAATGATCTCATATGGTAATGAATCCATTACCATCCAATACCATCCATTGATATCCAATAGAACTGCTTAAGTCAGGTCACAATCAGCATTCCTCCATTTCATAACAGTTCAGATAATCTGGCTAAGGCTGTTAGTTAGATCATAGGAAAGTTGTTGGTAGTTGGGTTTCCTGCATGTAGCAAGGCTAGCTGCTCAGCCTTCCATTTTCTCCCTGTGACAGAAACTGGGAGTTTCTGGATATTGCTTTTGCTTGGAAATGCCTTGATAAGGATAAAACAAACTTTCAAGGCATAATCCAAAGCTCAGAGCAGTGGCAAGGTTCTTTCTGAGCTTTACATCAGTCAAGGGTTAAACTACATATATAAACTGCAAGCCTTCTGGAGTCTTTTTGTATAGTGATGTCCCTGCTTGCAGAAACAAAACTACCCTCAGTAAGAGATGGATATGCTTGCTAAGACAAAGAAAACAAACACAACTAGTGAACACAGGGCACATCCCATCAGAGAGAAAAGTCTCTGTTCAAAAAGCCAGCATACATGATTTCTTACTTGCCATTAAACAGACCAGTGAACCCACCAGATCTTCCAAGAAAGAAATGTCATGAATTAAGTTTTGAGAGAAGAACTTTCAGCAGAGTTGCAAAGTACAGAGTACTCAGCTATATTCAAATTTATAAGTGAAGCACAGTCAGTGAGGTGCCAGGATAGTCCAGAAAAATGAGTAGTAATTCAATGCTGCAGTTGAGGACATTGTGGGAGAACTCTGCACTATTTGTTTTCATAAAGAAACATTAGTCTTTCTTAAATTCAACCAATAGACTAATGGGATTTGTTGTTAGAGGTAGAGTGAACTACATTTGATAGTGCCCCAGGTCCTCTATATCCTGCAAGCAAGACCTAGTGCTCTTTAACCCAAGCGCAACCTAGGTAGGAGGAAAGGAATGATCCTTCCACCTCCCTTCCTACCTCTGTGTTACATGCAGCAAGACTGCAAAAAAATATTACACCAAATGTTCCTATCAGAAGGGGAGAGGTGGTGGGGAAGTTCCAGTCAGTGGTGGCTCTAGGAATGTATCCAAGGCTGAATTCCTGGCAGATGGGACATTTTTTATTATTTTCTTGCAGGTTACTGGGGCTTTTGTGTTTTCCTTCTTGACTGTTGTTTTTCTGTTGTTGTTATTCTTGTTTTTTTAATTTAGGCAGTGTGCAAATTCCTCAAACTGATTTTTTGCTCCTCTCCCTCCCTTTCCTGTACGTTAATGAATTGCTGCACAATTTTTCTGCCTTCCTTGGTGGTGTGGCGGTGAGGGAAGGTGTGGGGAGCAAATGTGTCATTGCTCAGGATCCAAGAACACAACAGCCATTGTAGCTGGCAGGGAGCAGAGGTAAAGTTCTCAATGGAGCCATTGCTGAATTTGGTTTTTAATTCAATTTAATTGTTATCATTCAGAGGAGTGAGGGAGGAAGGAGACCACAGGCTAACATGGTGAAGTTAATGGAAAGAGAAGTGATAAAATATAATCTTACTGCCTGCTGTGCAGCAAGTCTCTGAGAGATTAGAAAGTTATCAAGCAGGAGAACAATTAAACTGATTTGTAATTAACTCTGCAGAGAGTAAAACCAGCAGAGCTAATGGAAGGCAAAGTACCACATGCTGTGTTTGCCCCTAGAAACTGTTTTTGTCCTTCTTTTCCTCCCTTTTAAGGGATGTGCCCCTTAACAACCCCAAAGTGCTAGCAAGAAGGTGAACTTGCCACCAAGTGGTTGTGTGTTAATGATGCTGGTCTTACTGCAGGCTCACTACAGTGTGAGTTCCACTACCAATATCCAGTACTGAAGAGGAACCACCAGAAGATGAGGTAATGGTCCCTGGCACTTTAGGCAGTGGCACGAATACTTGCCATAGGAGCAGTAAGCCATGGTTCATCAACAAGGGCGAGTGTGCATGGACAAAGCTGGACAGGTATCTCTTGCTCTGAACAGCTGTCATCCAAAGCCCTGTTAATGGCCCACAGGGGCTGCATGGACATTGGTAGTGTAAAGCAGATGGATGACCAGCAGCTGCTGGCGCTGGCTGTTCTTGCTCCAGCCCCTTGCTGCTACTGTGTCTTCATGGCTGTGCTCCCCACGCCTCATGTCCATTGCAGAGTTTGTCAGAGCAGTGCTGTCTTCCTCAATGTGAAAATATTAGTTTCTCTGGATTAATGTGGGTTTGAAAAGAACCCTGTTCAGAGAGCAATCTTGGAAGAGATCTGTGTTTCAGGATGAATCCTGGCTTACTTTAACCTAACTAACATCCATGCCCCAAATCCCCTAACTCAAGGCTCACCAGTGCTTTTGACTAAGCCAGTCATTCTGTCTTTAGCTATAAACTAAATCATCACTCTCAGCCTGTTTGCTTTGTAGTGTGGATATAATCTAACCCCCTAAATGCTACCAGTGCGCTCCTGCTTTACCATAATTAGCAGAGTGAAGTCACTGCAACCACACGGCAGCTTGCGGCATGACTCTTCTCCCTGGGGCACACACCACATGTGTGGTGCTAACCACCAGGATGTCTCTGAGGAAAATGTGCCACTGCCTTCAAGCTTTCCACTTATTCCTGTGCTTGTCTTGATGAGTGGGTAGCTCATTCAGCTACTGAGCCACAGAGGTGGAAGAAAGTCCTCAGGCAGGGGGACATGAAGGACAGATGGTCTCACCTCCAACAATTGAAACAGATAAGAGAGAAACCTGCCTAGCAGTTTTCTGCAGGTTGTGTGCCTGTACCTTTATGCTTTTGGAGCATGATATGTCTTTTCAGTCACAGTTTATTTCTCTAAAGCTACAAGCAGGCTAAGAAAATACAAGGTGAAGCTTTTTTTTTTTTTTCTTTCTTTCTTCCTTTCTTTGTAATCATAATATAACAAAGAAAGAGGCAAATTAATAGTAATTTTTTAAAAAAAGAACAGACTGAAGTAAAAAGATGGTTAAAATAACCATTACTCTGCCTAATAACTGGTTTCCTTCTCTCCCGTGAATGCTGCTGTTTCAGCAGATTATGCCAATGACTTCTGGGTGATCCCTGCCCAGGCTGCTGGGGAGCAAGGTCTATCCAACGTGCATCACTCAAGGAACAGGATTGAAGCCTTCTCCCTGCCTTGGCAAAGCCAGAGGGAGATAGACTGCCTTGAAAAGGGAGCTGGGAATCTGGTTTCCATGGGCCAGACAAACCCCAGTCTCTTTTTCCAGTGTGCCAACAGAGATGGCAATTAATGCCAAGGGGGGTGGTGGCTTTAATGATGTGGACACCTGTTCCCTGAGAAATGGCCTCAGCTCTATTTGGCACGAGTCATTGCTGAGGCTCCTCAGCCACAAATTGCTTTTCCATAAAGGCAAAGCAGCTTTGTTTATAAACTGCTGTAGATAGGCTGGAGTTTTCATGATGAGAACACAGAAGCAACAGTCATTACAGCCATATAAATGAGTTTATTTATTCAGCGAGAACACATCTGCCAGGCTGTTGTGAGGTAATCTACTGCTGCTACAGCCCACAATTAATGGCTGGTGGGGGACAAACAAGACAAGAGAGTGACTCGCCTGCAGGGAAGGGAGAGATCCACTGGCTTTGCACAGGGCCCTGTGCCACCTGTCCCAGCAGCAGTGCACCCACGGTAGTGAGGGTCACCTCAGGGACTGCCTGAGAAGTCAAGGTGGCAGACCTGGGCCCATCCTCAACCTGACCACACAAGGCTGGAGCTTGTTCGGAAGAGGAAGGGGCTGGGAATATAGCCATAGCGGCTCCGTATCAAAATGAGCAGCCTGTAACATAGAGTTGTCAATGCTTATTCTGCTGGATGCTAAACCAAGAAATAATAATAAATCTGGGCTAAAAACAGAGGGTGGATTCAAGATTCAGATTTCAGATCTGGACTGCAAAAATAGTATCCTTCAGGGGCTGTTCGAATCCAGAGCTTTGACTTGATTCACTAAACAGGTTGGAACTGTTTCTTGACTCTGTATGAGTTTCTTGGCTCTGATTTCGGGAAGAGGGTGAGTGCAAAAGAGGTGTTAAGCCAAGGGTTTGATTTGGACTCTTGTTCAGCTGGAAATTAATACTCTGCCTGTGGCACAGCTCCTGCAGACAAGTTGCAGGAAATTAGCTGGTTGTCATATATTTGACCCAATGAGGCCTGAAGAATTTGCTTGCAAAGCCACTAAACTGGCCAAATGCTGAAACATGAAGGACAGATGGAAATAACTGTAAAATGCTGTAACTTGGCATCTCACCAACACTCCACAGCTTTCATACCAACTGCCGGCAGTAGCAGAAAAAGGAATTATCAGGGAAAACTCAACCATAGGAGGCAACACTGAGAGATGTTGTGAGTTGTTCTATACTACTGGGTCTGTAATCTTTCAAATGTCTGAAGAAACATGACAAAAAAAGAGGATGTCACATACAAAGACCAGAATAAATCCCTCTGTCCTTTCCATTCCACCTCCAGGGTGCAGTAGATGTGACTGGCAGGCCCAGCTGATACCGCTGCTGCTTGTCTGGTCCCATCCAATGGTCCTGACAGATGTTTTAATCTACTGTTTGAAGAATGACTTCTGCACAGCTCTGCTGTTCAAACATCTGTTTCTGTTTAGATAGACAGAGGCATTTCAAACTGCGCTGGCCATGCCACACACTGGGAATTGTTTAAACGGCAACCCAAGTTGCTTACATTACTCAGTTACAGCATGAGGAGGATTTACTGCAGCAAACCTTGACATATTTTTAAGCTCTGTAAAATAGATCATTCACGAAAAGGGAACAGTTTTGCTTCCTACAGACATCTTTTTTTAAAAGAGGGTATTTATAGTTATAAAACCATAAAGGCTTGTCTGAAAAGATAGGGCTTTTCTATTTGCATGCCTGTTCCCATCCCGAAGAAAGAAATCCTTATTTAACGATCACAATTTCACCGTCCTTGGCTTTCTAGCTCTTGTAGTTGAGTATGTGTGTGTTTTTAATGTATCACCTCTTGCCCTGCTGTTGTCAACACCCTCTGATTACTCCTACCCCAAACAGCCCATAACATGTTGCATGTCAGATGATTTCTATGCTGAGCTTCCCAGGTTCTCAGAAGAGAGGAACAAGAAGCAGCTACATTTCAGATGGTGATGGCAAGAGCTCGGTATCACTAAGTCAGTAAGATTGAAAGAACTTTCTGCAATAGGTTTTGTGTACCTACCCTCCTAGCATTGAAATTAAAGAAGGTGCTATCACCTCTCTTATCTCTTCTGACTTTTCTAGTTGTTTGCACGTCAAACTACAAAGCACATGGCATGACTGGATTTTCAGCTGGTCAATAATCACTCTATATCATATGTAAGGTATATTCTGATTGCTAGCCATCAACTGGATGCTGCCATCATCTAGTCCTTTGCCTGCATTCTTGTAACAGGTGGAGAGGTATGTTAATGCATTTGGATGATTTTCAATGGTGAAATATTTCCTGGGGTTCTGACAGAAACTGGAGCTTTGTCTACAAAGTGATATAAGGAGCACAAAGTGAGCTTTTGCCTCTCTTTTCCTACTGGGAATTACTGGGATAAAAACACATGCTGAAGAATCGTGCTGCTTCTTTTCTTTAGCATCCTTCCACCTTCTCTGGGACTTTTCAGATTTGTGAGACACGGAGCTCAAGTCGATCTCACTCTGATCAGCTTTTCTTTTTCTGTTGCAGACTCCATTAACATGCACCTCTTAAAATCAAGCACACGAAAATACTTCTGTCCTCATGCACAGTTTCTGTGCTCTATGAACAAAATAATAGGTTAAAAGGAAGCCCTTACATAAACATGAACATGCTGGTTCACGGCTGGCTGTGTTTCCGTGCACGAACGGTGTTTCTGTGCTATATAGTACTCAAGGGATTCATTTCCCTTTATGGATTTGGTTATATAGCTCAGCTTCATCAGTGTCCTTAACTATTTGTTTAACTCTAAGGCCATGAATAATCCCAAGCCAGACAAACAGCTCACCTTCTCTAAATCAGATGTGTTCCAATATGCTTCTTATTTGGGTCCTGCAGTAATTAGCCAGGAAACAGCAAATAGACAGTTGCATTGAGCTGAACTTTTCTTTCAAAGAATTGCCAAAAACATTGAAAGACACTAATGATATTTCCTGAGATCCACCTGTTACTCAGTGTCCCTTCAGTTAAGCAATAAAGGGGAGGCGCAGAAACTGCTTCTTATTATAAACACAAATTAGTATTTGTACAAATGAAGCTAGGAAGAGAAATGTGAAAGCAAGTAGAAACGTTGAGAGAAAAGCTTCCTCTGCTTTATCGTGGAATGGCCATGAGCAGGGACTCTCAGGAAGAGGCACATTCCGATACTGCACAAAGGCTGGAAGAACAATGCAGTCCTTCCTCAATAAGGTATTTAAACAGGTTAAATTATCCCTCTGGAGATTATATGGAAGTGAAATATATCAAAATAGGAAAGCAGGAAGAAACACATTTCTGCCTTGATGAGGTACAGCCCACATTTTGCTGAGACATGACAACGGACTTCTAGTGAAAACATCAAGCAGCAGATGAACGTTTTTTGGAAGGTAATCATCAGTCTGTGCCACACCACTGTGTGAATGTGCCTTGGAGGCACCAAGCTTTTTGCTAGCTCCCTTCATTTAGGCGGCACTCCTGGCTGCCCCCATATCCTTTTCCTCTATCCTGCAGTCCATTGACTGTGTTCCCTTCTCCCTGGTTTATTCTAGGTGTCTTTGACATATGTGATCAAAATATGAGTTTAAGGAGCTGAGGTGAAGTTACAACTTTAATGCCCATAGGCACAAACCAGAAGGGGAGATAACATTCATTAGTCTTCAGGAAGTAACCAGCGCCTGGAAACACTGCATAGGGTTCAGACCTCAAAGTTGCCCCTTTTATGGAGTGACTGCTATGTTAAGCAGTGGACATGGCTCTTCATATCACATGTTCATCCCCATGGTGTGAGTACTGAAGTTCTTATCAGGCAGTTATGCCCACCTACTAGGGCAGTGGAGGAAATTATGGTTGCTGGTGTGAATTGAAGGCCCCACTTCAGCAACAAGGTGCCGCAAAGCTGCCATCTCCCTCTGTCCTGTCTGTGACTGAGGATGGTGATTTTTGAAGCTTCTTCTGAGCTTTTCCTCTCATGATCTGGGATAATTCTTCTGTTTCATCAGCCTTTTATTTGCTCTGGGGTGCCCTTGCAGAAGGTGTTCAGCTCTGGTCTTAAATTCTGTAGGGAAAATGACCCTTTTTTCTGTTCCATATTGCCACATGGGTTTGCCATAAGGACCTTCTAAGCATCAGTCAGGAGTAGAAGCGATTTTGCAGGCATCCAGGATGTTGAAGAAGCAGAAATCCTTAAACAGGCCATTCTGTACCTTCCTACTTGCTGAACAGCATTTGAGTTTTGCAGAAGGTGTGGTGCTGTAGCTTTGGCACATTGATGAGTATTTTCCTCAGTCTTCTCGATAACACTTTTGCATTGCTGTAAATGGCCTTGTTGAGAAGCATTAAGAGTGCATCCTGAACTGCAGGAAACCTGTGTCTGCAAACCACTGCAAATTGCTCTGCACTTCCCCTGCTTAGGCTGTTGAATGCAGCAAGCTCTTGTCCCTGCCCCTACACATTCCTTTCTACTCTGAAAGGAAATCTAGGAATATGCTTCCACCTGTCTTATGACTGAGTCACCATTTCCATACTGCACACCAAAAACAATGTTATCCCCATGGTGTTGGCACAGTCTGGTTAAGCCATCCTGACACTTGCCCAAAGGTGTTGCTTAGAACATATTTCCTACCCCATGGTCATACCACTCCCAGGCAGAGGTAACACAAAAACACTGTTATGGAAAAATCACCGGGGTAAGTAGAAAGAATACTTAATGACCTTTGTCCATGTACCCTTCACTGCCTGACAAGAATCCCTGTGGCAGAGTCTGTCAACTGGGAATCAGCATCAGCACCTGTTAGCAGTCTCCTCAAGAAGCTTTCCTACTTCTAGGTGTTTTGTAACTTCAGATTATCCATGTACTGTTCAAAAGATCCTTTTTCTCCCTTCAGGGATCTCATTGTCCCAGTACTTGGGAGACACCACAGCCAGGTACTTTCCCCACAGAATGGGTAAGAGAAAAGTAAAGAACTCTTCAGAAAGAGGCTATTCTACTTTCAATTAAGTTAATTTGTAATGAAAATACACTGACACCTATATTGTGAAGCATTTGGAATTATTTAGCAGATGCTTTTCCTGGTGTCCATTTAGGCAATTTTATCCTGGTTTTGGCATGAAACAAGTTTCTGTCTGGTGAGCATTTAATAAGAAGGAAAAACAATCAAGCGTATCTTGAAAAACACTAGTAAACTCACAGGCCACTGTGAGTTGGGTATATCTATACAGGGCTTAGATGGGGTGGGTATGAAGGTGACAGAGACCTGATGGAGAGAGCCCACTCTGTTTACTGTGAGCTGTGATAAAGTCATGTGGAACAAAATCTGCTTAAAACCACAGTTCTGGCATCATGTTGCCCAGGGGTAAGTTTTTCTTATGTGTAATGTTTATATATTTACATCCATTTATATCTTCAGACTGCACAGAGACTGTTCATAGCATTCTCCAAGTCTGCTGGCATCGTGTTTTCACAAGTCTGCACAGAGTGGGCCAACTCCTACTCTGACACTGGAGTAATTTGTGAAGTTCTTTCTTCAGAAGCAAAACGTGATTTAAAAACTGGGTTTCTTGATTAAATGCTCTTCAAGGATTTTTCCTTTTCAACATGAAGGTAGAAGACCACAGAACTATTGCTACAGAAAAATAAAAAAAGATAAAGCTTCAGAATGGATCACATTTGTAAGCACATGAAAAATAAATGCTTGTATTTATAGAGAACATTAATACCTTTGACAAATATCCATCACTTAAACTCTCATGTTTGTTGGATTTTTTTTGTGTATGCTTGTAGCAACAGTGTTTGTTCAAGGATAAAAAAGCATATGAGGTAGATAGTTCGTTCCACCAATCATTCCCTACATAATATTAGCATGTGATTAGGAACTAACTAGGTTTAAAGTCACAGTGTAACACCTTCCTTTTTTGTCTCTCTTTTTTTTTTTTTTTTTTTTACATTGCATGGCAGCTGACTGTGAATTATGAACACTAGGCTGATCTTCACATAGGGGTAACCTGTGTTTTCAGCAACACACCCTGCTGATCTTTGCTTGGGAAGCTATGTGCATCTTTTGCCTAGATACATACATACACGCATAATTCAGTGACGTTATGGAAGATATTTATCCTTACAGATTTCTGGAGGTGGAGGAGAGGAGTTATGTGCTGTAAGAGAGCACATTATATCTGTGAGATGTACAGCCCTTCATGGGGCTGGAGCAGGAAGGCTTAGCTGTGTGCCTCACCATCTCAGATCTCATATGTACTTAAAAACTCAAAAAGGTGTGTATGTCTGGGACTGGGGAAATGGGAACCTTCCAACCCCCTCATCTTACCTTGGCTCAGTTTGACATTATTTCTACCCTAGTAAAAGCAACAGCTGATTATATATAATAAAGATAAATGCTACATTGCAGGACTGTGTTTATTAAATCACTGCATTTGTAGGGAGTTCCTTGGCATTGTTTGTCTGTGATATAAATATTTTAAGTCTCTGTCGGTAAGTGAGGCTGGTGTGTGTACATTACATAGTGTACTCTCTTATCCGGTTAAGAAAAGCAACAGATGCAAATTGTCCAAACAAACATTTTGTTTCTCTCCACAGCTGGTCTGATTATCATCATTCCTTTGAGATTCAGTCTCCTACTCAGTTCTGGGTTGAACATGTTACTTTTACAGGTGTGGACTGCACTGATGAGGGACGCTACAAGCTGTGGGTTTTCCTTTCCCTGTTGCTCAGGTTGTTTCCTGCAAACTCAGTCCAGTACTCCACCAGAAAGCCGAGGCTGCATCCATCTGCATGCCTCCACTACAACTCGTTTTTCTTGTCCTGTCCACAGTCAATATAGAAAAGAATTTATTTCCTTCCTTTTCATAGCAACCCCTTATATAGCTGCATTTATGTTATTGTGTCTCCTCTTAGTCCTGTCTTTATTCTAAACAGCCTGGTTTTTCAGCCTCCCCTTTTACACTATGTTTTTGAGCTTTCTCATCACTATTCCCTGGACTGTTTCCAATTAGTCCACATCCCCCTAGAACTGTCATGTCCCAGCCTGGACACAGTATTCCAGTTGAAATCTTCAAGCAATCTTCAAGCTTGCCTCAAGCACAGAGGAATTACTTTGCTTGCCTTGCTATGTTAAGCAGTCTCACTGTACTGTAATGTATTTCACATTACAAGAATACAGCAAAACTAACCGCTACCAAGCAGAAAGTAGTCTTTGTGTCTGAAATGACCCTTTCTTTGCAGAAAGCCAGAAGAAGATCAGACTAGTTGCAAATAAACTAAACTATGCTGCTCTACTCTGGGTTACACAGGGTTCTGAGCACTGCACAACTCTCCAACCTGCCATTTTGTGATGAAAGCGGGATGTGAGCTTGTCAGTTGAGCTCTACAGTGACTTGATAGCACTTCTTATTCCCTTCTCGATTTAGATAGGGGCAACAATGATAAAGCTGAGCAGAAAAATCAAGGCTGTCAAAATGCCTGTCCAGCTCAGCAGAGAGAAGACAGATGGCATGCGCAGTGTGTGGTGGGGTCATAGCAGCTACAGGCAAAGGACATCCTATTTCTGAAACTGACAAGAATAAAAGAGACTTGAGGAAAGGCTCACTTGGCATCAAAATAAATGCCTAAAAAAGGCTTAATTTTTATCTTGGCCACCATTATACAGAATGATCACATGAAATAAACATGGCAGAGTTATAGAAGCCTCCACCAAAGACTGAAGTAGAGTCCAGCAGCACTGATGGGTTGCTATGCTTCCACATTCCAGTTACATCCAAGTCCAAGAACAGATTTCGTGTTATCAACAGAGGAAAAAATTGCTAGATCCAGAAATATTTTAAAATCTGTATGAAAATCATATAGGGACATCCAAGAAAAGTAGGATAGAACAACATTTTTAGTGGATCATCTCAGAGTCTGGAGTGCAGGTGCTCACAATCAGGTTCTTGAGCTCACAGTCAGCTCCCACAGCATACCCAGTACTGCTTGCATCCTCAGTGTATATGATGCTGCTTCATTTTGGCAGTGATGTTTGTTTAACAAATTTAAAAGCACACAAAGTACTTTGGTACAAAGATAGCTGTTTGTCTAGGTGCTGAAAACATAGTTTCTCCTTCATGATCCAAGCTACTGAAAATGTACAACTTTAACTGCATGATTTTTCACTATCTTATGTTACTAGAAAGCAATTAAGAAAGATATTTAGTAGTGTCTACTGCAGTTAGAAGCCAGATGGATTCAAGACTTGTCAAAGGCATGGCCTAGGATTACTTCACTTTATTGACTCTGATTTCTGTGAAATAAATCTTGCTGCACAGGAGACAGTCTGATGTATTGGGGAAAATCTTCATGCTGCTTCCATATTAAAGATCTAAATTTGATAACTTGGTGTGAGATAAAGGAATGGTTCATATAAAATGTAAGCAAGAGCTGAAGCTTCATTGCTGTCATTAATGCTATCAACATGGGTTGACAGGAGACAGTTTTGCCTAACTAGTCAACTTTTAGGCATCAAAGTTCAGATGGTAAAATAGATAAATTCACCAACCACTCATATTTCACCACCAAGGGTGAAAGTGTCGACAAAATTAGTAATTATATTTTCTCATCTTATGATGTAATTTTGACTGAAGAAATCACTATGGTACATGCTGATGGGTTTAGGTATGTCCCGGCTCATCATATTCTGACCATCAGGAGACTACGCTGTTTCTTTGGATAGGTTTTAGTCTGCAAAACCCACCTAGATGCTTGAACTTTTTTTCCCTACTCTATGAAGACATTATAGCAATATTTGGAATGTGCCTGTAAAGTTTTCTAACAGTCTCCAAATTACATGCCCCAATTGGCATCTCAAATAGTCTCAAATCCTTGAAGTGTGAATGAGTGATGATGGGTATCCTGTACATACAACAGGCTGCTAAACTCCTGAGGCCAGTATCCTGGAAAAAAAATAATTATTAAAAACCAAAGCAAACTGTTACCCATTCCCAGAGTATTTTCCAGCAGGTGCACTGTTCAGCAGATTAAAGAAAGTAACACTAAAAATCATCTTGAAAAGAAATATTTTCATGGAAGCATAAAAAAGCTAATCCATCAGTTTACTCTTCCTTTTGAGAGAAACAAATCCACCAGTGGTTTATATTCCAGCACAAGATCACATGACAGCATCCCTACAGTAGGACTTACAATATACATAACGACATGTTGCCATTTGTCAGCCTGAGGTGAACTGATGGCTTTTGTTGCTCATGCTTTTGGCAGTGACTCTGCTTCCTATGAATTTTTGCTCTTAAAGAGGTGAGAAATAAATCAGAATTTGACATTAAAAATATGGAGTTGTATTATAAATATATATTATGATGTTCTAATTATGTCATCATCTAGATAGTAAAACACTTTGGATAAAGCAATCATATTCAGAATTTGTTCAACAGTGGCTTGCTGTACAAAGCTTTTTAAAATCTTCCTGCAGAAGATGATGTGACTGCAACTGGGGAGATGTGAGTGACCACTTTAGAGAAAATCTCTATGAGATATTAACCTGTGCATTAACCCTCCTCTTTTTACAGATGGCATTGGACCTGAACTATACCCATTTTTCATGTAGAAGCTTGATACACCATTAGCCACAATAGCTGCACTGTGCTAGCCACTTAAAGGATGCTAAAGCACATTCCCTGGCCCTGAGTCTAGCTAATATAGCACAGCAAAGTAAATACAGCTAAACTCTGTAATTGCCAAAAGCTGAGGATTCCACCTGAGCTGCCTATTGGGAATGGCCTGTGTACCCAGCCAAGCCCTGGGCTGTACCAAAAGCACTGGGCCAACACCTTACCAAAAGACACAATAAGTATTTACCGGTATAGGTAGCTGAACAACAAAGCCAAGGAGGACAAGAAACAAATACACAGCAAAAGGCTGAGAGACTTCAAGGTGTTAGTAACTGCTCCATTATTTTCAATGGCCTTCTGCAAAGGTCTTACTTACTTTGACTTTTAGTGTAATCCAGACATAAGAATGTTATTAGATCCATTTTAACAGGCTGCAGCTACTTTTTCAAATTGTTTTCAGGACAGGCTGCCATTATACCAAGTCCCATGGAGAGATACAAGTTGAAGCTGAAGGAGGAAAGGGTTGTAAGGTGCTGCTGGGAAGTCAGACTCCCGTGTGGAAATATAGCTGCAGTCCTCTTGTTTAGTAAATAATTCTCCTGCAAAAAGTCAGTTTAGTCTTAGCATGACTGAGTTCACTTGTGTTGTTTCTCAGTCTGTGACACATTTCCTACTGATATTGCTTGTAAAAATGTTCTTTACTTGATAGAAAATACAATGTTTAACAAACACTCTGCATTTTGTATATCCATTCCTGTTCTTCAAATTATTTTATCTGCAATGTATGTCAAGTTAAAACAAGATAGCTGAGTCAAGGTTCACAGCTGGCATTTGGATGTCCTGAATGAATTCCCATATGCTTTCTTGGCAGCCTGCATGACTCATGTGGAGAGTGCTAGAAGGGGAAGCCCAGCACATGCTGTTGGCACAAAGGTGGGAGGCTTGCTCTCAGCCTCACCTAGAGCAAGATTTAGTTTAGTATAATACTGTGAGCATTTGCCAAAAGACTAGAGGAGAGAAATCTGAAGTGTGGCTTGGCAGAGATGTGAGGGCAGCTTGTCTCAGCTCTCCAGTATTTCACTTGAGCTCTACAGGGCAGAAATAGTGCTCAACAGAAAGCTCCACTCTTGAACAAGAACCCTAGTACATGATATAATGAATTTCTCTTAAAATTGTACACTGTATAACTTTTTTTTTTTTTTTTAAATATATGACAATATTTCCTATCGCAGTCCTAAATGTGCAAATGCTGGTTGTGGAAGACACAGATACCAAATCAGCCATGCACCCATGCAAACACCTCCTTAACCTGTATCATAGGGGATTCTTCAAACTTTTAGCCAAAACAGAAAGAGAGAGCAAAGGTATGATACGATCCAGTCCTTGCACAAAGCCGCAGTAGTTGGAAATGTCAATTACCTGCTTCTAGTCTCTTTCTCTGAGCAGCCTTGTATTACTCAAAACAAGTTGTGTATGCTAGAAATGTCTCAGAGATTGTTTTATTCTGATTCAGTTGTCGCTGAGCCGCCTACCTTGAGAAAGGTAGACTATATGGTGTATCCTCAAAGTGAGTGCTATGTACAGGCACTACTACTTTTCTTGTTCCCAGGAAAGGTTAGCATTAGTGGTATCCAGAGTAGCAAGCATTGCACATCTTCCTGAGAGTTTTCCAGGAATTTATGTTGTTCTTAGAGTATGGCCTATTAACAAGTAGAAAGCAGCTCAACAAATTTTGCATTCACATAAACTGACATAGGATTGTAACAGATGGGGTCTGTTTAGGTTTGCCTTTTTCTTACAGCACAAGGAAGGGTTCTCAACTAAACTGCATTAGATGATCCATCAGCAAGAGGGTTCAGTCGAAAAGACTGAAAGAAGCGAAAAAAAATCCCATTCATTTACAGCTACAGCCATCCAAGTTAAAGCCTCTCTCCTCTGACAGCAGCAAGTGGCAAACTTAGGGAAGCAATGGGTCATGGGAAAGGTCCCATTAGATCAGTGGGAGCACACACTAAACAAATACAGCCACATGGATGCACACATTTAAATACTGCCCAAGGGAATATGTGGACATATGTTCAGTGTGGTTCAGAGAAGCAGGCTCTAGGCCTCGAGAAAGCTATGTTTAAAAAAAAAAGAATTCCATCAATCAGTCCCTAGGCCCTGTGAAATATGAAGATGAAATCTGCAAAGGAAACATGTGCTCAGCTCTCTCCACCAGCTGCCCCATTAAGCAGCGCTGTTGTGCAGTACTGCCCTGGAGACCCCATGACTTCAATTTCAGCCTCCTTTTAAGCTCAGATGAGAGAGATAGAGGGAGGGGAGAGGGAAAAAAGGAAATAATTAGAAAAACAGACTAGCATTGTTTAGCTTTTTCTGTAACCCATTGTTTTCTGGTTTGTTTTTTTTTTTTTTCTAGTAATGGTGAAATTTACTTTTTAGGTTGGTCTCTGTCCTTTTGAGGCGACTGACTGAGGCTTATATGGTAATAGGAATGCTATTTGCACTGCAAAGAAAAGACAGACACAAACTCGAACATGATAATCTGACTGTGCCAACTCAGCTGGTGCCAGCCAGGGCTTTGTGATGCCATCTGCAGTGATGCTGTCACTGGGGTATTTCCCCACTAGGAAAATAAGATCCAATAAAAATAAAGGAAACAAATCTTGGTCCCATAGCACTGTGTCACTTGCAGATGTTAATTTAACAGCCAAGTGTGCACCCTTGCTTCACATCACACAGGCAGACTGCCCCAGTGAGTGCACAAAGCCTTCTCCAGGGTCTGGACACAGGGCAGGCAGGATAAGGCACTTACGCCTGGGGAATGAGAGTTGGGCTAGCTAAGATCATGGGGAAGGTAGGACAGGATGGCCATGTCCTGAGGTGGAGGGACAGGTGGCAGCGTCCACAGGTAGCTGCTAGCTTGGGCTGTGGGATGCAAATCTTACTCATTGCCGTAACGAGTTGTCAGAGTGGCTTAGTTGTGAGTGACCCTGAATGGGTGGACCACTGAGTTCTACGTCCCCCCTGCTGCCTTTAGAAAAGCCACATAAAGGATCTGTGACATATTGTCATCACCTTTTAGCAGTAGCTTCAAAGGAGCTCCTTTGTAGCCAGGAGACATTGTTCTTACCTAGCCTTGCTACCCAAACTGGGCTCAGGATTTGGTTTCTTAGCTTATGACAGGCAGGGGCACCACCACTGCAGCAGAATTTTCAGGGTGATGTCTGAGGATACTTCAACCACCAAACAGCTCTCAGAGTAAAGAAACACTGAAGGTTGTCCTTCTGCTTAATGGAGCGTTAAGGCAAAAATGGCTCTAGGGGCAGAAGAGTGTCAGGAGCAGCAAGGTGACCATGGTCCTGCTGCCTGATTTGTTCATGCAAGAGTCCTGGGAGCACTGCTGGGCCCATGGGCATCGGGAAGAAGCAGGATACTTTCTGCGGCAGTGCTGCAGGGTCATTTCCCCTTCAGAAAATAAAAGGGAGATATGTTGGGGGGTTTTGTTTGTTCGTTTGCTTGTTTTGGTTTTTTTTGTTTTTTTCCAGCAGGGTCGTTCCCTGGCATGCAGTGCTGATGTGGGAGCTGACAGAATCATACTTGGCTTCCACAGGACCTTTTCTTGCTGAGGAAACATGCTCTGTTCTGTGGGATCATCAGGTACAAAGGCCAGATTTCTAGCTCTAATAGGGAGGAGCTTATAAGAGACATGGTAAGAGATAGGAAGGGATTTCCAATGACAGGGACCAAAATAGACCATGGATAGTGATGCAGCTTTCTCCTCCATGTGCTCAGTGCTTCCTGCCAAAGAGACCTTCAGGACCTCCCTCCTGGGAATGGCAGCTAGGAGCATATTAGAGGGTAGTGGAGAGAGGTATGTAGAAAGCAAGATTTGGACAGGTTAAAATTTGTCATTATACTTTATATTGATATCCCAAATAATTTTATCCCCTCCTTTCCCTACCCTGGCCCAAGCTATTCAGAGGCAAGGAACCTCCAGAATTGTGGCCACATCAAGGGCCTCATGCTGCAGAGACACAGAGAGAGGTGGAGATAGATCCAGCACCTGCTACAGCACTGAGCACCCATATACTCAATTTGGGAGTAGCTAAACCTAATCTAAAATTCCCACCGCTTGACATTTTCCCTCCCAAAGACAGGACCTAATGTATTGAAAAGAAGAGATGTGCAAGCATCCACTAGACTGTAAGTTGGAGTATCCATCTCAGCTCCATTACAAGACTTACCAGAAGTTTAAAGCAAACAAACAAATAAAATAATCTATCCCAATATATGCTTAGAAAACTGCTCACAGGTAATTATCACTCTCATTACACACACAAGAGCATCCCCCCCCTCCCTCTCTCCCCATGCTCAGAGCCCTTCATGCACAACAAAGAGGTAGGCAGAAGCCTGCATTTTATGTCCCTTTTGACCTACAACATGGATCTGTTCCAATCTAGCAGGTAATTAAGTGATGAGGCATCTTTTTAATCCACATTTTATGTTCACAATCAAGTCTTTGGGGTATTGATATAATTAAATCATGTGATCCCCTATAATGAAATCCTTAATTAGGGAAAATATAATTAAACTGGGTTTCTTAAAAACGGAATGTCACAGCACTTAAGTGTGTTTTTCTTTTAAACATGGACAGCATTTTCTCTTAAACATGCACAACAATCAGGCTAAATCTCCTGCTGATGCTTTGCTCAATTTTTTTGTTTAAAATGGCACTATCTATATTTATAAGTTTAAACAGAACAAAAGGATTGGAAAATGATTTTTAAATATGGCATTTAAAATTAGCTCTTAGTGGAAGAGTACCAGATTCTGAAATTAATATTGTTTATTAATTTTTTATATCCAAACTTTTCAATCCCCAGCCACTTATTTTTAATATTGAACAGGTTCGATTGTAGCATTTATGGAGCGATTACATAAATGATATCTAGCTCTAGAAGTATCTATTAATATGCATAAACTATCAATTCAATTTTTAACCATTAATTAACACTGGAAGATCTCTTGCGGTCAGTAGTACCACTTGGCCACTAGATGGAATTCAGGCCCCTTTCTGCTTAGAGCAGAATCTAGTCAATATGGAAAGCTTAGGTTTTACTCACAAATTCTCCTGTCTTGTGGGGCTATCAATAAATTGTAAGTACCCAGAACATTTGAAGGGTTTCTGGCTGCTGGCTGCTGGCTGCTGCTCCTGGCTGCGGCTGCGGCTGTGGCAGTGGCTGTAGCTGAGACTAGATTCACCCAAGGCTCCACAGACTGCAGGATGAAGAAGAGGGGGTGCAAATGGTTTTCTGACCTGTTCCTGGCTTTTGATGATCTGTGTGCCTCTAGGCTTGGTCATCTTCAGGAGATACAGGCTGCCATGTGTGCAGGCAGATGTCTTGCAATGTATCTCAGCAGATGTGTATCTCATGCTGCTAATTGTGTAAAGGCTATTCAGGTTGCTCCTAGAAAGACTCAATGGTTCCAGGGTGAGATATAGTTTATATAGCTATATAATAATAATAAGGCATTACAGGCACGGATGCAGAACACAGAACAATAGCAAAATCATGGCAGAAGCATAAGCATGACAAAATCACGCTGTGTTATCTGCTTATCTGCTTGTAGTATCAATGCCTGAGATTGATTGGACCCTTTTGGACATTAGCATATCCAATCAGGGGTTGCAAGCAGGAGAAAAACATGTTATATAAGCCAGAGTGCTAGGACTCCATGGCACCATTTCTTTTGTCTCTTTTCCCACCAGTTGCTTCTTCCTCAAAAACAGAGGGAAGGCTAAAAACATGTCTGGGTAAGCCAGCATGCATACAGGCCTATTTTGACTCTTCGGGTCTACCATGGCATCAGGTTTCCAAGTCATCTCTCTGAGCTTCAGCTACTTATTGACGAAACAAATATGTAACAGTTCCACTCTACACAAATCTTCACATCCATGTTTCACTTCATATCTGTAGCACTTCAGTTTGTATCAGAGAGCAGTCCTAGTGATCCCAAACTGGATTTATTTCATGGAAATCTAAGCCAGAATACATGTTGCAAGAGCACAATTTCATTTGTCCTGGCCATTACTGGCCATTCAATCCATGGACAAGAGAAACACTGAAACATGTATATGGTAGAGGTCAGATTCTCAGCATCAGCTACTCTTGTCTGTAGATGTACTGGAAGTGCCTCTGGGATTCCTGAGCTGGCTGGAAATGCAGCCAGTGCTTCCTCCCAGCTCTGAAACCCCATGTCATCGCTGCAGCAGGACTGCCTGAGTGGGAAGAGGCTGCCAGTGAAACTCATACAGCAATCACAGAAGTGGTGAAGGATACCCAGGATGGGAATCAGGCATAGTTATTGGAGCTTGGCAATATGAACCTAGAAAGCTCGAGCAGGAGTGTAAGCCAAGCATCATGGTGTAACCTCCTGCTTGGTAACTGCACTACTTGCAGCAAAACAATTGTCAGTTATGCTTTAGTTTCCAGATCATAGAAAAGAAAATAAATCTGTTGTAGTTATATCCACTGTTTAGCACATTGTACCATCTTTGTGGTGCACTATAAGAGAAAAGCATATTCTACACACTTGGAGATGCATCTCAGAGGGTTCAAACAGGCTGCTGATGCCAGCTTTACCTTAGTATTGGGCAAGAGCCACACAGCAACAACATAAGGAGAAAGTCAATCATTACAGGGCCAACCTAGCCAAGCAGTGTTGTGCACACTGCTTTCAGGCTCCAGGACATGAGTTCAGGTGAGGGTGGAGCATAAGGACTAGCATTCCATTCCACAGGGCACAGGGCAGCCAAGGCTTACTGCATCCTATGACTTTTGCGATACTGAGAAAGTTGGAAACCACGGTCATATGCCAGGCACACCACCTGTGCAGTCCTTCCCATGTAGCAGCACTTGTTTCACAGAAATTTCACAGCTTCACAGAAATTTCACAGCTTCAGGGGTTCCTTGCTACCTGTGTAAATCAGGACTCAAAATACAGGGTAAGATGAGATGAGAGTCAGCCAGCTTTGGCTTTTACAATCAAATAATGAGTTCCTCCCACAATGATCTTTTGGAAATGTCTGTTGGAAACAGAAGAGAAAAATATAGAGTAAACAGACTAGGTTAAAAAAGTAATATTGCTGAAAATATGTGGTACAAAGGAACAATGAAATGTTCCTTTCCAGATTTTTCTCTCAGAAAGTGAAAAAAATACATCCTTGACTGGTCAACACAGTCATCCTATGACAGCCATTGAAAACACTTATTTCAAACGTTTCTGAGGTCTCAGCTGGAGTAGTGAGCCTGGCTTTGGGCTCTGAAGGCAGATACCAGACGGCAGGACAAAGCTGAGACCCCATGAAAGGCCTCAGGGAGAAGCTGGCATAAATGGACTTGTCTTGTGAGGGAGGAGGGAGCAAAACACACTACAAGGAGAATTCTCCAGTATGTTCAATGCCTAAAGGGATGTTGTGTTAATATGACTGGTTGTTCCTCATCTCCTCTGGCAGCGTGACAGGATTCACTGCATTATGAAGTAACAAACGAGTTATAAGTAATGCAGAACTTTGGTACAGCCATTGGTTACACCCATGCAGCAGGGTAGCTTGTGAGACTGAAATCCTCCTCACTAGTGTCTAAGAAACAGGGTCAGGTAAAATTGCGGTTTCAGGGGAGCAGAAGTGGTCCCCTGCCAGGAGCTGCACTCCTGGGGGTCCTGAATGGGGGTCAATCACCCATTCCTGTGGGTGAGATCTGGAAAGTAAGAGGAAGTCTGTTTCTGTTTTTAGCATAAGATTATTATTTTCCTTCTGATTAACAAAACAGTAGTCAGGAATGGTGGCAGTTACTGATAAATCAATGAAAAACTTACAGCCAAAGTTTATATATTCAAGTTATTGTTATTTTTCATCAGCATTGTATTTCAGCAAAGAACAACGTTTACAATATTTTGTTGTCATGGAAAATGGTGTTGAGAAAGCCAGCTTTGATGGCTTATTGATGCCATCATGTATTCAACTGCTTTCATACATACACTCTTATTTGTCTGTGTTACTGTAATTGTGTTTGGCAAGAGGCAATTTGAAGGCTGTTTATCTTGTGCTGTGATTTGCAGCCTGAAAAGGAACACAAAGGAAGTCTTTTAATCGCTTTATATCAGCTTAGACAATCAAGTATAAAAGATAGCAAGTTAACTAAATGATTCAGCACAGTTCTCTGCTCCAAAAAGTGCATTTTAAAACTGACATGGCCAAAGAGAAGTTGTCCCAGTGTTTCTGTTTACATTCTACTTTTCTCAGAAAACAAGTTGACTGAAGTTTTGCTAAGGTGCTCCATCTGCAGATGAATGTAGTGGTGTTTTTAGGTAAATAACTTCTTTGTTAATAATTTTTTATTCTGATGAATGCTTAATGATTTTTGTAATTTATGAGGAGTATTTTAAGCTTCGTCAATTTTCAGATGTTTTATATGATTCTCCCAAAGTAAGAGCTTTATCATCTTCATCGTGGTGTACATGTTGTGCTGATTTCAGCTTAATGAAATACTGTGTCAGAGCAACGCTTGGACTGCCTGCAAGTGCTTCTCGACAGCATCCTCCACATCAAAATAGAGCTTCTTGTTGTTTGCATATTTGAAGATTGTACAGAAATGAGAAATCTTTTATTTTTTCACAGTCAGCATTGTCTGTCCTTAGAACCATGAGATGAGAAGTACATGAAACACACAATAATGTCAAAGGAACGTGACCCCTCGTGTTAGGTTTTATGACACTGAATGCTGCTACTGCACACAGTTTTTGCAGAGAGTGCATACCTCCCAGATTGCTGTTTAACAGCAGGCACCTAATTTCCATTGAATCAACACTTCTGATGTTTGAGCACAGCTTCTACACTTAATAAATTCAGTGCAAAAACTGCTAAAAAGCACTCCCAAAGCCAAGCCTCCCATCACACCCTCAAACTTCTTCAGCAACTGGAGAATAATGGAAACTTTGCAAACTGCCATCTCTTTGTTTGATAACTGTCATATGCTTCAGGAAGATGTATTGTCAATAGTTGCCATCTCAGGAGAAATGTTTAACAAGAATACATGTTTGTTTAGTAAAACTAAAGGCTTGAAAGTTGAGCCCTCTCATAACACACTGCATGCGTGGAGTCCCACAGGACCTCACCCAGCAGATTTACTTCTCTATATGTGTATCCCAAGCACAGAATTCACAGATTCTGCGATATTTTTTCTCAGGCCTTAATTTGATGCATCTAGTATAATTTTTGTTAACCATCCAGAAATCACTTGCTTTACCATTTGCTTCCCTTCTGCAATCTCTATGGCTTGAAATCATAATACTGTTCCTTTTCTTCAAACATTTGCTTCCAGTTCTTTATACTCTGTGTGACACTCTTCAGTGCTTCATATTTAATTAAATGTACATATTTTTTGCATCTAAATATCAGATTTCTATTGACAAGTTTGTTTTGGCAAGGAGGGACCATGATGGAGGGAAACTAATTACAAATTGCTTCCTAAGCCAAAGAAAAAAGAAAAAAGAAAAACCCACCACAATTCACCAGTGAGCTTCCTGGAGAGTAAGAATGGATGGGAAGGGGACTGCTTCAATGCAAAGCATAGAAGAACTTTATGTTGGATGGTATTTATATTTGCCTCTCTCCTGGAGCACCCATAGTAACAGACAGCATTCATAGTACAGTCACTCATCTTTTCTTGCTTATAGCCTTCTCTAAGCAGTGAGGAAACTTAAAGGAGTACATAGCTAAACAGGATATTACAGGAGCTCATCTTCTCTGACTATGGGGTTGTTCAGCCTGGACAAGTCCCAGGGGAGACCTTATTGCTCTCTGCAACTACCTGAAAGGAGGTTGTAGCTGAGTGGGGTTTGAGCTCTTCTCCCAGGCACCCAGTGACAGAACAAGAGGATGCAGTCTCAAACTGAGCCAGGGCAGATTAGGAACTTAGCCAGGGCAGGCTGGATGTTAGGAAGAAGTTCTACATGGAAAGAGTGATTGCCCATTGGAACAGGCTGCCCAGGGAGGTGTTTAAGAGGAGGCTGGATGAGACACTTAGTGCCATGGTTTATTTAATTAGAAGGGTTAGGTGATAGGTTGGACTCAGTGATCTTAGAGGTCTTTTCCAACCAGGTTAATTCTGTGAAAAGAGGACACATTCTTTGAAAGTGCACACTACTTGAAAGGAGGTTGGAGTGAGGTGAGTGTTGGTCTCTTCTCCCAAATACCTAGCAATAGAGCAAGATGAAATGGCCTCAAGTTGAGCCAGGGGAGGGTTAGGATATTAGGAAAAATTTCTTTATTGGAAGAGTGGTCAGATACTGAAACAGGCTGTCCAGAGAAGTGGTGAGGTCACCATCCCTGGTGTTCAAAAAACCTGTAGACATGGCATTTTGGGACATGGTTTAGTGGGCATGATGGTGTTGTGTTGACAGCTAGATGATCTCAAAGATCTTTTTCAACCAAAACCACTCTCTAACTATATGAAAGCTTCATGAAAAGATAATTCTCTGTTTTATCCCATTTTTAATGTACATCTTATTTTCCACTGTATTTCTTTAATTTTAGGCAGTTTTCCATTCTAGGAAAGAAACATCACTTAATTTGGTAGGCTTAGAACTCTTTCTGTCACAAAAGCTGCTGCTGCACAACCCTAGAGCATCTCACAACACTCCAACACCTCTACATTTAAGCCTCACCTTTTTTTT
>VWZI01021063.1:96210-113556 GCA_013396835.1 Psilopogon haemacephalus | reverse complement strand
TTTTTTTTTTTTTTTTTTTTTTTTTTGACAGGTAGAGGAAGAGATAAGGAAATCATGATTCAGTAACAGAGAATCCATCACAGCCTTCAGTAAGTCATTTCACTGGTTCATTATCCTTTTCCAGAACTACCCTTTAGCTAAAACCTGCCCAATTTGAACTTCTTGACTTAGATTTTTNTTTTTTATACTTGGGCAGACAGAGGACTGATGCATTGTCAGACTTCCTTTCCCAGTGTAGGCACTTGGGCAGGATGAGGATTCCTTTTTGTTACACTGAAGACAGAAGTGTTTCCCCCTTTTTTGGCTCAGGCTTGTAGCTCTGCCCAGCTGCCTTTCCTAAAGCCTGCTCTTCCTTACAAACTTTGCTCTGCTGGTTTTTGTACATAACATGGCTTTTACATTTCTTCCTGGATGTTGATAAAGTGTTATGGGATTTGGTCAAGAAAACATTCTTTGAAAGCTACTAGAAACATGTTTTCACTTTCTGTTAGCTCTGGAACAGCATCAGTTGGTTCCCGTTGAATCCATTTAGTGCATTTTGTACTTTTCTAGCCTCTGCATTAATAACTTTTGCAAAATCAAGGCTTTCTTAGGCAACTCAAGTGACTTAGTCACTCAAATGCACAAATTAACTAAAAATCCCTATAGAAATCATCACATTTTTTGATAAAACATGCTTTCCTTGCAGCCTAATTTATTGGCGTAAACTACATAACTCCCTTCTAATTCCTCATTAAGCAAATATCACATTATTCTGTATTATTTGCTGTCACAAGAAACCAACATGAAAATTTTCAAAGGTGAAATGTAGGGAGGAGGTTGAGTGGAGGAAGAACATCTGTTCTCAATAAAAGCATCAGTTTACTGCATAGTATTGATTGCTAGTATCAGGATGATACAAAAGTGCTTCAGAGTGCAACCACACTACACTCCAACATTTTAACATCATCACAGATCTTTAAAACTACCACAAGCAAATTGAAAAGTGCTGGTGCTTCTTTTTGCCTCTGTGAATAACCATTCCCAGCAATGCACCTAATATGGAAAGCAAGGGTTGCTTCTCTGGGAATAAGTCCTGTCCAGCACAGCTTTATTTTATTTTTTAATAAGGGGAGGGGGAGATCTGGGAGGAGGCTCAGGCAGAGACAAAAGACAAGATTTGTCTTCAAATAGCAGCACTTAAATGCTAAGCCCCTGACCACGGCAGGTGTTTCAATCCCTGATGAGCAGGTGCAGCAAGCTGGCTATTGGGCTCTGCAATGCCCTCCAGCCAGATTAGACCATTCATTCAGGGAAAGAAAAGGAATGTGCAAAGCCATTGGGGATCTGGCTAAATGCCGGGTGACTCTCTAGACGGCCACGCTCCTAAAGTGCCCAAGGCCAAAATAATGGGAGCCTCCACTCTTGGTGCTTGCCTTACATCTGTCGCCCTTGTTTCCCTGACAGAGAGACAAGGTGAGGCCAGCACAGCCACTGCCAGTCACCCTCATCCCGCACCACTCGTGGCCTCATCCCGCATGCTGGCCCATGCCAGCTCTACCAGATCCTCCTGTGCAGAGGAGGCAACCCTGGGCAGGAGGGCATTGAAGGGGCCTTCATTGGAATGCACTCCCTTTCCCTTTGGGTCGAAGGATGGAAGCTGGGGGGTCCAGGTTGCACTCCATATAATCTGCCTCATGGGCAAGGGGTGTGGTCAGAAGAGTTGCACTGCAGGCACAGGGTGGCATGGAGCAGTGCTGGACTGCACCCACAGCACACCTGCTCAGGCACTGCAACCTGCGCATCCGGCTTCAGATGAAATTTTGTCCAGTTCTCTTGGTTTACAGTTTACAGTTTGTACTGGAAAAATGTCCAAAATCTTCAAAGGTGCCCCTCTGATACACAGGTAGCTAAGCCAGGATAACCACAGTGAGATGGGCTTCCTGGCATCAGGCAGCTGGGATCTCTGCTCCACATGGTTATGCCTGCATGGGATGGTGGTGGTGGGGAGGAGCGTATCTCTTGAAACACGCCACAAAATGTAAAGCAGCTAAGTGGCACCTGTGCAGGGTGGCTACAGCAGCAGCAGCCAGGTGTACCCCACAGAATCCTATGACTGCCAGTGATGGACAGCCTGCCACATCCATTCCCATGGTGGGGGCATGGTGCCCTCTGGCAGGCTGGAGGGCTGCTGAGTGGAAGTGATTTCATGTGGGGCCCATTGATCTTGGCCATGTCTATGAGCAAGTAGCATGTTTGCCCCTTCTTGTCCTTCTTGGCCTACACAGTTTCCTTTTTCCTGGTATCCTGTAAAAATGAGACATTAGCAGGCATGCTTGAGGCAGACCCCACTATTCTGCTGCTTGTCATTGGTGGACAGGGTATGTCATTGCCCAAAAGCCCACAAATAACTCAAATCCATTGGCAAAAGGCATAATTCTTCCATCTCCTGCTTATTAGCTCCATGCCTGCATTATAATAGACACCTTATTAAAAGCTTGTAATAAATATCAATAAAGCATATCCTAGTAAATGAAAAATATGTATGGTTGTCTGATATGGCAATTACAATCATAGGTGATGTTGCTGATTGACTCAATTCTGGAATATTATGGTTAAGCAGAATTCCACTAGCTAGTCACACCTTAGTTCATGAGGAGCTGGCAGTTTCACCAGGCCTTCCTCATCAGTGGAGAGTGCTGTTTACTTCCCTTCCACCCTCACTGGTGCCAGAAGCTGGGTTCACTGAATGTGATAAACAGCATATTTCCTGCTGCATATCTGCACAGAAAATGTCTTAATGCCTGCAGTCCCAACTGCACCAACATATATAGAATCATAGAATGGTTTAGGTTGGAAGAGACCTTAAAGATCATCCAGTTCCAACCCCCCGCCATAGGCAAGGACATCTCCCACTAGATCAGGTCGCTCAAGACCTTATCCAGCCTGGCCTTGAACACATCCAAGGAGGGAGCAGCCACAACCTCCCTGGGCAACCCGTTCCAGTGCCTCACCACCTTCACTGTGAAGAACTTCCTCCTAACATCCCGTTCAAATCTCCCCTCCACCAATTTGAACCCATTCCCTCTTGTCCTGTCATTACAAGACCTTGTGAATAGTCCCTCCCCAGCCTTCCTGTAGGCCCCCTTCAGATACTGGAAGGCTACTATAAGGTCTCCTCAAAGCCTTCTCTTCTCCAGGCTGAAAAGCCCCAACTCTTTCAGCCTGTCCTCATAGCAGAGGTGCTCCAGCCCTCTGATCATCTTCTTGGCCCTCCTCTGGACCCTCTGTAAACAATATCTGAAGAGTCAAGCTATATGGCCAGTAACAGGAAAAGCAGTTGGCAGCACACCAAACTTTAAATGTTGGCTGCCTCTTTGGGATGGATAGAGTAGGAGTAGTGTAAAAGTTTGCAGGATGAGGTCTGAGAGTTGCAAAATGCTTTGTAGAACACAAGGTAACATTCTAATCCCATAGCTATCTAAGGACAGCACTACTTGTTATTTATAAAAACAAACCTTGGCCTCAGGGAGTAAAAAATCAGAAGACACATTTGCAGGGTATCTCAGTAGGGCTGAATGCAGCAATGGGTGATAAACAGGTGACGAACAGTAGCATGGCAGTTCCTATGGAAGCCAGGCAGCTGAGGTTGTCTACTCAGTGCTCAACTCTTGTCTTTCTGGTGTATCTGCTGGATGATTTTTAAAACTTATCTGAACTCCTTCAGCAGAAAGTGCAGAGTTGTTCTTCTTGTGATGACACATGGAACTGAAACCCAGAAGCCAAGCCTTTATTCTAATGAGCAATTTGTAAAGCAGTCACTAACAGGGTGGCAGGCTGCCCTGATACTGCATGTTTCAGGTCCATTAGCTTTACTGGAGACTAGAGCATCCTGCCAGGCCCATTCAGTTTTAGAGATGCTGAGCGTACCCAGGGCAGGGCAGGCTCAGAGATGTCTCTGGACAGATACTTTTCTCCAGATTTTGGGTAATGACAGAGGAATCTTGGAAGGACTATGACAAAACTACATCCAGATCCATCAGGACAGTCTTCTTATGGGCAGCTACATAGAGCCATCTTAATCTGGCCCCACTGTTTCCAAGCATCATTGTGCTGTGAACACTGTGTTTTGCCACTGCCTGGTTATATTACACCTCTTCTGCCATTCATGAGCTTACTGGCCTGGGAAAGAGGACTGAAATTGTCCCAGCTGGCTGAAATACTATGAAAAAGGCTATTTCCATAATCTTTTCACCAAGCCAATGCTAGAAAGTACTTAAAGGAGCCTGAACAACTGCAGTTTGTGAAGTTGGTTCATCAAAGGGAAAGGCTTTAAAAAAATTAATCACAGGCAAAGTAACCTGCCTGGACAGGAGATAAAGGCACTGGTATTCTCACAGCTGCCCTACAAAACTGACCCTTGAGTCTGGACAGCTGTCCCTGGAACGATGGGAGGGCATAGGACAGGGACAGTTTAGATCAGCATGATTGGGTCAGTAGTGGTTCTCTGAAGTCTTAATAAGCATTCAAGAAGAGGGAAAGTGGAAGATCAGCAAGCTTTCACAGGGCAAACATACATCCCAGTCTGACAATAATGCATCACAGCTATCCTCTCTCAGGCTCTTTGGGTGGACCTGTTTACAGCATGCAGCACTAGCAGGGGCATGAGGAAAGCATTACAGCTCCAACAGAGAAAATTTTGCTTAGACCTCCTGAATTCATCAGAATATTCCTGATTTGGGGTGTCAGATGGCTCCTCTATTCTACATTAGGTGATCATTGAACACATAGGTTTGGCAGAGTGTGGTCCTGCATGAGTCTTGCACACACATCACTGAGCATGTAGCACCTATCTGCTGTCTCCTCATCTGCCTTGGTACATGGTCTAAAGCACATCTCCATATGCATTTCAAATAAGCTGCCTTGTGCACCCTGAACTTCTGATGCAGTAATGAATGACAGGTGCAAACTGCCATGTTTGCCTTGATTTTTCATGTTCTGTAAATATCTGACAGTTTACATTTTGGAGGCATCTTTCATATGTTTGCCACCCCTTTCATCTATACAGGCTTTCATCTGTGAGAAAGCATTGTTCAAAACTTAAAGAGTTTGGGTAGCCTCCTTATACAACCAAGCTGTGCTGGAAGCAGGATGGGGCTGGGAAGAGGGCAAATTCCCTTTACGTCAGCCACTCTACCCAGGACCACAGGGTGGATGAGCGCTGCTGTATTTTGTATGTACAACATGCCATTGGTTCAACCCTTGACCCTAAGTTCAGTGCTAAGTTGAGGACTGAACTGGTTGATCTTCAAGGTCTCTTCCAGCCAGATCTATTCTGTGATTCTGTGCAGGCCCAAGTATATGATGCTAAAGTTCATTTTGGACAATCAGAAGATGACTATTGAGGTGGGCTCAGATTACTACTAGGATAGCTTGCACACTTCCAGGATGCTTTCTTATGAGCAGTGTTCTACTCTAAAACAGTGTGTCAAGGAAATGGGACTAAAGAAACCTACAGCTTGAAAAATCCTGACACACTATCATTTTCACTGCTGGTGCTGCAAACGCCTCCTTTTATACATTCCAGACAGATGCATTGTTTGTGCTGTAGTTTGGCATGGATTGTGTTCCTATATTTGGATGGTGTGCCAGGTGCCTCGCTGTTGATGAACCCAACCCCTCTGCTACTAAGGAGCCAGGAAAGCAAACAAGCAGTGGTGGCATGCCAGTGGTACAAAACACTCTCACCTCCAAAGGCTGGCAGCAAGGGCAAGGGCGTATGGCATGAGCTAATATCCAAACAGCAGCCAAAAGGTTGAATGTGACTTCTCATTTCCTCTGCTTTGGAAGGTTAAAGGTGGGCCTTTCATGTTCCTTAAGTGTAGCTTTTGTTTTGATGACTCCAACTAATCATACGTGGTTGGACACCCGTATTTATGGTAGCTTGTGCCTCCTAGTAGCTCTCTCATCACTGCAAAGCTCTCTACTCTTTTAAGGAGGAGTCAGGAGTTATCAGCTAGCTGATATTAATTTTCAATCGTATAACAGTTTCAAAAGATTCATCCTTTTTTCCCAACGTCTGTTTGCTGTTGAGAGCCTGTGAACATTTATTTCCTTATCTTGTATGTCCCCCTTGCTTGCATGCTGTCCCCAGCTTTTTTGGCAGTGAGCTCTGCAGACACAGGACTTGTTCAAGTCCTCCTCCCAGCTCTCCCGGTAACCTTTGCAGGAAGAAGCGTCCCATTAAATGTGAGGTGTTAACTGCTCTCCTGCCTACATATTCCAAGATGTTTCCTGCTCATATTTCAGGAACGGTCTGCAATGTTGCAACCCCCACTGGGGCCGTTCTGTCAGTCCAAGCATTTAATTAGCTAATTACAACCTGCTGACATGAATACACAGAATATGGTGTTCGAAGAGCAATCTTTTTTTCAATTCATTTATTATTAACCCCCAGTAAACATCTGATATGCTCTTCCCTGAGGGGACAGAGTGGTAATTGGTCCCTTGAACACTGAGTTCCCTTTCTAATCTGCCTGAGCTGGAGCCGAGTGTCACCATCTGTCAGTGTTTGCACATAGAGCCCACCACACGTTTCACGTAGTGAAAGGGGAGAAAGAGAAAAAGGAAGAAGGAAAATCTCAGGGAAAGATTTTGAATGTAGTCAGGTCCCTGCGCCTCTGCCTGTCACTCAGCACTCGCACATCTGCATCCAGCCCAGCAGGCGGTATGGAGGGCCCAGCTGAAATGGCCTGCCCAGGGTGCTGCACTAATTGGGCCGGCTCCTGTTAAGCCGTGCTTTCTGCCGTGCTTCATCGGGCATCTGTATAATGTCAGAGATAGCACTGGAAATGACTGTCCCCTCCAGTGCTCTGACTAAAGTGCTACAAAGCAGCAATAATTGGGTTGTGTTTTTGGATGCGGCAAGGATGCCTTAGAAAGTAAAACGTTATGAGCACCATAGCTGGAGACTCTCTGGTGAGCACAAGACCTACCGAATGAGGCATATCTGCTTCTAGAAGGAAATAAAATAATGTTTGTGTCAAAACAGTTCCAACAGCTCCTCAGTGCTTTTACATTAGGAGCTGTGGCAGTGCGAGTTTTACATGGAGAGAGACAATCCCTTGCCCTAAAGAGGCTGGAAGGAGGTGGGTGGCAGCAGGTGGGCAGGAAGGGGGAGCAGGGTGCAGGTGGAACCCCAGCAGGGCAGGGTAGTTGCTACAGTGCACCTAAGCATGCAAAGCTCAGCTTTCCCCTCCAGCTTGACCGCCTTGCTCTCGCCACACGTGGCTGACTTCCCAGCCAAACTTACACATAAACCAAACTCCCAAAAACTGATGTTGAAAAACTGCAGAATAACTGCCAGAAGACTTATGGCATTTGAAAGCACCTGGATTTCAACTGTATCCATGCTGCTCTGGTATCTGCTTTCTATGAATGTAGCACTGCTTGCCAAAATGTGGTAAATGCTGGAAAACACCTAGAAAAGGGGGGGGAAAAAGAACTTTGATTATGCCAGAACAGATATTTCTGCTTAATGTTATGAGAAGCCTTTCCAGTGGGTACTTTGCAGTGTTTTCACAATGGTACATGTTAGGGTCCAACATTGAGTCAGCAAATGCAAGGCAAGGACGTGGAAAGAAGCCTGTGAATCTAGGAAGTCACATGAATAAGGCATCTTTGATTATAAGTAACAAGGCCTAGCTTATAGTCTCAGCAAAAATTTCCAAAATTTCAACCACAAAGAGGCACATCTATCTTTGGATTCATAAAAATGTGATTTTTCCAATGTCTGCCATGGATGGAAATGCAGCAGAATCTAGAGTAAGCAGAGAAAATTTTAAAATGTGTCACAGAGTGAATGGGGAAAGACTGAGTACCTTGAGCTAATTGTTTGAAAGGACTGTAGGCAGCTTGTACAGCTCCGGAAAGCTGCTGGTTATCCAGAACTTGTTCCATACAGGGTGAATCAAGTATGGGCAGGTACAGGTATCATCACTGAGCTTGACTAAGATCCACGTGTTTAACTCTGCAAGCAGAAAGATCATCACATTGGAGTGGCTGGGTTGGTTAGACAGAGACCAACTTCTGGCTAGACTTCTTTGGCTCTGAACATTGACTGTATCAGTGCTATGACTCTGAACTCAATGTGACCTTTTTGTGGCAGTCTGCGAGAATGTAGCACTAAATCTGTCTCAAAGCCAGTTAACAGCATTTTCTACTTCAATACATTAATCAGAGCATATGAAAAAGTTTCAGCTTTAGGAGACCTCGGTCTTTAGAAAGCCTTGGGCTGCAGTTTAGGTGAAATTTTGGCACCCTGAAAGATAATTTGAAGCTACTGGGGAAAAAAAACCCTGCTATGCACTGCGCTCAGGAAGAAAACCTAAGATCCGAAGCAGAACACCAGAAATGTCACTTTTACCCTGTGTAAAAGAGGAGAGTCCGCTTCAGTCTTCAGATCTGGGAACAGAGTGTGAACTTCCTCTTACTTCAGAGACATTTGGGGGTTGGGTCTGGTCTACATCCCTTGTCAAAGCAGAAGTTCCATTCTATTATGTGGTCCAGTGCAGCAAAGGGGCATGGTTGTCTGCCTTTAGGAAACACTTTCTCTTCAGGTCCCCAAGAATGGATGACTTGAACCTCAGTGAGTAGGCTGACAGCAGCCCCTCCTGAGAGGAACTGTGTAGAACATCTATTTTTGGGTGCCGGGGAGTCCCTTTGTAGGTGACTGCAGGTGACTGCAGGTGACTGCAGGTCATTTTACCATTCTGCCCCCAGGCAAAGCCTGACAGACACCATTAGGCAGCAAGGAGGCAAGCCATGTGTTTGTGTTTCTGCCTTGGAGGAAATGGCAGGGCCCTGGCAGCAGGCAAGGGCAGAGTGCTGCTGTCGGTGGTGTGCAGCAGAAAGCAGCTGCTCTTGGCAATTCAGTTAAAGCTTTCCGGGTTCTTGAGGCATCCTCGACATGGCTTCACGGCCCCACTGCTGTTCTTTTTTTGTATGTAGCCCCACTGGGGATAAAGCAAAGGGTTCTCAGCTGCCCCTGAGAGAGAAGCTTAGGCAGGCACCAGTCACTCTCAGCTCACATGTTTAATCCTTCCTTCCATGGATCAGGGACTTCCATGCATGATCCTGGTCTCTACGGATGAGCAGGCGACAGGATCCTTGGTGTGGGTCTTGGTGCATTTTCGTTAAGCAGGTTTTGGGTAGGTGCCATGTACAGATGGATACAAAACATTTCAGCTGTTCCCTCGTTGTTTGCTGCAACAAAAAAACACCATAATTTCACGGAACCCTGCTGACAGTGTAGAAAATGTTTCTCTTCTTTTCTAGCTGTCCTGGCCTTTTTGATTTTTTTTTTTTTTTTTTAAGCAGCATTATCAAACAGCTCAGCTACTGACAACTGAGATCATGATGACAAAAACAGTTCCAAAAAAATCATTAATTAATTATTTTCTCCCATGTTCAGCTGTATCACTTATCAGGCCTTCAATGGGAGCACTGGCCCAGCTCTTTTACCACGTGGCATTAATGGCTTTCTTCTCTATTATCCCTTTTGATCAGACACAGGTGGACAACAAGACCTCCTTTTTGTCTGTAGAAAAAGGTGCACACTGTTGTCAGGGTGATTATATCTAATTACACCCCAGTTAATTATCAGATGTGAATAACTATATCAGAACTACTCTCCTCCAGAGATAGGTACATCTTCCAGATGTCACACTGTGGTCTCTCTGGGGCAATTTCCCAAAACATTTTCTTGGATGCACCTACTGCAGGAAGAAGCTTGGGAACGCTTTGGAGACCTATTGTAAAGCAAACAGACCAGAGGTCTTCACTTGCCCTCCCTGACCTTACAGCTAAGTGGGATGGATCACTTTCTGGTTTTTATACTGCTAATACCTATAGCCATGTTCAGAGCCTGTGTTAGAACAGATGTGTGTGTCCTCCTCCCACTGCCACATAAATGCTGGCATGCTGTGGGGCCACCTACCACCTAGTATCTTGTGCACAGCTATATCCCACCTCTGTCCAGAGTCCCCACAGGATTGCACAGCTAAATTTAGGACAGGAGGTCCCATGCCCTCTTCAGAAAGGAGAAACCTATTGTTTTCTGGCAGAGTCCTAATATGGGACTATTTGGCTTGGTGTAATATGACTACATTCACTTCAAAGGCTGCTCCAGAGGCTGCACTGTGGACAAGAGTAATACAGAAATAGTAGGACAAGGAATATCCTAGAAATTTATCTAAATAAATGCATGTTGAGCATGTAGAAGTTTACCAAATAGTTTGCAATAATCACACTTGTTTCAAAGGTTGAACAAGATCATCCTTGAGGTCCTTTCCAAACTAACATTCTGTGATTCTACAGCTACATTTCATGCCATAATTGCCTGGCTATGAAGAGACATCAAAGACTTCTGAGTTGTCTTCCTTGGTCCTTAACCCAAAGTATTACATTGTTGTTGTCACTTAATGAACAACAACAACAAGAAGAAGTATGAAAATAAAGTAAAATAAAATAGCAATCACTTTCCAAGTTTCTTTAGTATAATTCTGACATTCTTTTTACAGTGTAACTGCCAAGTCTTATTTGGGGTCTTAGTAAGCTCTTGGGCTCAAAAGATACATTGACATTAACACTTGATTTTGGATCTGAGCTGCGTTTTTGAATAATTTCTCCCCATGGCCTTCACATACCACACTGCTTCAGAGTGTCAGTGTTCATAATGCATTTTTACTGGATTAAAATAAACCGTAGTATTCACCCAAAGAGAAACAGAGATAAGTTGATGATGGTGAATGTTTGGTTGGTGGGATTAGAGTAAATTTAACCCAGTGTAAAAGACTCAAAGGCACATAGCGTGTGTCCTCAGCACTAGCTGCTCACCCCACTCTTTCATGACAAATCACTTGCTGCCACAGGCTTAGCAACTTATGTCTGGTGGTATTGAGGCAAATGGTAAGTCCACAAAACATTTTCTAAACTTAATCACTTTGAAATTGTTTCTTTTTCAAGTCATTCACTCCTCTCTTGCTCTCAAATTGTAACACAGGCAGAACAGGCTACTTGCTAGCTGTATAGCACAATGTACCATTATAATATTAATACCGTATTTACCAGAAGGTAAACTATCCAGTCTTTTCAGTCTCTTCTCATGTGGGAAATTTCACATCCTTTTCCATTCCTGTTACCTTTCTCTGAACTCTATCTTGCTTTGGTTCAGGCTTCTTGTGAGACTTGGGAGTACTGTGTGACCAGTCCTGCATATGTTATTCCAAATGTGAATGCATCATCAGCTTACATTATTAATTGCTTGTGTTTTAGACATTATTCTCTACCCCGTTCCCTCTGCAGTCTAACATCTTGCCTGACCAATAAATTAGAGCTGTGCTCTGCATCCAAATGACCACTGAGCTGTTCACAGTGACACTCAGCTGCCTTTCTCAAGGCAGGTAATTGAGAGCCCTGTAAGGCATATGAGCACATCCATTTTTTTTCTCCCCTTCAGTGTGCAACACTTTGTCTGAACAGAGCTGAACTTTGTCTGACACTGTGTCACCCATTCATCTACTTGGATTAGGTGCCTGTGAAGTTTCTCACAGACTTTTCAGAATTTGACTAATTCTGCATTCTTAGCAGATTTGGTGGATTCACAATCATCTTTCCCCAGATCTTTCCTAAATATCCCGAGCAACCCATAAGGCAGTATGGAACCTTGAATAACTTTAAAAGTGAACTTTTGCCACGATGAAAGATAGATATTTAAACCTGTTTTTTGTTTCCTACCTTAATTATAACCGTTCTAAGAGCAAATGTTATATGGGACTTTTGGGGTTTTTCCTCTCAGTACCCAGGGCTGTCTCACCCATCTAGGTGACAAAACAGGAATCCATTAAGGTCAGCAGGAGGAATTTTTACCCAAGACCACACTAAAGCACTAAGGATGGCTGCAGTTCCCAGTGGTATCCACTAACAGCCCTATGCCTCCTAGGAGTAATGTCTCTCTGCTTTATTGTAATCAAAGCACTAACATTTTGCTTTATTCCTCTATAAGCCCATATTTGCTTGAGGTTTCAGGAGCACTATGTCTCCCTATTTTTTTTTTTTCTGTTTTATTTTGAGAATGGTGCCTGATATGGCATTGCTCAGGAGTGGCAGATTCAAACATGGCAAGCAAAAGAGGGACAGGAAAGGTGCCAAGCACGAATTAAGTCTGCATTCTAACAGAACAATGCCACATCATACAGACATGTCCTGGAGCACACAGCACCCTAGTGATAATTTTGCAGAATTAATTTAAAAAAAAAAAAAAAAAAAGCAACAGCACAGAAAGGACAAGGCAAATTACCAACACTAATCAGTCTCCCTCTCTCTCTTCCCTTTCCCCTTGTATGATAATTATGATAATTAACAAGCTAACAAGCTTCTAGTAAAAACAGTTCCAGAATTTCAATGTATAATTAATATTTACATCCATAACAAGTCGTCATTTATGCTGCATGTTGATTTTCTTTTTTTCAAAAGAAACTGCACTTTATACTCAGAAAAATCCCTTGGGAACACACACTAAAAAGGCATCCTAAATTCAGAAACCTTGTCTTTATTTGATATTTATTTATTCGGGGATACGTCAGTGTTTTAACATCTGGGTTTCTTACAAGTTATGAGTTCACATTCTTAAACAGATGCAGTTTCCTTCTCTTTTTTCATAGAAGAGAAGACCACAAATCCACCACAATGCTCAAAATCAGAGAACAGATGCATCCACAATGGATGCATCTGTTTCAGGTGGGTCCTCACACACAAACCTTGTGTTATTATTTGGTGGCCTGTAAGGCCAAGTTCTGGCAATCAGTTGTTTGCTAAAATGATGAAACCTTAGATGCAAACCCCTGCTTCTTGTTGTTTTGTGTTTTCTCCAAGAAAGCTGGATCAGGAGCAGAAAGTAAATGCTTAACTAAAATAAACTCACATTTCTCAGTGCTCACACAGGGTGATAGCCATGCTCAGATTGCATGAGGATGGACAAGACTTGCATAAAGAAACAAGTAATCAGCCACTTATTTTAGAGTATAAAATATCACCTTGAGCAACTGGATTAGCTGGCTGCAACCAGCCTTAAAACTACAGCTTCTGCTTTACAGGAAAAAAGACTTCATAACCTCAGAAATAGGAATGGTACTATCTCAAGGGCAGGTGCTGACTGAGTCCCGTTTAACCCATCTGTATGCAGGCAAGTGGTTGTCCTCAGAATCTCACAACACGATAGCACTTTAAGGGAGTAGCTTAAGAGACAGCATAGTGATTTACAAGACATTTAAAAAAACCCAACAGTTTAAATTATGAAGCAAATCTCTACACAGAAACAAAGAATGCTAATGGGAAATACAGAAAAAAAACAAACAAACAAAAAACATCTAGGCAGAGTTACTGCCCTCGTTCATTAATATTTGACCCAATAACATCTTCTTTTGCCAGATGGCTTTCAGGTTTTGTCTTCCCCACAAATACAAACCCCCAATTTTCAAAGGAGGTAGGGGTAGCGGGATGAAGAAATTGTTCCCCCAGCCCAGCCCGAGGAGGGGAGATGCTGCTGCAGGGTGGAAGCCATCTCAGGCTCTAGCTCCCTCCGGTGGAGACCACAGCCGATGCTCCCTAGCTATTCGCTCGGCAGTAGCATAGGTGGAACAAAGGGAAGAAAAACGGTGGGAATACATACCTGGAAAGCTAGGGCGGCATTGAATGTCTACGAGACACAGCTATTCGAGAAAAGGAAAGGCACTGTAAATATCCGTAGTCTAGAGGGAAACTCATAGAATTATCCGACTCCAGAAGGGAGTCAATGCTTGGTATTGAAATTGGAACCAAAGGCAGGATTCTATGGAAGTGAGATTGAACCTGAATTCTGGCATTACTGCTTTGCTAGATGAGATGAAACATGTTCGGTACATACACAATAAATCCCACAGAAACTGAACTAACTTAAACAATTCATTAAATCATCTGCTCACGTTCCAGATGTGGAGGTGTGCATAAGCATTCATCTACACCAAGTCATTATTTTGCATGATATTTCCTGGAAAAAATGAGAGTCATGAACTTGTGCTTCTTCCAATATAGCATGCAGATAGATGCCTGCCAAATGTTGCTAGCAGAGTCACCTTATGACTACTTCCCAAGAATGGCTCTCTACAAATGGATTACATCCACCTTGGTTGGATACTTAAACAAAATTGATTAGACATGTACAAAAAGTCAGAACAGAAATACGTTTTGTGCACAAATCTAGAAGGCTCCTTCTAAGTTCTGACTTCTGTAGCTATTTTAAGCCTGAAGGAGGCTACTTTGGCATAATGAAATGTAGAGAAAATCAGAAAGGAAACAGGTGAAATGGTCACAAGTGACATAGAAAAGGCTGAGGTTCTCAATGGCTTCTTTACCTCAGTCTACACTGCAAAGGCCTCCAGCCACACTCTTGGAGTCATGGAAGATATTGGCAGGGACTGGAAGGAAGAGCTGTCCAGCATAAGTGAAGATCAGGTTTGTGATCACCTGAAAAACCTGAAAGTGTTCAAGTCCATGGGGCCTGACGGGATACACCCACAGGTACTGAGAGAACTGGCAGATGAGATTGCTAAACCCCTCTCTATTCTATTCTATTCCAAAAGTCCTGGCAGTCTGGTGAAGTCCCCACTGACTGGAAAAGGGGAAACATAACTCCCATTTTCAAAAAGGGTAGGAAGGAACAGCCAGGGAAATACAGGCCAGTCAGTCTCACTCCTGTGCCTGGTAAGATCATGGAACAGATCCTCCTGGAGGCACTACTGAAACAGGAGAATAGTGAAGAGGTGATTGGGTCCAATCAGCATGTCTTCACCAAGGGCAGATCCTGCCTGACAAACCTGGTGGCCTTCTATGAGCAGGTCACAACATTAATAGATGAGGGGCAAGCAACTGATGTCATTTACCTGGAGCTGAGCAAAGCCTTTGACACTGTCCCGTACCACATCCTGGTCTCCAAGCTAGAGAAACATGGGTTTGATGGGTGGACCACTAAATGGATAAAGAACTGGCTTGATGGCCACACCAAAAGAGTGGCTGTCAATGGGTCCATGTCCAAGTGGAGACCAGTGACAAGCAGAGTCTCTAAGAGATCAGTGCTGGGACCAATCTTTTTCAACATCTTTGTGGGTGACATGAACAGAGGCATTGAGTGCACCCTCAGCAAGTTTGCTGATGACACCAAGCTGTGTGGTACAGCAGACATGCTGGAGGACAGGGATGGCATCCAGAGGGAACTGGACAGGCTGGAGAGGTGGGCACAAGCCAAACTCATGAGGTTCAACAAGGTCAGGTGCAAGGTCCTGCATCTGGGTCGAGGCAATCCAAGCACAAGTACAGGCTGGGCAATGCCTGGCTGGAGAGCAGCCCTGAGGAGAGGGACTCGGGGGTGCTGGTGGACCAGAAGCTGAACATGAGCCAGCAGTGTGCACTGGCAGCCCAGAAAGCCAACCAGATCCTGGGCTGCATCAGGAGAACTGTGGCCAGCAGGTCAAGGGAGGTGATTCTCCCCCTCTACTCCACTTTGGTGAGACCCCACCTGGAGTACTGCATCCAGTTTTGGAGCCCCTATTACAAGAGGGATGTGGACATGCTGGAGTATGTCCAGAAAAAGGTCACAAGGATGATCAGAGGGCTGGAGCACCTCTCCTATGAGGACAGACTGAAAGAGTTGGAGCTGTTCAGTCTGGAGGAGGCTCCAAGGTGACCTTATTGTGGCCTTCCAGTATCTGAAGCAGGCCTACAGAAAAGCTGGGGAGGGACTTTTAGGCTATCAGGTGATAGCCTAAATGGGGGAATGCAGCAAAGCTGGAGGTGGGGAGATTCAGCCTGGATGTGAGAAGTTCTTCACCATGAGAGTGGTGAGAACCTGGAATGGGTTGCCCAAGGGGGTGGTTGGGGCCACATCCCTGGAGGTGTTTAAGGCCAGACTGGATGAGGCTGTGGCCAGTCTGATCTAGGGTAGGGTGTCCTTGCCCATGGCAGGTGGGTTGGATCTAGATGATCCTTGTGGACCCTTCCAACCCTGACTGATTCTATGATTCTGTTCTGTGATTCTTGTACCACAGTTGTTGAACCACACAATTGATTAATAAGGGCATATGGCATTAATAAGGTACCATATGGCATTTTAATTAAGAAACCAGGGCACAACAAAATAAAAGTTCTAAGGTTGAATTTATTAAAATTAAGTGGTAGTTCTCAAAATGCAATTTGAAATGGGACATCTCTACTATGGCTGTCAAACTGCAGCACATGGGTAAGACTTTTATACATTTAATGTGTATTAAAGTGAGGAAAACCGAGTAATAACACCGCAGCTGTCACAAGCTAACATTCTTCTATTTACCTATGTGCAACTGAATTATGGTAGAATTTAAATGTGAAACACAGTGTCACAGGTGAGAAGCTTAGCTTAGCTTCTTAATCAGTGGTGAGGTAAAAATCTGACATAGAATCATAGAATGGTTTAAGTTGGAAGGGACCTCAAAGATCATCCAGTTCCAACCCCCCACCACAGACAGGGACACCTCCCACTAGATCAGGTCACTCAAGGCCTCATGCAACCTGGCCTTGAACACCTCCAGGGAGGGAGCAGCCACAACCTCCCTGGGCAACCCATTCCAGTGTTTCACCACCCTCATGGTCTTTAATCTTGTGACTGCTTAGGGATGGCAATACCTGTAATGGCATGGGATGGGAACATATCTTCAAATCTTTCTCCAGACATGGTACTATAGTCTCCTCTGTGGGTGCAGAGAGTTAAGAGCCAGTAGCTCTTGATTATGTTGCCATGGGTGAGATATCCAAGGCAATGTCTCCCTTGAACCTCCCTTTTATTCCTAGAAGACATGTACCACTCTCATGACTCAGACTAGGACTAACAGCCACCCTTTATTCTATGTCTGTATCTAAAAAATGTCATAAGAATCAATGTAAGTTTTTCTTTTAAGTATACAGTCTGTACACAGCAAGAGAGGAGAGAAGAAGAAATGAAGGAAAACAAGTCCATTCCCAAAACCAGGAACCTTGATGTATTGGGTTGAGGCTAGCTGCCCCCACCCTGAGCCCAAAAGCCCAATAAAAACTCAAAGAAACGATTTGGAAGTAAAAAAGGGTAAACTTTAACAACAAGCAAGAGGGAAAGGGATTTTTTTACAGCAGGTGGGAGAAAGGGAAACAAGCTTTGGGATATGGGGAGTAAGGGAAAAGGGTACAGAGACCAGGGAGAAGGGGGAAAAGGGAAGAAAATACAACCGCGGCAGGCAGCTGAAGTTCGATTGGCTTTGGAAAGCA
>VWZI01021063.1:57131-96163 GCA_013396835.1 Psilopogon haemacephalus | reverse complement strand
ACTGGGTTCCCCCTCTTATAGTCCCAAAATCCTAGCAGGAAGTGGGAGTGTCTAACCATGCAACCTGGGGAAAGGCTGAAACCATTCCTTGGGAAAAGACAGGGGGTCCCAGGTGGGCTTAAACCTTCACACTTGACCATACCCACCATAAAACACAAAGACAGGCATAATGCTTCTCACTTGATTCATGGGAAAGTGAAGCTTTCTGTCACTCATATGCTCTTTCTTTCTCTTCTCTTAAAGCTCCCAGAGATTTTTTCAGTCTGTCATCCTTGCTGCAATTTTCTTTAAATTGTAGTTGGATGATGTTACAGATTCTGGGGTGCCCTTTGTGAGAAAAAATTCTGGATGTACAGCTCTCGTTTGGTGAAGTTTAGAGTTGGTGAATTAACAAAGGACTGGCTAAAGATAAGATTAGAATCATAGAATCAGTCAGTGTTGGAAGGGTCCACAAGTTCCAACCACCCTGCCATGGGCAGGGACACCCTACCCTAGATTCGGCTGGACAGAGCCTCATCCAGCCTGGCCTTAAACACATCCAGGGATGTAGCCCAAATCACGCCCCTGGGCAACCCATTCCAGGGTCTCACCAGCCTCCTCACGTCCAGGCTGAATCTCCCCACCTCCAGCTTTAGAGAGCCTAAAAAGTCCCTCCCCAGCTTTTCTTTGTTCGTAGCAGAAATCTTGGTTTAGGAGCAACTAAAATATGCTGTATATGCAATATGCATGCTGCACATTCATGTTATTGCATTTTCCTTTATGTTAAATCAGACTGAATTTATGAGTTGCATGATCTGTGCATGTGTTTCATTGGGAATTTGGACCTTAGGATGCATGCTTGGTGCCCTCAACTTTAGAGATTCTCAATGTGTGAGCATAATTTTAACTCATTTCCCCAAATTTGTTCAATTTTTGTAGTCTGTGTGTACACGGGGCTTTTAGTCACAGACAGTAAACCCCACACATAATAAGCAAGCTCTCACTAGAAAGAGAGCACAGGGACGTGCAGGAGATGCAGCTACAGCCCACAGACCCCTGGCCGCGGTTCCTTCTGCAGTATGCTCTGCCTTCTGGCCTTTTCTGTGCACCTGCATGGAAAGAAAATGCCAGTTGCCTTGTCTCCTTACATGCATTCACGTGAGGGAAATTCAGAAGCTTTGCCTTAGTCAGGATGTGCCAGCATTTGACTCAATGCAAACCTGATTGTTTTTTTTTCCTTCCAGTAGGTAAGAATGTGCTTCTGTGCAGAGTAACAGAAGACATCGTCTGCCACCCCCTCCTCACTGCCTATTTGTTTTCTCCCAGTTAAGTCTGTGAGGAAATCCTCTTGGTAAAGCCAGTTAATAAGATTAGATAAACGTCTTTGAAACCAAAACACTGATATAAAAATCAGAACAACAGAGCACCAGCTGGCTTTTCTTTTGCTCATTCAAATGCAGCCGGAATGCTGCAGCCAGTAATGTGAAAACTGGGAGTGATAATCAATAAGCAGTGAAACAAGAGCAAGAAGCCTCTGGAGGAATTTTCCCGTGGTGAGAAAGATGGATTAACTCTAACTCTCAAGGCAACTGAACAAAAAACATTTGCCTAAATTCAGACATAATTTAAATGCTTCTCCAGAGAAATGTTACAGCCTGAAAGAGCAATGAAACAAGATCCTCAAGTCACAGGCAGTGCTGTTATTTAATGTCACCGGGGGATTTTTGTTTGTTTGGGTTTGTTTTTTTTTTTAATGCTAGGTAGTTGCTGTACTGTATACTAAGGAGCATGTATTAACAATGTATAAGGATTAAAGACTGTTTAGTTAAGGACACCAGGTGAGAGAAGGATATTGCTGACTATTATAGCTCTGCACATACAGAGGCACACAGTTCTGGGCAGCTTATCCAGCAGGGTGCTGTGTACACAGCAGGCTAAAGACAGAACCATTAACTAAATCACAAGATTCGGATCATTTATCTTATTGTTGCATGGGGGAAGAGTTTATCTTTCAAGCTGGCACACCTGCTCTCCTTGTAAAACTTTACTCGTGCCACTACCAAGCAAGTTACTGTTTCTTGTTCAAACATGCCGCTGCAGGAGTGGGGCAGAGCCAAGGGTGAGCGTCAGTTCCACTTTGGACAAGCACCCAGCCCTTCATCTACACATCCTCACTTGCATGGGAAGACCTGTCCCAGCTTGGGGCAGCAGCAGGTAAGCTCCATTACCCATTCATATTACCCATGAGATGGGTGCTGGGCTAAAATTTAAGACTCTTTAGAAGCTTTTACAGAAGCAACACAAACTTCTCACTTGTGCGTCTGCCTATGAGATGAAGTCATTAGAACTGAATTTCAGTATTTAGTTAAAATTTGAGCATGTAAGGAGATGTGTTACTGTAGTGAACGGAGTTGGAAATTTCACTGACCTGGATTTCAGAAGAAAGCTGGAATGTCTTCAAGACAAAATTTATGTCGAAAGTCTGGCAAAAGGGAGAACTCTGTAATGCTAGCATCAAGCACGTGGATGAATGATCACCATAAGAAGTGTGCTGGATTAAGCAAAGATCACATAAATACTGGAAATTAGGACTGGGCTTTGAAGAAGTCATGTTAGAGAAAATGTTCCATCAAAGTTGAAATTATTCCACTTGATCTGAGCTTGACCTTTCCCAACAAAAAAAAGAAGTAAAAAGCAAAACAAAATCCTCAAAAACAAACTACAATTAAAAAAAACCCACCCAAACACCCAAAACAAACAAACAAACCAACTAAAAAAAAACCCCAGGCGTTACATATAATAACAGAAAATTCAGATATTCTGAAGTTAAAGTCACCATAAGTACTCTAGCATGACCTGAAATCCAGATGAATGCTTCACTGACAGGTCTTGTGAGGGAAGGTAATGTAAAAGGTAGAAACAAAGGCAGGATAGAGATTGTGGAAATGGAAGCAACTGTATCCTAAAAAGCTGTAAACTAAAAAAAAGGTCCAAGTAGGAAAGTCTGGAAAAAAAAGTGTATCGTGGGGATCTGTAAGATAAGTGACATTATTTTAAACAAATATTTCAAGGGACAAATGGACAACAGAGACCTAAATAAGTGCACAGCATTCTTCCAGAGGAAAAAAAAAAAAAACCAGACCACATGAACCTACTTAAAGAAGGCCAAAAGAAAAACTATATTTGTTAGATGATCATAGAATCACCAGGACCCACCAACAGGAGATGTTGCAAAGGCACATGGTCCTTCTGTGTAGTTAGTGAAGTCAGGGGAGACAGGCAGGAAGATATTTGTGCTGTTATGCTAGGTAGTTGTGCATGCCTTTTCTGCAAGACCAAGAGAGTTGTGCAGGACTGGTCCTATAGATGAGGAACTGAAACCAGAACAGGTACAGGGACGGGCTATTGGTTATATCCAGGAAATAATGAACCTGTTTTATGGGCAGATACCAAAAAGTTTGGCTTGTTTATACTAAAAATATGAAGGCAGAGAAAGGATACAGTTCCTTATTTTAAGTACATATAAGTGATACGTAAACATTAGGTAGAGAGACACAGGACACAATATCGACACAAGAACAAGTTAATATGAATGGCCATGAAAAAAAATTGAGTAGTAGAAGAGGGTTTCTAAGCAACCTGAACAAGGTTCTGATACAGTGCACAATAAACAGAAGAGTAGGAGAGACAATTTATTTCTGGTATTTATCACAGCTGAAAGATAGTGTGTAATCTGGTTGGCTGTTAACAGCAGCATACAGCACCTAGGAGGCCTATTCTAGTTCCATCCTTGACGTTTCTAAATACGTTTCACTAATTGTAGGGGAAACTACACATACAAAGGTCAAACTCAGGAAAATTTCTATAAAACCACCTGAATAAATAGAACTTACATTAGGCCAGTTTGTAAAAGTCAAAAGGAAATGATAGCTTCCTCTTGATTACTAACAGCTGCAATCCTTGCCATCCAGCAAGGGTGTTGGCAAGTGAATCCCCACTGTCATGGACCCAACAGCATAAATGAGCAGCGCACTGCTGCTCACACCCTGTTTGCTATCAGCCTGCACAAGTCACAGCTACAGTGCATTGTGCTGCAGATGCAGGGATCCCTCCATCATGCATCTTGTCTTTCTCACAGACAGGACTACACTTTGCTTGAATGTTAATGAAAATAAACTATCGAAATATCCACAGCATAGCTTTGACACAGTATGTGTTAGATTAATCTCCTTGGATCAAGTATATGTATTTGCAGAAGTGGCTGCTCGCTCCTGATCTGCACCTAGCATCACACAATGAAACTTAGAAATCTAGTTCAGTCCAGATGATTTATAATCTTACATAGGATGATCAGTCACAGGACAGTAAAGAATAAATGCAATTGTAATGCTCAGGAAAAGCCCCTTTCCTGATGTTGGTAATGTCCCTCTTGTTTCAGCACATTAACTTGGTTTAAAGTATGGGATGCTAAGAATCTCCGTTGAGTGTTATCTCATATTACCTACAGCAGAGTCTACCAAAAAACTTGCATCACAAGAATAACAACCCCATGCTAGGATTATACATATGCAAATCACATGGGAGGTCTCAGAAAAAAAAAGAAAAAGAAAAAAAAACCACAAACACAAACAAAAAGTCAGGTTAAATTTGCCTATTTCTAGCATGAATGATAGACTGTAAATAAATAAATAACAGGGATCTGTGGTAAAGCTTTAAAGTTCACAATGTGATTTTTCATGCCAAGCAAGTACAGATTAATCTGAATAGAAATTAACAGTAAAATAATGGTGTAAAACCTCTGACTGTCCTGGGTCCAGAGTGCAGATGCTGGGCCACATCTGCCCCAGAGGATAGCACAGAGACCATTACTCTTAACCAGAATATGCCCTGTCTCACTTTTACAGTAGAAGACGCAGGAGGACAGAAATGCTATCAATTTAATAGCCATCAGTTCTGTAATCATCCCACAGCCATCCCCCAGAGATGCATTTATTATCAGACACATTTTTCAACCAAATAAATATTCCAGACTCCAGTGTTAATACACCATTAAAATGACACTGTCATGCTACATGGAATACTATAAATTAGACCTTGAGTACAACAGGCCAGAGAGAAATATCTATTACTCCTCTCCCCTGCCCCACTTTCTCCATCTTTGTCTACCCGCCTGAAGAATATTGTAAAGGAAGCAGAAAAAAATTGCTTCCTTGTAACAACGCCTAAGACTTGGAGGTAGACACTCATTATCTGCAGATACAGACCCCTAAATATCAAGAAATAAGCACCAAGAGGGTCAATCCACCGGATATGCTTAATTCAGAGCAGGGTGTTGAAAAGGTGAGCTGGGTTTGCTTTATCTTCCCTCCTATTTTTCTCCTCCCTCTTCCTTCACCTCATCTCTCTTTATCCCTTCCCTTTGGTGCTATATAAACCAGAGGGCAGGGCATCCAGCTGCTTCCACAGCAGAACAATGTTTGGGCAGAGTCCATGTTGACACAAGTGCCTTATATCCTGAAGGGTCAATTGCAGCTCGNTTTTTTTTTTTTTTTTTTTTTTGGTTACAGTTTCTTTACCAACTGTGTAGAATTAACCTTCCACTTTTGCACAGATACCATTGGTCCAAAATTTATGAGCTCATCTAACTGTCATTCCTATCATTGTATTATCCTGCTGGTCTAAGAGCATTATTACTTTCCCACTGAAATGACCAGAAACCCTGCCTTTCCTTAACATTTAGTAAGTTACACCTCAAATATACACACAGAGGACTGGTTAGACAACCAAGATCCCTTTCTCCCATCTTAGGCTTTTCTGAACCAGGATTGTTTCAGCTAAAGGTCAAATACAAAACCACAGTATACTGTGGTTTAGTAGCACATAGTCCAAACATTGCTACCTCAGTATCTATTCCTAGTGCAGTGAAGAGCTGTGCAAGAGTTTGATATGCCATACAAATCCCTTCTCCATAGCACACCTATGCTACTCAGTCCTCTAGTCCCTAGGAACTACCATTTCTTTACATGGGAAAGCCTACAGCACATGGGCTATTTGGGAAATACCTTGGCAAATGCACCATCCTACAGCTCTGAAGGGGCCAGTTTCAGTCACTTAGAGGTAATGGCCCTGACACAACATTATTTGACTACTACTCTGGGAAGCAGAAATATTCCTCACCTTTTCAGAAAGCAGCCCACACCTCAAAATGCACTTAAGTTCAACTAGTGGAGTTGCTGGCAGAGAGACGTATCAGACACAGTTCTACCTATTACACAACGAAGCAGTCATTCATAAAGCTCCCCCCCAGGCTTGAGACTCATTCTCAGAAGAGCTCCCTGTTTCTTCTAGCTCATCTAGGCACTTTTTTTTCCCCCATGCCACAAGCTATTGCCTTGTGACAATATGCTTCACAGTCTATTAAAAATGGACTGTCTAATGGTGCTTGTATTTTCCTTCTCTGATGTGATCTCTCCTAAAATCAGGAATTTCAGAAAAACACTACCACCCACCCCACTTTTAAATATTGACTCCACATTCAGACACAAAACAATCAAACAAGTTAAAGGAAAGATTTATTTAGAAAGAAACTTCCACCATTACTTTTTCCAGGCAAAGTCTTTGTGTGTTCACTTTTCCAAAATACAATGCTGTGGCAACTTAGAGTTTCTGAAGTGGCAGAGTAGGCACTGTACTCTTATGTTTCACTGAGTGCTCGTTCGAAACAGCTGTATGTCCTATATAAAACATGTTTACATAGTAAACGTACTTCCTGCAGACACAAAGAAACGTTAATGAATAACCATTCCTGCATTTCAAATTTTGCAGGGCTGTGGGAAGGATCAGTGCATGACAAAATAGTTAATGTTCACCCACTTTCTGGCACACAAAATCTGTTACTACAACTAATCCTTTACAGAGAAAAGAAAACATGGAAAACAAACTGGCACTGGCTGGTTCTGCCACGATTTTCTTTTTTTTTTTTTTAGAGAAACTGTGAGATGCATACACATGGGAGAGGAACAGAGGAGGTATTCAGTGGAGAGTGCCAGAAGGCATGCACTCTTTTTGGTAGGCACGACTGTTGGCTTTAATTGTATATATTGTGTTGGATTCTCACCTTCAGAAAAAAAATGCCAGTTTGATCTCACACAGTATTCACTACCCATATTTACATCCTATTGCCTGGGGCCCAGGGAAGGCAAACAACAGGCATTTTCCTTTCAGTCAATTTCTATCAGAAAAATCTATATGGCTTGAAGGACTTCTTAAATTACAAATTTGGTTTGGTGGGATTTTTTTTGTTTGGTTGGGGTTTTTTTTTGCTGTTGTTTTTTTGGTTTCTTGGTTTTTTTAACAAAGCAAATTGCAGGTGATCTAACTTTCAGCAAGAAGTTTCTCTTCCAGATTCTATTTCTATTCTAGATTAAATTATTTTTGAAGCACAAAAAATATTGAGGATTTCCAAATTTGGTATATAGCTGTAACATCCCACACATGATCCCCCCCTACATTAATTAGGCTTTACTATGCAGCAGTTTATCTAAAAGACATAGCTAGCTTTTTCTTCCAATCCCCTGAATGTACAAAAGCCTGAAAAAGCAGCACAGATAGGAACCAATCCACTTCAAAGGAAATTCAAATAGCATGTGGCAGATCCTTAATGAAGTAGATGGGAAAGGAATAGTTTACATCATCCAGGAATCTGCTCTGCATCTGCAGACCAATTTATGAAAAAAAGGTGATACACCATACATGGACCAGATGCACAAATGTAATATTGAGGCAAAAACAAGCTCTGCTGGGGGCGTTCCAACATTTCTACACAAGACTTCACAGCACACAAAAATGACTTAATGCCAATGAAAATCTTTTTTTCATTTGCAACCTCTCTACAGGGCTTGAAAATGCTACTGTGGACAAGGTTTTCAAAGGCCACCCAAGAAGCAATGCTCAACTACATCTTCTTCACTGAGAGGCATATGAATAGCACATTTCAGTTTTAACAGACTGAAAATTCATTACCACAGCAATAGGGCTGAGATCTCAGAGCAATATTCTCAAAGAAAACTACATTCCTTGACAATGATTTCTGTTCAAATGAGGTACTTTGCTTTGAGAGAGGATTTTTTGTTTTGTTGTATCACAGCTATTAACAAAGGTCAACCCAGTTGGTTTTTTTTTTTAGAAATGTCAACATTTTGTTGTTTTGTAATAAACAATTGTTCATTAAAATAAACTATGTATTAAACTTAATAACTTTTGAACTACCTGAGGAGAGGTGAGGTAGATGAATTTCTAGCAAATCTGAAAACTCAGAAAGTAACACAGTGAACATGTTAAGCCTCTACCTAATTATTAAAATACTGTTTACAAACCATTTTATTAAAAAAAAAAATCTTAAACTCCTCCAAAAGTAATTTCAAACAAATGTGAGGAAAAAAGCTTCATCAGAAGCAACAGCTACAATTAAAGATACATCTAATAAAGCTGATGAAATCATAAGAACACTTGATTCCTTTATACATATTCTAAGAGAGAAGAAAGTAAAGGTCAGGCTGCAGTGCTACTTTGAATTACCAAACACTGCCACCACGCGTTCCTTTCAAGCACTACCGGACTCCTTGAAAACAGGTAGATGATGTCAAAAGATAAACAAAATTTGTTGCTCTCTATTTAAAATATTTCTGTATAACACAATAGTAATGACAACCACAAAAAAAGTTTTAAGTATTTTTAGCCACTCGTGTAATAACGGAGTCCTGATACTAAACCCTCCTAGCATCATCCTGGAGAGCACCAACTGGAGAATGCTAGGGTGAAAATAATGCACAAGATGCATACCACGATTAAGGTTTCATTGTGTTTGTGCAGTGCTCAGCTCAGCAAACTTCTAGTTCATCTTGAGGGTGCCACCTGTGGTACCAAAACCAACAGATGTTCACACAACTACAATGTAAGTATTTCAGAAATTGGCTTTTCTTCAAACATTTGTGTGTGTGAATAAAAACATCCATGGAACAATGGAGCCAGTGGATTCAGAGGACTTCTTACAGCACAAATTTTCACTAGTTCTAACATAAGCACCAAAGTCTCTCTACTCTTACGTGAAAACTAAATCTGCTCAAATTTGAATTAAGAACATTCCATTTCTTATTGATAACACTCTCTCACCTGGGAACTCCTCTTGATGTAGAAAGCAGGAGGAAGTGCATTTCACTACTTATTAAGATGCTCTTTTTTTCATTTAGTTGAAATAATTACAGAATCAGACAAACATTCACGTTGGAAAAGATCCTTGGGATCACTAAATCCAACCGATATCCCTACTGTATGAGGTTCACCCCTAAACTGCAAGCACCAGATCCAAACGACCTTTAAACACCCCGGGTTAGTCACTCAACCACCTACCTAGGCCTGACCACTCTGTGAAATTTTTTCCCCTAATATCCAGTCTAAACCTACCCAGTAGCAGCTTGAGGCTGTTCCTTCTTGTTCTATCACTAATTACCTGTGAAAAGAGACCAGCACCAACCTCTACAATGTTCTTTCATGGAGGATCTGCTCCATGCTCTGTGCCTGGCAAGATCATGGAGCAGATCCTCCTCAAGGCTCTGCTAAGGCAGATGGAGAACAAAGCAGAGGTGCCTGATGCCAACCAGCATGGATTCACCAAGGGCAAATCATGCCTAACAAATTTGGTGGCTTTCTACGATAAAGTCACAGCAGCAGTGGACAAGGGAAGGGCAACTGATGTCATCTACCTGGACCTGAGTAAGGGCCTTTGACTCTGTCCCACATGACACCCCGGTCACCAAACTGGAAAAACATGGACTTGATGGGTGGACAACTCGCTGGATAAGGAATTGGCTGGATGGTCGCACGCAGAGAGTGGTGATCAACAACACAATGTCCACCTGGAGACCAGTGACAAGTGGCGTCCCTCAAGGGTCAGTTCTGGGACCAGTGCTGTTTAACATCTTTGTCAGCGACATGGACAGAGGAATCGAGTGCACCCTCAGCAAGTTTGCAGATGACACCAAGCTGTGTGGCACAGTTGACTTGCTGGAGGGCAGGGATGCCATCCAGAGGGACCTGGACAGGCTGGAGAGGTGGGCCCAGGCTAACCTCATGAAATTTAACAAGGCCAAGTGTAAGGTCCTGCACCTGGGTCGCTGCAATCCCAAGCACAAATACAGGCTGGGTGGTGAGTGGCTGGAGAGCAGCTCTGAGGAAAAGGACCTGGGGGTCTGGGTGGATGAGAAGCTCAACATGAGCCTGCAGTGTGCACACGCGGCTCAGACAGCCAACCGTGTCCTGGGCTGCATTAAGAGAGGCATTACCAGCAGGGCAAGGGAGGTGATTCTCCCCCTTTACTCTGCTCTTGTCAGACCCCACCTAGAATACTGTGTGCAATTCTGGAGCCCCCAGCACAAGAAGGACATGGAACTGTTGGAGAGAGTTCAGAGGAGGGCCATGAAGATGATCAGAGGGCTGGAGCACCTCTGCTATGAGGACAGGCTGAAAGAGTTGGGGCTTTTCAGCCTGGAGAAGAGAAGGCTTCGGGGAGACCTTATAGCAGCCTACCAGTATCTGAGGGGGGCCTACAGGAGGGCTGGGGAGGGGCTGTTCACAAGGTCTTGTAATGACAGGACGAGGGGGAATGGGTTCAAATTGGCGGAGGGGAGATTTGAACGGGATGTTAGGAAGAAATTCTTCACAGTGAGGGTGGTGAGGCACTGGAACAGGTTGCCCAGGGAGGTTGTGTCTGCTCCCTCCCTGGATGTGTTCAAGGCCAGGCTTGATGAGGTCTTGAGCGACCTGATCTAGTGGGAGGTGTCCCTGCCTATGGTGGGGGGTTGGAACTGGATGATCTTTGAGGTCTCTTCCAACCTAGACCATTCTATGATTCTATGATTCTTTCAGGTAGTTACAGACAGCAATGAGGTCTCCCATCAGCCTCCTCTTTTTCAAACTAAACAGTCCTAGCTCCTTCAGTCACTCTTCATAAGTCCCCTCATCATCTTCATAGCCTTGCTCTGCACTTGCTCCAGCATCTCAACATCCCCCTTGTACTGAGGTGCCCAAAACTAAATATAGTACTTGAGGTGTGGCCTCACCACAGCTGAGTACAAAGCGACAACCAACTCTCTACTCCTGCTGGACACATCATTTCTAAAACAAATCAGAATGCCATTGGCTGGAGATAGTCAAGAAAATGCAAAGAAATCAAACAACTTAGCTAAAAAGATGGATACTTGATGTCTTCACATTTTCAAAACTTCTGTCAAATTCTTTGAGATGCCTAACATCAACTTCTATGATCAGCAAGTATTAGAAACAAATTCTCAGCTATTTTAAATTAATACACACACATATATAAATGCATTAGCTAATCTTGAAAGGACAGAAGAATCACCACTCTGTCATCTGGATTATCCAGGTAAAGAAAATAATTTCAGCCACCATCCTCGGAGGCGGCTGCAGAAGATTCCACGTCTATGTATCTATAGATTCACTGTGTGAATATTAGCTCCAGAAAAATAGCAGACCTCAAGGAGCAAGTGACACAATTGAAATAGATGCTAGTAATATTTCAATGAAGCACCAGAATTGCAAGAAAACATTTTTTGATAAAAATACAGACATTTGAAATTTTAAGAATAATTTTGAAAAAGATCAAACAACTACTTGAATTCCTAGTGGATAACTACAGTTTTAGACAGCTCAGCCCCAGAATTAATTCTCTTTTGGACAACAAAACTCAGAACACTTGCATTTCAAGGTGATGTGTTTTGTCAGCATTAGTCATGCATGTACTGAACGTGTTTGGTTATTCAAACCTTCTTTTGCTTTCAAGAATTATGAGTGTTCAGAATCAAGATTCTATTTAATATCTTTGAGTTTTAAGTGAACCTAAACAGATAGAAAAGATGAGTAACTGAAGTGATGAAGCAATTTTGAATAACTGGTAAAGAGCAACCCCTGTCTTTACTACATTTCTTACATTTTGTTCTTCAGTGCGCATTGTAGAACATAGAATCACAAAATGTTAAGGGCTGGAAAGGACCTCTAAAGATCATCTAGTCCAACCCTTCCTGCCACAGCAAGATCACCTATACCAGATCACACTGGATCACAGCCAGGTGAGTCTTGAGTATCTCCAGAGAGGGACACTCCACAACATCCCTGGGCCGCCTGCTCAAGTGTTTTTTCACCCTCACAGTGAAGGCTCCCTCAGCTTTTCTTCATAAGGGAGATATTCCACTCCCTTAATCATACTTGTGGCTCTGCACTGAACTGTAGACTTATTCTGCAGCTCTAGTCAGGAAATATTTTAACAGCAGGAAGAAAGCATAAGCCCCGCCTGCACCTTTACTGGCAAATGACAGCATTAAGTCAGAATATATTAGATTGTCCCACTCTGATTCAGAATTGTTTATTGGTAGGCAGTGTGCCCAGCTGGCCAGAAAGCAAATGGCATCCTGGCCTGTATCAGGAACAGTGTGGCCAGCAGGACAAGGGAGGTTATCCTTCCCCTGTAATTGACACTGGTCAGGCCACATCTTGAGTACTGTGTCCAGTTCTGGTCCCCTCAGTTCAGGAGAGATGTCAAGGTACTGGAATGTGTCCAGGTAAGAACAGTGAAGCTGGTGAGGGGCTTGAAGCACAAGCCCTATGAGGAAAGACTGAGGGAGCTGGGGTTGTATAGCCTGGAGGAGGCTCAGGGGTGACCTCATTGCTGTCTACAACTACAAGGAGGTTGTAGCCAGGTGGGTGTTCTCCCAGGCATCCGGCAACAGAACGAGGGGACACAGGCTCAAGTTGTGCCAGGGGAGGTATAGGCTGGACATTAGGAAGAAGTTCTTCACAGAGTGATTTGCCATTGGAATGGGCCACCCAGGGAGGTGATGGAGTCAACCTCCCTGAAGGTATTCAAGAAAAGACTGGATGGAGCACTTAGTGCCATTGCTGGGTGATAGATTGTACTGGATGATCTCGGAGGTCTCTTCCAACCTGGCTTATTCTAGTCTAGTCTATTCAATAGATGGTAACAGCATTTGCATTAGAGGACTTCAGAGGTAGGAAAACAAATGGGAAAGGCATCTTTCACAACATTGCCAGAAGTCCATCATGCCTCTTATTACAGGCTTAAAAGCAGCAAATGACATCAATGGCGCTAATCAGTAAAGGAGGAACCATCAAAGTGCTCCATCTAAGGTAAAAGCATACAATGAGTATGCAAGATCATCTTAGCAAGGTTTAAATATAGGAATGAAAGGACAATTTGTGTTGTTGAAAATACACTACTATCGTCAATAAGGTGCTTTCCAGTATACGAACACACTTTCATAGAATGACCTATGTAGGTACTTTAATAAAAGTATTTATTAAACATCTATAAAGAAATTATAAAGCTCTCTGGTTTAATTTATCTCTCTCACATTAAAAAAATATATAAAGTTTTCATATTTTTCTTACATACTTACCACACACTCCCCCCACAATATGTATCACCATCAGAGCAAAGGCCATCATAAATGTCACTACCAAGCTTAGCAGAAGTTAACACACCTGAACAAAGTCAATGGGTACAAAGTCAGCATTCCAAAGAATAATTAAGATTTGCCAACTCAGGTGTTAAAAAAATGCTGAGATTCAGACTGCAGCTCTATTCCTAGTTTCAATCTTCTTTATCTAGTTCACATTTCTTTGTATTGTTTAGTCCCATAGTAACCTCAGAAAATGACATAGCTAAATTTCATACAACATATTGCAGGAGTAGCCTAAAGGAAGCAGTATGATCTTAGTTTATATCCACCCACACACTGAAAAAAAACCAAACGCTAGCAATCATCTCACTGTGATTTCCACTCAAGAAATATTGCAAATAATCTTACTAAAACATAACTTGAATCTTTATTTAGCCATTTCCCAGACATCACCAGCAAATGAAAATACTGCTGACCTTCTGTCAATCTGTTCTTCAACTAATGTGTTATTTTTAAATGCTAATGTTTGGAGATGAGAAGGTGGAAGAACTGGTTTTGAAAAAAGAAATTATTCAGATGAATATTGCATGCAACAAGAGGGTAACATTTTGAATGGTAACAAACATATGTCCCTGAGCGTGTGCAACTGAATGTTTGTATTTAATCTTCATTAAATTAACTAACTAGATCTGTATTTGGAACCAGTAGATAAAGCTAAACAAAACCCCCACATTTTGTGCAAAAGTTATTCCACCCTGTATTCTCTAAATCCTGGTATATAATCAACTGGTTATTATGTTACCAGTGAAAGACCTGGCTGTGTTCTGAACTAATAACAACAATCATAGCTGCCACTGAGTGCTACTTTATATTAAATGTTTGTAATTTATCAATATGTTGTTCAGTGTCTGACATTATTTCCAGTATCTTTTGTTCATTCTCTTTTCTTAGATGTTTTAAGAGAAAACTACAAAAAGGGAAAAAAAAAATCATCAAGCTACTAAACATATAATAAAGCAGAATTTGCATTATCATAGTGTAGCTCACAGTAAATCTTTTTCACTGAATTTGGCAAACAGTGCATTCTTTGATCATTTGACTGTAGTTTCAATATCCACCTTTAAATAAAAAGACTAAATTTTGCATCCAAAATCTGATGACTGATGAAGCTTGTATTTGAATTAGACTTCAAATCTGAGGACATCAGAACTCTTAAGATATAACAATATTAAAATAATTTTAAACTAAGTTAATTTATGTCACTAGCTGCATTAACATTAACTTCCTATTACTGATTTTCCTTATTTTCATCAAAGCTTTGTTTGTAAGCTCCATGGTTTCATCCCACTTGTTCTTCTCAGGGCTTGTGTATGTCACCAAGTTCTCCGTATACTGTAAGACTGACTTCAAAAACCTACAATCAAAAAAAAAAAAAAAGAAGAAAAATTCATTAAAGGATTTTTAAAAGAAATATAAACAAATAAATATCTCAGGGCCTCATTTAAAGCTGATACTGTCTCCAAATTTCCAAATCTGCCTCAGGATGATGAATGTACTCCCTTATTCTCACAACTAAAATGCAACTATTTGCAAAACTGCAATTAAACACTGCCACAGAAACAATGTGATCATAAAATGTGTGACACAATTTTCCCCAAATGGCTTCCTTTCCTTTGTCAGAAGAGTATTTCACAATGCTTATGATATCTAACCAGCTGTTAACTGACATACTGTTAAGGGTTAACCTGTCTTTGGGGTGCTCTGAACCTGATGCCAAGTACTCCTGACTCTGCCTGGGGGTGGTCTTGAACCTGATCCCAGGTGTAATGGTTAGCCCACTCCCACTTCCTGTTTGGACCTCTATAAAAGCAGAGGAACTTCCTGTTTCTCTCCCTCTCTGCCCCACTTCGCCTGACAGCACCATCCTGTTCCAGCTGCTCCTGCTTTGCCATGTGGACAGCTAACCACGTGGTGGACCAACCATCTCATGAACCTACCTCAAATCCATTGCTGTCAATTTGATTTTGTATATATTTTGTATTTTGTTTTCCTTCCCTATACCTTTTTTTTTTAAACTTCTCTTACCTTAAATATCTTTTATTTATTGTTCAAGTTTTCCTTTTAAGTTCCAAATCAGAGTAAGACTATCCTTTAGGTGTTTTACCTCTTTTCATTCTCTACACCTAAATCTTTTATTTCCAAATAGGGGAGAGGGAGACACATCCTACATAAATCATTGTTCTGTTTGGCTTTGGGTCTCTGGGAAGCTTAAACCAGGGCATGTATTAAATACATCTGTTATGTATTACTATTTTTTGTATGTGATTATTCTGTAAGAAGAGTCTAATAAAGAGTTTTAAATGTTAACAACTAGACCATGTATTTTCAGCCAAGTTATTTTAGCTCTTGAGTAAACACTGTCTGAGATACAATTACTATAATGATGGAAAGAAGGATATCTGTGTACTCAAAGTCAGGCTGCCCTTCATTTTTTCCCGACAAGATGTATATTATGGATCAGTCTTCATAAATCTTACACACTCACTTCAGATACTGCTGGTAATCAGAAGGATTCTTCTTGCAAACCAAATGGATATTGGTTAGTTCCAGAGTAATTAACACTAAGATGAGTCGCAACACTGGAGACAAAAGTTTAATGCTAGAAATAAACAAAAGTATTTTAAAATTTAAAAAAAAAAACTAAATTAAATAGAAAATGTTAATAAAAAAAAAAAACCCAACTTTACATTCCTGTATCCATTCTAAAGATCTGGGTATTGCATAGTGATGGAGAGAAACAGAAGAAAAAGAACTGTGAAATGTTCTTCAGAGTAAACACTGAAACTTCAAACAAAGATTGTGTATTATGAAACATTAAAACCAGAGAGAAAATAGAAACATATCTAGTTAAGACTCCAAAGGAAATCTCACCACCGCTCATTATTCCATAGATAAAAAAGTGGAATCAGCTGAATTGCAAATATGTAGTGTCAATTGTCAGTTTAAGCTATGTTTCTTAAATATGTTTAACCCTTTTGGGAAGATAACTGGCCAAGAACACAGTATTTAGACCTTTCCCATTACAGTTTTCCCTCCAAAACATTTCTAATAAGAACAAATTGATGAAATAATGAACAGTATCTCTTCTAGCTGTGAAGATGCTAAACCAGGTGTAACAATAAAAAGCGGCAGTCTTGAAATCAGTTTAACCTACTGAATTCAGATAAAAACTGACTGTCCCTGTGTACCCAGCACTAGTGCTACCACACCTTGAGTACTGGGCTCTCATCACAAGAAAGACATCGAGTGGGTCCAGAGAAGGGCAGTGAAGCTTGTCTGGAGAACAAGCCTTACGAAGAGTTACTGACGGAATTGGTGTTGTTTTGCTCTCTACAACTACCTAAAGAAGGTTGTAGCAAGGTGGGTGTCAGTCTCTTCTCCCTAATAGTAAGTGACAGAAGGAGAGGAAATGGTCTCAAGCTGCACCAGGGAATGTTTTGATTGGATATTGGAAGAAACTTCTTCACTGGAAGGGTTCTCAAAGACTAGAACATGTATGTTTCAACGACACATACATGTGGTGCTAAGGGCTTAGCATCAGACTTTGTGGAGCTAGATAATTGTTGTATTTGATGATACTAGAAGTCTTTTCTGATCAAAAATTATGATTCAATGAAGAGATGAATGGTATTTATATGCTTAAACAGGAAAATCTAGCAACTAAAAAATACAATCTAGCATTGAAAAGTGTGCTGGTTTGAACTACTTGGAGGATTTGAATGAGAATTTAGGCTATAGGCTGAGAAAGAAAAACACTGATGATGCTACTTCACTCAGCTTTACGGAGAAAGAAAAAAAATTGTTTTAGGAGTTGTAACCCAAATATAGATAAGTCAGATGGTTTCAGACCTCTCTGGGCTGTGGCTGCTCCTTGCATGGCTCCTTTCTCCCTGCCTTTTGTAGCTGATTCTGAGTAATTCCACTAACATCTTTCCTGCTGCTAACCTCCCTGGCTGATCTACCTTTGCCTATCTGCTGCATTAACAGATGGTGAGATAAGACTGGGGAAGGGGGGAAGGTGGTAGGGGTGGTTGGTGAGCCCTCTTAGGAATTTTGATCTCTGGGAGGGGTATAATGTTTCTGTATTACCTTTTTTTTACTGTATATATCTGTAAATATCTGTTATACATTGTAAATATTTGCTTGTATATCGTGCAAAGCTGTAAATATAAAGCTTCATTCCTTAACTTCCAGCTGATTGAGTCCTAGCCTGGGTTATTTCACAGTGTGGAGGGGCAGGCAATTGCCAAACGACCACAAAAGAATACTTGCATTTGAAAGCTTATGATTTATGGTGAAGTAATCTAGCAATGCCAAAAATATCCATTAAATTATTCTCAATTTGAGATTCTCTTGTTATTTCAATACTACTATACAACAGAAAAGAGTTGACACTTAACTCTTAAATGGTAAACAAGAACACATGAACATTGTTTGCTTTAATCTTCTAGAACTAACCACTGAAAGCTATCAACAGCAGCATGCAGCCACTATCTCATTAACCTAATTACAAAGTAAGGAGAAACCACCAGCCAACCTGTTCAACATTCGTAGATAGTTATGCCTCTGTCGAGAACGTAAAGTCTTGTTCATCCACTGTTTGTATCTCAACTCGGTGCTGGTGATAACTTGTTCGGACACTTGATGGCACTGTGTGCTTATTTTACGGAGTACCAGCAGTATTTCCAGAACAGGTCTTGGAGAATAAAGTGTGCGAATACGTGTATTGCCAAGTTCAATCAATAGCCTCCAAAACAGGAAGGAGTTGTTAATTCCAGTATTTTGTTAACTGAATTTAACATGAGATACATTTCATATTTGGCATGGTTTGACTCAATGTCTTAATCCAGAAAACCTGGAAACATTACATTTTCCTCATGACAGAAAAAAAAACCCAAGGATCTATGAAGTAGGGGTAGTGATTGTGTTCTCTGTCACTTTATGGAGTATGAGTGCAAAACTGCTGGTGACTAATATGTTTCCCATTTTGGATCAAAGAAATACAACCACAATAAACAAAATTGCCTAGCTGAAATGATACACAGCAACACATCAAATCACACCAAGGTTGTGGTTGCAGCCTCCCACCATAGTTCAATTCACAATGAATTAACATCTATCAGAGTAAAATTCACTAAAGCAAATGGTATGAATTAGTACTCCCATTACTGTGTGGTCTTTCTTCTGGACAAAATAAGAAACAGACTTCACATTTTGTAAAATCCATGTGGTAAGGTCATTGTTTTAATCAATGCCACTCCAGATAAGTTCACTGAAGAACTCAAAATACCTTTCTGCTGTCTAAGATAACGTGTCACACATCACTTCAAACACTGTTCTCAAAAAAATGTCTCAATCTCCCTTATGCTGAAATGATCTCTGAGACAGCAAAACATTAATGAATGACAGTGATAAAGATAGAAAACTGTAAAAATGGTTTCAGGAAACAGAAGACACACATAATACATAAGTAAAGTAATTGGTGAAATTGTTTTCACACTGTCCTACCCATGCCTAATGGGTTTGATTAGGAACATATTCTTTCAACACATGAATTCAGTCATGAGACTCTTAAGACTACTATAAGAACACAAATTAAAAATCAGATTGTTTTGATCATTACTCCAAGTCAGAAATAATTTGGGCTAATATATTTCCATATCTGACAACAAGTAGAATGAGATGCCTTCTTAATATTAAAACATAAGAGCACAGAAATATGTAGCAGCATTTTACTAAATGCAAAATGTGGCTGTAACACTAAGCAAACTGAAATGAATTTATGACGGTTTTAGCATACAAAACAGATAAAAATCAACCTGATGTAGTCAGTACATAAATATTTAATACATTTTGCTTACCCATTTTGAAAGAAAAATGGTTGTATTTTAATGTTAATTTCCAAGTAAAATCTCTACTGTAGTCACATGCCAAATCTACTGTGCCACCATTCTGAAAGTAATGTTCAGCTGCATTCTCAAGATTTTTAGATTAAATCAGCTGCAGCATTAGAAAAGTGCATGCAATGTTTCAAGCATTGTTCTACAAAAAAGGAAAATGAGTGGCTTAAGTTTGAGAGTTCTTGTGTTGAACTTCATGTAGAGGCTGACAGCAGGAACTAGGAACACATCAAACCCACCTTTCTGTTAGGATACTATTGACTGGATCATCTGAACTACAGCAGTTCTGGGGCATGTATTGTTGCAAATCAGACAGAACTTCAGATAACACTGAAATTAACGTACTAGCTTCATCATTTCCTTGAAACCTTTGAAACAGAAGAAAAAAGTAAATTTGAGATGATAAAACAGTGTAGCAGTTATTTATCAAATGTTATAGATCAAGATGCACAAATTTTGGACAGCAGTGTACTCAATGCCCACTCTCACTCTGGGATACTCTTCCCTCTGCCTTATAAGCATGACTTTATTTCTCTGACTAAACCAAATGTTTTCTTAGTCACAGCAGGCTTCTGAACTCTTGTAAACATTCACCAAAATCCTAAGGGATACTCAGTATGTGCTAGGCACACTGAATTTTCATCTCAGTTCTGAACAAGTGCAATTTCCTCCGGGGATATTGACTTCCTTCTCTTGAAATAACAAAAGGATGCTACATTCTAAGTAGTATCTCATGTAAACTCTTCACCTCATTTGATTACTAAGCTCTTTCCAGAATAAACATTTTTTTCTGCTTTACATCTGCTGAGTGATCTTTGTGTTTTTTTTTAGCTCAGCATCGTAATAGCCCCTTCAGCATGTCTTCAGAAAGAGTAAGGAGGTATGACCACCTTCATATGTTTTAGCTGTCTTCTCACTCCTTTCAGGTTAGCCCACTGTTTCTATTTTTATAGTAACTATAGTAATGTGTATAGCACAGAATAAACAAGTACAAAGAAGTCTTTCTCGCCACCCTCCGGTGCCTATCATCTTCCTAGTAAGGTGTGCTGGTTTGAACTAATTGGAGGATTTTAATGAGAAATTACATTCTAGGCTGAGAAAACAAAATTTGATTCTACTCCACTCATTTGTTTACTGAGACAGTATAAGAGTTAGAACAAAAACATAGGTAACTCAGAGCTGTTTGAGCTGTTGGGGCTGCATCTCTCTCTCCCCGCTTTCTAGCTGGATCTGTGTAACTCCACTATAACCCGTTTCCTACTTCCTTAACCCCCCTGCCTGATCTTCCTCACTTACCTGGAATGTAAGACAGTGGGATAAGATTGAGTAGCAGGGGAAAGTGGTAGGGTGGTTGAGAACACCTCTTGGGGACTCTGATTTCTGGGAGGGGTGGAATGTTTCTGTATTACCTTCTTACTGTATATATATGTAAATATCTGTGCTTGTATATTGTGCAAAGCTGTAACGCAAAGCTTCATTTATTAACTTGCAGATGACTGAGTTTTGACCTAGGTTATTTCAAAGTGTGAGGGGGCAGGTAACTGCCGAACCACCACATAAAGCATCTGAAGAGGCACTTCATCTCAAATCCCATAGCTATCCTTCATAACTATTTTGAGAACCATCTTTTTTTAACAGCATGTACGTACCCTTTAAACACCTGAACATGTTCCTCAGGCACTGTTGGCAATTTGGGCCATAAGTAAATGCTCTTCATACATTCCAGCACCTCAAAAGCATACCATAAAAAATGTTATGTGTAGTCTTTGACAGACAAGACAATATATTTACTTAGTGGCTATTTCAGGAAAAACAGCAACAAGTAGTAAGCTACTTGTTCAGTAGTCATAATTGTATAAGCCAACATTAATTGTTAAGGTCAATGTTAGGGCAAAAAGTCTTAATGTATGCTTCCATGCTGACACAACATCTGAATAAACTAATTTACTATTCTTTCTTCCTTTTTTTTTTTCCCTCCAGCGTACAAAATTAATTAACTAACTTACCTGTTTCTTGATCCGGGCAACTGGATGAAATCGAGAACAGTAAGAACTTGCACACTTCATCAGTGGTTTAATGACGATGTGTTCCTGATTTTAAAAGATCACACACAATACACAACAATTTCTTTAAAGTGCCCTAATCATATGCAGATCTGGACTTACACTTAATTTTATGCAAGCCACCTACAGTACTGAAGTCAATAAAGACTTCCAAATGTCTGAGAACTGAAAGCACTCATCAGCGTAATGTGTGTTTCTTCAATACATTTTAACTATGGTACCTGATAGTAGCTGACAGAAAAGCAACCAAGTATTCACTTAATGCAGCAGCATGCAACATAGATCTTGAGAAACTAAAAAGAGCTGCAACTAACACATGGACGATTTACCTCATAGGTTGCTTTATATCAAAAGAAGTAACCCCAAATATTAACAGGAAATTGTGGGGAGCAAATATAACAAATAGAAAGTGTTCAAGAAGTCACAGTATAGAGAGTGGCTACAGATCACATGTCCATTAATGAGTCATCATTATTTATATTGTCACAGATAAAAAAAAATCTGAAACAGTACTTACTTCAGGGGCTGAGATACAGCTGTTCTACATACCTTTCAGATAATGCAGCAAACAGGCTAGGCTTTGATACAATTTGACAAAATAAAGTGGAATCGCTATACTTTATGGATCAACCATGTGAATAGTAAGTGGGTAAGTACAATAAGAAAGGGAAATCTTTTGAAAACTTTCTGTCCTTATTTCACTGCAAAATTAGAAAAAAAAAGTATTTTCACATTTTTTTCACTTGGAGGAATACTTAATTTCCACAAAAAGCTGCTGCCAAGAAAGACTCAAACTATATGACTCTCTAAAGTTACATTTGATCTTAAAAAAAAACAAATAAACCAAACAAAATCCACCCCCCAAAAAACAAAAACCCAAACCTCCCCAGAACCCTCAAAAAAAACTAAACAAAGCAAGTCTTCTGAGAACATAATATTGATCCCTACCTTAAAAGCAAACATGTCCCCATCTGAGAATCTGCAGAGAAGTGTAATTGCAAATGCAACTATCTGATTAGCTACTTCTCTGGGAAATGTTTCTAGATTGACCTCTCCATGGCTCAAACGATCTCTTATACGTGGACCCTCCTGGTGGTTCAAGAAATCCCAAAGAAACTCCTGTGGAAACATACAATCAATACATAGGATTCTACTCTACATGTATTCACACAGAATAAATACATTCAGTGTATAGAATACCTCTGAAAGACTGTGTGCGACCATATCTATAGGAAAGAGACACTTAGATGGTCAGAAAAAACAATGTTTTTTTCTTATGAGCATAATTTGCAATCTAACTAACAAAACAGCAACTTGTGCATCTTTGTAGCTTCTGCGGAACCTCAAAACTAAGATACATGCTATTTTGTGAGAGGTAACGACAGATTTCCTTCAGTTTTGTCCCTCAAGTCCTCTGCAGCTCCACTGCCTTTAGCAATAGGACGATACACCCAGGTCTTTCCTACAGTGTCCAAAGGTATCTAAATTCAACACATTCACTACCACTCTGGATACAGGATGAGCTCTGGGCAGTTATGTTTTTGTGCCATCTGCCCAGGCAGCATAAGATGTACCCCAGAAGGATTTAGAAAGGACTATGTTTTAATTTTCTCTCTATAAAGCAGTAGTTTTATTTCTGCTCTGTTCAGCTGATCTTCGGAAGTCTAAATACTTCCATATCTGACAAGGAAAGATAGTTTTATATCCCAACCCAATATACTTTGTATCCTTTGCAACGAAAAGGGTAAGAAATTTCTGGTTCTAAGCTGATGGAGATAAGCTATGTGAAATAACAAAACTAACAAATAAAAAAAAAATTAAAAAAAAAAAAAAAGAAGGAAAAGAGGAGAGAAGGAATGTAGAAGGAAAGGACAGAGAAAGCGAGAGTGAGATTAAAAATTAACAACAAAACTTTGAAAACACTTGCCATAGCAGGTTCCTCAAGAACTGCAGGAAGCTGATTGACTTCTTCATTATGCAAATGCTTTGCTAATATCTAAGAAAAAAATGTAATTGCAATAGAAAGAACTCAATGGAAGTCAAACAATCAAAGATAAAACAAGAACTAAAGTAATTAGTTTCCCTAATATTAGCTAATTACTTCAGTCACTTAAGAATCAAGGTGCAAAACTATTAATAACAGACAATTTGAGTTAATCCGAGAGTTATAAAATTTAGGATTTCTGCTTGCAATGTTTATTTGTATTTACTTGGAATAACTGAATCCAGGAAAAATGACAATGTTTCTTTCTGTGAGATAAATAATTTCAAGATGAATACATTTAGAAGAAATTAAAGTCTGCTTATTAACATTTGTGTTAATTTTGATATTTTCTGGGAGATTTCAAATTTAAAATGTTTACTGTCCACCATCTCCTATTAGGAAACAATTAGAAAGAATGCCTTAGTCATCAGAAGAAAGAACTTTCTGGTCTCTCGTAATGGGAAACATGCATGTGCTTAAATGCTGACATCTGTATATATTTTAAAATAAATAAATCACAAATACCTCATCAAAAGTGGTATAGAGAGCAGAAGGCTGAAATAAAAGACAATTATTTGATTTTCAAATTACAACAATGAACTAGACATGTATACCAAACCTACTGATTTGTATGAGATACCAGAGATACATGATTAGCAAAAACATCCCACCCTTACAAATGAAAAAAGGGATGTACCAAGTTTATTAAAATAAATATATCATGATTTATTTTCCACCCTAAACGACTGATTCTGAACACTAACCTTCAAGTACTTTTTGAGATTTCCTTTATGGAAAAGTCATCTCTACAAAATTTAAGAGATCATCATAAAACTCTACTAGAAATTTGTGATTAGTGTTCCATGGTTGATTGAAAAATTTTGGGGGAGAATCTGTAGGTGTTCTAACACCGTGCTCCTAGAACAATTATTCTGTAAATATTGTTAACACTGTATCATAAATTACTTTCGGCAGAAAATTTACCTCAGCTGTTAGCAATCGTTTTGGACATTTATTAGTTGTAGTGAAGAGCAATCTAAGTCCAACTTCCAGCTGAGGAAGTAAGAGAATCACACAGTCAGCATACCTGAAAAGACAATAGAGATACCCAAAGGGGATTTCCCCCCTTATAAATATTATCCAAGCGGAAATTAGAGCCATCTCAGAGTTACACTTGCAGGCCAAACAAACCAGAGCAAAACTCCCTTGTAATGCACTTTGTAGGTAAACAAAAAACAACTACCTGTGCCCAGCAGAAGATGATCACTGAATTCAAACCAGCTCAAACATGAGAATGGTTTGCAAAATGGGGAGCATGGGAGACAAAAACAGAACAATGGGGTGGGTTTTTTTGTTTTGTTTTGTTTTTTTCAACACAAGACGTTAATACCTGAATATTTGTTTTCACTTTCTTTGTAAAACTATCCATTTTTGGTTACACGTGCAATAGTTGTTCTTAAGTTCCAAAATAGAGTTTAATTGGCACAATATAAAGTGGTATGTCAACAAACCTTCTGACAGGCCACTATAACAACACATAATGATACATTGTTAAGCCACAGACACAGCAAAAACCTTAGTATCTACAAATACTGCTAGTGTTTTATAAATTCAGAATACATTATTATTTTTAAATATTAAAAAAAAATTGGCTGTTACCTCTTCTGCTTGAAAGCTGTTAAAGCAGCCATCCAAAATGGTAGCATTGCTTTTAAAACAAAACTGGACAGTTTCACTAGCTCTTCAGCTATGGAAAGCGTTTCATGATTAAGATCTGCAAGGTAGCAAAACATCACTGGTAAACTATATACAATGAATGGTTTACTAATTCATTCTTCATTCTAGATTTTTCATTGAGAATATAAGATAATTTCTGTATTTGTAAAGGAAGACTTAAAAGTTATCCAATTTATTTTAACTACGCAAGTACAGCAGTAGCAATATCTAAGATCAGAAACCAAGTCTGTATATTTCATTTTCACTGAGATCGAAAGACTACATAAAAAATGAACACAGTTCTGTTGACTTGATCTCCATCTACTTTGAATACACTAAAAAGTATCATTTAAATTCATTACAAAAAAAAAGTATTGTAGGAACACTTGAACATAAGAGCATTATTTTTCTTTCTAATTAATTTTCTGTGCTGATATTTACCATAATAAATTAACATTTCATACTTCAATGCTCTCAAGTAACGCAACTCACACTTACAAATTCATATTATAAATATCTTATCCAAGAGAGAGGCTAAAATGGGAACCACATGCTTGCAGGTATGAGTTTTGACACAAATCAAGAGCTGTAAGATTTATACTACCTGATGACTAGAATGCCCTGATGCTGAATTAGCAAACTGATCATGTAGCACAGACTGACCGTGACCATTGTTGACACCAAGATTGCCCATGTGCTATTGTTACTTTAAAAACAGTAGAAATAACCTAAATAAGGTCTGTATCAAGGAATGCAAGACTATTTTAATATGACACTCCAGGTTCTTCCCTAAAGAAATCATCAATGTACTGAAGACACTGAAGATACGTTACCATTCTTTACTCTGTTTCAACACTGCCTTCCCTTTAAGATGCAGGGTACTCCTGCAGAGACCCTTGCAGCTGGTACACATTGATTCTGGAAAGAATTACATTTTGTAAATGCAGAGTAGTTGACTCTTAGAGGAAATGAACTATCATCATCAAAAAATTGGAACATTCAGTTGAAGTCTTAGAAGAAGGTACTGTCATATGTTTTGATGTGTTAGAATTATTTCAGAATGTTGTATTTTGATTCAAGTCAGTGGAACTGTTTGCATATTTAAAAAATAAATGTCCTACAAGCACGACTGATTAACCTAATGACACTTTATACCAGCATCTTAAAACTGGAAAAATGCATGATTTTCAACAGCACTTTTGGACAATGAAACAAGCACAAATATAGCATAACAAAAAGTTGGTTAGATACTTGCCTGGAAATACATCAAGCTCATCTAGGCTAATGAAGATCACATAGGGTCGATGTACAAAATTACATTTAGTTTGCAGAAGATACATCTGTAACAACTGACCCAATCCTGCTGTTAAGAAAAGTAGCATAGCACAGTATCTAGAGAGAACACCATAATATATTAGAGAAGCTTATACAACTAAATCTTTAACAAATAATCAAATTTGTGGATTGGGAACGGAGGGGTTTCTTGCTCTTTCTATAAGCATCTAAAACCTATGCTCCCAAACTGTTTTGAGTAAGAACATACAATAATCAGCTGCATTCATAAACATAAAAATAAATGTAAAATTGGGAAAAAAGCATCACTGTATTCTGCATTACATGTTTCTCTTCTCCATTCCTCTACCCGTTATTCTAAGTCACTCCTAACTGCTCTGAGAAAAAAGGAACTGGTTTTCAAAAAAACACCTGCAGCTTTCTTGCTTTTCCTGCTAGTAAAAACCTACTAGCCTTAAAACTGACCAGCTTTATAATGGTAGAAGTGTTCTATGGCCATAATTTTCCAAAAGCAGCAACAGCAGAGAAAAACAGGATGCTACCAGAGTCCAAAGGCCTTTTTTCCTTTTCTTTTTAAAAATATTTGTTAATAACAGTTAAGTTCTGTTAACACCTTTTCAAGTGCTCTCATGTCTGACTGCTAAAGAAAGAAAAAATTAACTTTGGTAACTTACTTTGCAGGAATTTCTTGTGGGGATGCAAACCCATGCCACAAAACGTTACGAAGATTCAGACCATACGGAGATCCAATGAATACTCTCAGTACATCCATCTAATTAACAAATAAAGTGATTGCTGCATGAATAAATCTATTATTTATTACCTTGTTTCTTTTCCAGACAGAAAATTTCAGAAGTAATTGATAAACTACAATATGTACCGTCAAGATAATTTTTCATAGCTTGTCACAATAATAGCAACACATTACTTCAATTCCCAGTATTCTCTGAAAGGATCTTTCCATTTAATTGCACATGCTATAGAATACAGTACAGGAAGAAGCTATTTGTTAGACATTCTAAACAGTCACAACAGTTGAACAAATAAAATAAAATTCAGCTATTAGTTCCTGCAGTAAAAAAATACCATGATTTAATACAAAGTAAGAAAAAATACAGAATTTTCTTTCAAAGTGGTATTCTCAGATCAAAATCAAACAAAAGGGGAAATTTCTCAAGTTTTTAACTGCAAGAACTGAACTATTTTCACATGCCATCAAAATTCAAGAAGTAATCCTTGTAAAACTACTTGACTGCTAACATAGAAAATTTTGTGTGTAGGTTTTTAATGTAGAAAAGCATGTAGTAACTTATGACCTTTAAAAATATTTCCATTTACAATATTCACTCTTTTTGCTTTATATCACTCAGACTGCAACATGTATAAAATGATTTTTTAAAATATATTACAGAATTTGCAAACTCTTCTTCAGTAGTACAAGCAAAGCCTATGCTTGGAAACCTGCCATTGGCCAGAAGAAAACAAGACCAGTGTTCATTACTTATTTCAAAACTATGTACTTACTACAGCTTTTCCAAAGACAACGGCAAGCTGCTCAGAAGAAAGTAAGTCTCTTAGAAGAAAAGGGCAATCTGTACCAATCAGTAAATAGACCTATTTTAAAAAAAGCAAAACAGGTAACATAAGCAATTCAGTATACTTTTTATTTCAAACATACAACTTGACCATTTCACCCAGTAACCACTATTTAATGTTCCCATAGTTAGGTTTTTCAGTGTCTCTACATGTACCACTGTTCTTCCAATTAAAAAAAAAAAAAAAGTCAAGCAATTAAGGCACTTACATCACCAAAGGCTCGCTCCAAGCACGATGTTAGTTTCATTAAACCAAGAACAACTTCAGTAGCTTGTGTATATTGTAGAACATCAAATATTTCGAGAAATAACTGTTGTGATGGGGAGAAGAAGAATGCTGTGTTAACATTTGGAAAATAAATATTCAAACTGTCAAACTCACAGAGAAACCTAAATATTCCTCTGTGACATACGCAAATGCAGTAACAAAGGGGATAAAAAATGTAGATCTCTCAAAAGGACTCCCCTAGAGCACCTCTTGTATTTTTAGATGCAATACACCTACTACCTTACATATAAAAAAACTACTAACAATAGCTTTACACAGTGAAATCTGGCATTAGGCACAGATTATTAGGAAAAAATCAAAATAATCCTACTATTTTATGTTAGAACAAGCCCAAAGCACCTCATGTTCTCTTTCTGATAACTTACATAAAATTCAATTACAAAGATAGGAAAATTAGAGGCAACTATGTATCAGAGAAGGACAATTAGTTACAAAGTCTAGGTATTCTGGGTCATTAATACTTTTAGTATGTTCATGCATTAAACTTCTACAAAGATCTCACGTGCCAGAAGACAAATTCTCAACAGACATTTTCATACCTTAGTGCTATTTGTCCAGTGGAACCATAATGCATACTGAGTTGCAAATTCCTCCTTGGTCAGAGATCTGAAGTGCGAATCAACACATTCACATACAGGTCCTAATGATTGTATGCTTTTGATGTAATCCACACTTTGATCTTAAATTGAAAAAGGAGGGTGATTAGAGCACCAAACTTTCTGAACATCAAATATTTTAAAAAGCATGAGTAAAACATGCTACAGCTTCTGTACTAAGAATTTTATATGGACTACTTTAGCATAACTAGTAATAGTATAATTTACTGTCCAAAAGACCATGCAGGTACGAGAAAGTGCAGTGAGAAACAAGCTAACATTGTGTACGATCTCCACATTAAAAAACAAACAAATGAAAAAGAGGATTATTATAGAATCATAGAATGGTTTGGGTAGGAAGAGACCTCCAAATGTTACCTAGTCCAATCCTGCCCCTGCAGTGAACAGGGACGTCCTCCACTAGATCAGGCTGCCCAGAGCCTTGCCAAGCCTGACCTTGAATATCTCCAGGGATGAGGCCTCAGCTACCTCTCTGAGCAACCTGTTCCAGTGTTCCATCACCCTCATGGTGATGAGCCTCTTCCTAACATTCAATCTAAATCTACTCTTCTCTAATTTCGAACCACTGTCCCTTGTCCTATCACTACAGGCCTTTGTAAACAGTGTCTTTCCATCCTTCTTCTATGTCCCCTCCAGATACTGGAAGGACACTATTAGGTCTGCCCAAAGTCTTCTCTTCTCCAGGCTGTACTACCCCAGCTCTCTAGTTCTGGTTTTACTGAAATGGTGAAAACCTACTACAGTACATGAAATCACATAATCGAAGTGGAACTTAGTCCAGGCTCAGAGCGAGATGTCATACCTATACCTCTAAAGAATGCAGATAGCGGTGGTAACCTTACAGTAGTAGTGGGACACTTTTATAGAGAAATGAATTCTTACATTTTAATGGAAGATATTGCTGAATACATAAACATATGATTTTTACCACCTTGGAAAATTAATAAAGGAGCTTGCTTGATACAGTTTGCCAAATCAAAATTCAGCAAGTTCATCAGGGCACAAATGCTCTGTTTTGGANAAAAGGTGGGGGGGCAGGTCACTGCAAACCCACTACACTCTGTTTTGGTTAAAAAACAATTACAAACTGCTCTACACACAGAAAAGGAACTAAATAGCACTTCTGTGCTAAGCTAAAGTTGGGGAAACAAAACCCAGCAACAGCAGGAATACTGATGGCGTCAATGTGTTTTAATTTACTGCAAAAGGGATATAAAGAACAAAGAAAGCAGTTATGAGGTAGAACTGAAACCCTTATGTATGTGCATATGAAGTTGGGAAGCAAGATGAATGAGGAAGTACAGAAACAGCTACTTATGTAGAACAGATTAAATCTTCTAAGCCAACAATAACCAAACATGGATGAAAAATTTAAAGCTCCCTGTAGATAATACAGCACATACTATAATCAGCAAAGCTAATGCTGTACTTTAATAAATAACTAAAACAGTATTGATACAAACTCTACTGAGATTTTGCATCCATCTTATATACATTCCAACTACAGTAAGTAAACACCAACCTGATTCAAGGTAACACACATGCTCTGTTACAGCTTGCCAGCATACTTCACCCTTTTCAGATAATATGTTATTAATATCATAGGAATCTTTCTTTTCAAATCCAAGTTCGCAAATCCTATAATGCACAGCTGGAGAAAGACAACTAGTGACCGAGTCGGATGCCATCTAGAACACACACAAGAAGAGTCCTTGCATTAAGAAAGCAAATGAGGACGAAGAAAATTATTATGAAAGCATACAAGCACAGATATACAGGTAGTAAATACAGCATCTGTAAACAATTTGTTGAGCTCAGCAGTGCTACCTTCATCTGCAAATATGATAAAAAGAAGTCTGAGAAGAACCACTTTGTGGAAAACTGAAAACTGCTCTAATTGATGGCAAATTTCTGAATGGTTATGTCTATTGAACTGATGCAAAGATAGATCAGAGCAAAAGATCCCAGTTTAGATACAACTCTTCTGCCTAATCTCTCAATGCTACTTTAAGTAAACCCAAGAACTTCAGTCCTTATAACCATCAAAATGACAGAGGAGGTAATTAAATCTGATTAAACTTGTAGCTATGACGGAACAATCTAAGCATAATGTAATTTGCAAATTAGTCTAAACAGAAAGACAGACTAACTCAGAAGCATATATTTAAATTGCTGACGCTAACACGGAGAAAAGTGCTGATCTACTAAAACCAGAAACAACAGACATGGAACTGCCTGAAAATGAAATATCACAACAAATATAGAAAGATTACATTACAGTTAAAAACACTTTTTTTCTCTTACGTGGTGGAATTCACCTTCGCAGTACATAATTTTTGAATTCGTGGCTTCAAGTGGGGATGAAATATTTTTATACGTAACAGCACTATAACGTTTCTATTTGCTATTACACTTCCAAACACCTAAAATGTTTATAAAACACTTCATTCAGTCCTTCACCTTATTTTGAGGCCCTCTACATTTCACTATGAGGCTGGCGACCCGAGTAAAACTTGAACCTACCACTGCCACCCTTTATTGCTTAAGATAAGGACAAGGTGCAGGTAGGTGACTTTCTCTGGAAAAGTCCGCGACCAAGCCCCACGTTTCCACCGGTGACAGTGCTACAGAGACGGAACTACTCCCGCCCAGCTCCCGGGCTGCGGTATCAGCATTACCCTACGGCCGGCAGAGGCCAGAGCAAGCCGCGCAGCCACGCTGTGGTAAGGGCAGCAGCAACCTCCAACCCAAAGGCCCCAAACTCACGGCACGCACTGCCCAGCGCTCTACCCCGCCATACTGCCGCTACCTCTGGTACTGCTAGGTCCGTCCGCCTGACGTCATGACGCTATGTTAGTGCATGGCGTGGGCCACGCCTGTCTCGCGCTGCCCCGGGATTGCTGCTTGTCGCGGGGCGCGGGGGCGGCTTGTTTCCGCGGCTCGTCTCCGGTAGTCGGAGCGTAGGGGAGCTATGTCTGCCTCTCCTTCCGCAGAGTCCTGGAGAAACGCTCCAAGATGCTGTAGCTCACTGCCGCCACATCACAGAAAGAAAAGCGGCTTCAGAACTTGTTGGATAGAGTCAGGGCCAGTGACCGCCTAAGCAGGGAGGGGCGGCAAGCGCCGGAGTTTAGCTGGTGATCCCCTGCGGCTGATCACATCAGCTGTGCGGAAAAAGAACGGGGTAACGGCCCCAACGGCTACGTTACTACGGGTGCTGGTAACGGATACGACGGCCTTGCTGCACGCTGGTGGGGTGCGCTGGCCGCTCGCTCCTCTGTGGCCTTCACCTGAGGTCAGACCGCCGGCCTCAGTTGGCGAGGGAAGGAGGACGGACGAGTGGGGTTTGGGTCCTTAAGAAAGACGGTACAGTGCGTAGAAGAGCTTGGTGGTGTACGATCTTGTGAAAACTTGCTTCAGAAATGCTATATCCGTCTGTTGTACATTGAACTAGAGATTGCTCGTCTTTTTCCTGCGTGGTCAGATGCCATATTCACATTCACCGTGCAGCTTGTGTGCCATCTTGGGCATTAGTAGGCAAAGTTGATACAGCTTTGTGAAGGTAAAAAGGAAAGTATGGCCCTCCCTTTGATGGTGCGGTGTTTCTAACGGGGTGCTATGCTAAGTGCACATGCCCTCTTTTGAAGAAGTAAATAGAACTGTTTCATTAAATTTAAAGCAGCCATTGCTTCTTAATACAGACTTACTTACAAACAATACTTCTAAATAACAAAAGCTTTATATTCTCAGCATATCTCTTGGCCAACGTTCAAGGTTTAGCCAATGTAGTAGAGTGCAGTAACAGGCTTTTTTTATAGTCAAATGCAAAGTTGGCTCTTGAATTTTTGCATTTTATTTTTCACAATGAATGAAAATACTATATAGAAGTAATTGAAATATTGTGCTAAAACTTGTATAGAGAAACACAGAACTCAGTTTATTTAGTAGCTGTGTGTGTAGAGATGTCAATAAGATTTTTAGTTGCCTTGTTAGTAAATGGCTTCTTTTACATGAGGAAGTGGTTAGGAAAACTTGTTGCTAATTAGCAGTTAAATTTGTAAATAACAGTATTGTTTGAAATCATGTGCTACAGATGTAAATTTACTTCCATCTATAATGATTCAGGTTGAAGGTGTAACTCATTCTAAACCATGATACCAAAGAATTGCTACTTGGATTGTGACCTTTTTCACAGATTTGTTTCCAGTAATGCGAATTAGAAGTCTTATCTGAGCAACTCTGTTGGCATACTAAAGGTGTTTTTTATTGTTAGGAGACTGGTGATGAGCAGGTAGGGACTGAAGTTTTAAGTAGAAATTGAAATAAAATGGATGAATAAATAAATATGAAATAGAATGGGTCAGGGAAATAACCAGAGCACAGCAAAGATACCATCATTGTTAGCTTGTTTCTGTAAGGTAACACAGAATACAAGTGGAAAGAGAGAGACCATCTTTGTGGGCCTCAGATAAGTAGATGGAAGGAGAGGTAATAAATTGCAAAGTCAGAAATTTTCTTGAAGATAAGCACAGAGACTCTTCTGGACAATTAATACTTAGACTAATGAGCCCACACCTCTCTGAGCATATGTGAATGTAGTGGGTTTGCAGTGACCTGCCCCCCCACCTTTTTAAACCCCGGCTAAAACTCAGAAAAACACACTGGAAGTTAATAAATGAAGCTTTGTTTTTCTTTTTTTTTCTCTGTCTCAGTGAAACTTGGTGAAGTGACACTGTGTGTTTAACTCTCTCTCAGCCAATAGTCTAATTTCTCACTCAAATTCTCCAGTTAGCTCAAACCAACACAGTGAACCTCGAGGTCAACTAGCAAACACACTGGTGGAGAACATGGGAAGCATCAGAGGGGGAGGAATTCAGGAAGATTCTTCTTGAAGACCCTTTCCCAAAATTTGCCAGTGGCTGGGAGTGCGCATGTGGAAATATTTGCGTATATTAGTGTGAGCTCCAAAAGATTAATGAATATGTTAATGACAATATATGAATATGCATTGATTAGTGTTTTATAAGACTGTATGCAAACCCTGTTTGGTACGCATGAACTTTGCAGAATTATTTGCTCATGTACCCAGCCATAAATACTGCCTTTTTTACTCCCTAAAGCCTTCAAGCTGGTCTTAGAGAGTTTAAATCTAAGTTTTTTGGTAGCAGTCTTTATAGATGTTTCCTTTGGATGATAATGAATGTCCACAGCCTAAGTGAAAATGTGATTGTTCCATGCATTTTTAGTGTAGTGTAAGTATTATGCAGAGTTTGCATTGTTACTATGATATGAGCAAACATCTGCAGCCAGTTTGCATAGGAGTTGTCACCATCACTGTTTTTTTAACAATCATCTAACAGTAAGGAGACAGAGCTGAGATGCAGGTAATCTCCTCAGTATTGGCAAGGCTAAGGTGTAAATTATTTTGTAGAGAAGAAACTGCATTGCTTCCCTTATTCTCAAATTCCTGACTGAATATTTGTGAGCCCCTGAATAATGCACTCTCTGGGTAATTACCACTGGACTTCTATCAACAGATGTATTATTTTTTTCAGTGCTTTCTTAGCCTAAGCCTTGTTCTATGGTGTTACATACTTCCATTCTCTTTTCTGCTCTTCTGGGAAGGAAATAATGATTTTTCTCTAGCTGTAGTCAGGAAATGGAGGAAGGGATTGAAGAGTCAGCAGAATGAGGACAAGTAAAATTATGTAGTCAGTGAAGAAAGCATATATTTTGGATTTTGTGTGGGCTGTTTCAATGAAGAGCTTGATGTTGTGGTTAACGCTCTTGGATATATGTTAATATCTGTGTCTTTTTACTTGGAAAATTAAGTGCATTCAGAGTTCTTGCATAGTGTTTCTGATTGAGTTTAAATGCAAACTAGGAATCATCATAGAATTGTTTTATTTGGATTTTGGCTAAAAAAAAAGTTAAAATTAAGAGGAAGTTCTTGTTTTTCAGTTACAGCAGTTAGCCATCTATTGTCTAGTTTTTCTGCACTTTTTGTAACAGTGTTATTCTTTTTTTCTCGTAACTGCATATGATAAAGTATTATTTAGGGTGTTAAATAATAAAATACTGACATATGATGTGAACTTCTTTATTATTTTGCACAGACCTAAGGAAAAAAACAATACAATCAAATTACAAAGCTTTGGTTACCACTACAATGGAAGAGGAGCATTTGAGTGATTCTATGGAAGCAGAACTACTGGCATTCAGAACTAAGAGGGCAAAGATAAGATATGCTAATACATACAGACTGGAGTCACATAAGAAATTTCAAGATTATTTAGTAAGAGACAAAGCAAAAGTAATACTAATGGTATAGTATTTTTTAAAACTGTCTTTTATTGCAAAAGTAGGTTGTCTAGCAAAGATTGTATTAATGGAACCCTGTAAATTGCATAAAATAATCATCTGGTTAAATCTTTGTAAATGTAAAGTTTTGAGATAGAAACGTAATCTGAATGTGCTCCATTTTGCAAAATGTGGAAGGGTCTTTCTGAGGTTGCCACTGAGCATGTGCTGTTAAGATGGAGTTGAATCTTCTTAAACTCTTACTCATTTCTCAATCAGATTGGGCAGTAGCAGAGTTCACATTAATCTACAAAATATCTAGTCATCCAAAGATCCGGTCTTGAATTTGTGGAATTCTACTCTTTCAGTTAGTTCTACTAATACCGCATGACTTGCATAAAATATGCTTGGTGCTCTTGCTGGTCTGACTGCCACATTCAAAAATTAAAGAAAGATAAATGAGAACAATCTGAGATTTTATGTAACTGTAGTGACACCTTGAATAGTCATAGCGAACTCTTGTAATTCTGCTGCTTGGAAGACATGCTTTGGATATCGGGAACAGGTATTAGTAGTGCTATTTTCCATTGAACTGATCCCAAATGATGGAGAAAAATACTGTCCTGTTAAATGAAGATTGGCTGGACATGTTTGTCACTTTCAAAAAGCAAAACATTTTAGTAGCCTTTGCCGTCTGACAGCATCATCTATATTCACTATTCTGTTCATTATTCTAATGTTTTGTAATTAAAATTACTACAAGTTTTTGGAAAAAGACTATCAGGATAAAAACTAATGTCTTTCAAAATTGTTTTTGATAGAATAAACTTCAGCAAGCCAAATATGATGGAGTTTCTAGTCCTTCTTTGTGTGCTTCAATCTCAGAAGAAATATTAAAGGCTGTGAAAGAGTTGGACTTCGACCGTTATAAGTATGTGGTGTCGGTACTGATTGTGGAAAAGGCAGGTCAGGCAATGAATGTGAGCAGATTATTCATTACATCTTTTGCAAACTGGAAACAATTTTTAGAAATGTATGTTACCTCCAAGAAGAGGTAACATTCAGTAGATTAACTACTTTGAGGTGGTTTTGAAGCTTTTGGGTTCTTCATGGGGAGTAGTATGCCAGGTAGCAATTTAACCCTTTGGAGGTTGTCTTCTAAGTTCAGTGCCAGTGGTAATCAGCCCGATGCTGCTGTTCTTTGCCAAACGATTATTTCTGCTGTGTGCTGTGCCAGTTTACTTGTATGACTGTGGTGAATTTACTTTTTTCAGTGTACATTGATCTCCAGTTGGGTTGTCACGTTCAGTGTAAAATGCAGTTTTAGTGTGGGATGGAAAGGAAGGTGGGCTGGGCAAAGGGATGGAAACTGTTTCAATTGTTGTTGCTATCAAACATATTTGGGACTACAAATTAATGAGTGACCTGAACTCACACACGAAAGCAAAGTATTCTAGGCTTTCCTGTGTCATATGTATTGCAAACTCCTGTTGTCATCCAGAACGTTTTTAAGGTACCTTGCCAAGTGTCCCGAGAGCATTTCTATTTAAGTGTGTTCATTATGAGCTCTTAAAACCTGATGAAACCATCGCTGGTTTTAGTGGTTTACGTGAAACAGTGTTTCAAGGGTTGCCAGCTTCAGTAATGAAATCTCTGAGGGGACTGTGTATCTGGTGCTGTCTCTGAAGTATTTTGAAGATCTGTAGGTTAGCAGATTACTGAAAAGGTCCAACTTAACTTTTCTCGGGGTAACATGCTTATTCTGTCAGTCAATTGACACACAAGTACTCTGGAGTAAAATGGAGGAGTGGGGGGCATGACTTCCTAGTTGTCTATGTTCTGAAAATAAGTGTTTACTTGCAATGCTTTTGAAGGGGTGTTGTTACAGTAAACTGAAATGCTAACAGTGAATATGGGTGAGAACAGAGGTTTTGCTTTAGGAATTTTTGGTTCTATTGGGGTGGGAGCTTTACTGTGAAGGAATAACATGTATTTTAACATGGAGTGAAACTTGTTCAATTTCACTTTAGCTTTGCAGCTGTTGTTACTACTTGTAACTCTCATAATGTAATTACCAGTATTTATATAACCTTTTAAAGCAAACAAACACACTGTTCTCTAAGATTAATAAATGGCTTTCTTTTTTTCACCTTCAGGTTGCCAGCAGATGGGTCTGGGATGCTCAGAGAGACACTTGGGTTTCAGCTAAATGTGAGACTGAAACATTTATTGCATTGGCTTTGATAATGGCATGTTACTATGACTAGCACTAAAAAGACAACCTGGTTTCATGCATCATATTATCAGGTATATTTGAAGCTTTTCATCATATTTTAGTATTAATTTTAGTAGCGATACTGTTCGCACACTGAAATTAGCAAACGAGAAAATTTTGCTCATTTTTTTTCCTGTTGGAAAATCCTAAACTCCCCCAAAAATGCCTTTGAAATGCATATGGTTGAGTACATATGGATTTCATCTGTCATAACACTATGCTGTGGAAGTTGGAGCAACTGGTGTAAGGCCAAACTTTGCCAAATATTAAATGTTATCTGTTGCCTGCCTAGGGTGTTAATGAATGTTTACAATAAACTGTAGGTATCAGCATTCTTAAAAGTGTGCTTTTTGTAAAAAAAGGATAGCATCCAGGTTTTTATCTGGTTGTATCTGTGATGAAATATCAGTTTGTATGGAAATACTGCAAAAAGGGAAGCTGTGTTTTGCACTTGTACAAATTTCTGTTTGTTTGCCTTGGGTGAATTTTAAGTGCAAGTCACTGACTTCCTTGGACCTTAAACTCATTTTAAATGTCGAGTTGTGCTCAGGCTGGTGGCTAAGCACTGAATTGGGCAAGTTTGGTCATTTCAGTGAGCAGCTTCTGACAACAACGGGAGGAGGATGATGGGGTCAGTAATAAGGCTATTGATAATTGGTCCGTATTTGGCAAGGTCAGTAATTAACTGTGTTTTGGAAAACACGACTCTGAGAGACCAGTGCGCAGACACCTTGCCCAAGTCTCTTGTATTGTGCGGAACTGAAAACGAACGCGCGCGGGCACAGCCCCGAGCGGTGCTGGTGCTCTTACGCGCCCCGTGGCCTGCGCGTCTCTCAGCCTTCTTGGAGCCGCGTGCGGGCGAAACCCGAGGGATGGGTAGCCTTCGAGACATGGGAGCAGATCAAGCAGAGCAGGGAGCGGGGAGCTGCCCAAGGAGCGGGTGGGCCAGCGCCTGGGGGCGGCGGCGGGATTCCTGCTGGGGCGCGGCTTCGCGCTTTGTTCGCTGGAGCGGGGGCCGTGCGCGGCCATGGAGCCCGACTGCGCGCGGGCGAGCGGGCACACGCGCCGCCCCGGTGGGACCGGGGGTCTTTCTTGCCGGGGAGTGCGATGCTCCGCCTCTGCTCGGCCGTAACGGTGGGACTAGAACTCATCCCGGCGCGCAGCTGGCTCAGCGCTTTCGCGCAGCGGCGGGGCCGGCTTCGAGCGCCCTCCTCGCAGGGGCGAGCGCGCCCCCCGCCCCCTCGTACACCCCTCCTGCGGGGGCTGATGGTTCACAAACGTAGCTCGTCCCCGGCTGACGTTCCCGGAGACGGGAGCGTGGCGGTGGAGCAGCCCAGCCCTGCTGAGTGCCAGCTCCCACGCTGGTCAGCGGCGGCGGAGGTGCTCGGCGCTAACCATCGCGGGGGGATGCTGCCCCTCCGCCCCGCTCTGCTGACCAAGCGCTATCGTGGCGGCTCGGCTTCGCGCTCGCGGC
>VWZI01021063.1:0-56746 GCA_013396835.1 Psilopogon haemacephalus | reverse complement strand
GGCCGCGGCTGGGCCCCCGCTTGGGCACTGTGACCACCCTGACGCCTACTCCGGGCTCACTTCATGCGTCCCAGGAGAGACGCGTATTAACAGACCGCCTCTTCTCAGGGGTTTGGCGCTTTCCCGTGCCGCGGGCCGAACTTCGGGTGCGGGTCCGGGGATGCGAGGGCGAGGCTTGGCTGGGTGCCCGGAGGGGACCATTCTCCTCCCCAAAACTCCTTACCCTTGCCGGGTGCCACGCCACAGGTCGTTCTGGACCATGAGAGCGCCCCAGTGTCGCGCCCAGCAAAGTTCGTGTCTAGTCGCAGGCTCTTCTGCGTAGGCCTGTTGAAGCGTCCCCGCTTTTCCAAACGCTGCTTGTGCGTCTAGCACCAAGTACTTGCTACTGCTTCGGCACCCGTGCTCGGATGTGCATTAGTAGTTACTTTTTGGAAGACCTGTTGGTAATTCAGGCCTTCTGATTGCCTAATAAAGGAACGTTAAGTAGGTCTTGTAGTTGATAGATGTACCGGGAGCTCGTAATGTAACTTTATTTCGCAAGGTCTAACAGATGTCTGTTTTAGAAAACAAACATGCATTTTCAAGGAAAAAAGTGACTTTTTTGGGTCATGTTTGACTTCCCCAGTAAAGAAAGCCACCAGACCCTTCCTGTTATTTTTGGGACAGTTAAAAGTGGTTGAACCACAACATGTCTTAGACTGCAATACAAATACTTCTGTAAAAGTCGTCTTCAACGGACTGTGTCGTTTCCCTAGAGTGTTTTAGTTAGGAGTCTGTGTGATTGAATTTGTTGAAAATTTCAGCAGTTGAGAAATCAGGAGGACATTCATCTCTCCTGTGTTATGGGTGTTCACATATTTTTAACAGTCCTGGATATAATAAAAGGAAATGTAAAAGCAAAAGGAGAAAGGGATGCGAGGCATTTCCTCTTAACTGTCAGATTCGGTTGCTCTTTTAAAAAATGCTTTGAAGTCTTGTAGCTGTGAAGTCTTTGGCCCTGTTCATTTTTTTATCTAGTAGCTGTAAAGATTTGGTGTGCAGTAATGTTACGCATGGTAAGTAGGGATGAGCTACGGATGAAATGTTGCTGTGTCACAAAATACTTGTGTGATAGTGTTTCGGTTGGGAACTACTGCTTGACGTGACTAATTGAGTTTATATAGGGTATTCCCCACGCTACTACGAAATAGTATTATAGACTCATAGAAACATAGAATGGTTTAGGTTGGAAGAGACCTCAAAGATCATCCTGTTCCAACTCCCCGCCATAGGCAGGGACACCTCCCACTAGATCAGGACGCTCAAGACTTCATCCAGCCTGGTCTTGAACACCTCCAGGGAGGGAGCAGCCACAACCTCCCCGGGTGAAGTGCTGGTTACCTGTCTCTATGTGTAGCTGCATGAAGAAGGCAGTTTAATTAAATTTGCTTTTTTTTTTTTAATTTATTTTTGTTTTGTATTGTTACATTCCTGTGTGTCTTTTTTGCTACTCCACAAGAAAGGAAAGAAAATGAATTCTAAAAAAGAATTAAACCAAAAGTACAGGAGACAGATGTCTTTGCCCTGTGGCCTCTGAATTATAGTACTGTGAAATGCTACATAATAGAAGTAGTGTATTCACATTTTCTGGAATATTTTTAAATATTTCAAGTGATGTGGTAGAACGTATTAGAATGAAAGACACTAAGGCAGATTTAATAATTGTTGTTTTCATTTAATAAGTGTAATTGGGCTTTATCAGTTTCTTTCTGACTGATGACTTATTAATCTTTACAGAAGTTATGAAATGTGATTCTTCCATACTACACTTTAGAGTTTTGCTCACTTAGCTATCTGCTTGACTCAGCTACTAGTGACAGTAGATGACTCACTTGAACACTTCAGTGTTTTATTTCTCAGTTGAAGTCATGTAAGTGTGGAAAGCTGATGACATAAGTAGGAGTTAGTATTGAACAGTAAAGCAGTGAGAAATGCAAGAAAATGTACTGAATGTACTAGATTTATGGGATGTTTTGCGTTGTTTTTTTCTTCTATCCATCTTTTTATTTATTCATATAGATCCTGTGAATTCCCAATAATGATCATATAAGTTAGCTTGTAAATGTTCCCTTTTAATAGCTTTGTTTTCTCCTGTATCTATTGCAATACAACTTTTTTTTTTTTTCCCACATAAACTGTAAACTCCCTTGTTACTTTTGTTAATATCTGCCCTGATTCTGTAAGCATCAGCTCAACAAAGGCATGATGATTTTGCTCTGCCCTTGCTTTTGAGAGCTGGTCTGATTAATTGAAGTAGTCTTGTCCCTGACTGTGAGGGAAGTTTGCTGGGTCTACTGCTGTCTGACCATACTAATGCCATAGATTACATCGAGAACAAGCCACAGCTCTTGCCTATTCAGTACTCTACCTACACAACAGGTGAGGAGCTATCCAATTCTCCTTCGGTGTCAGAGCATTTAAACCGTGGATTGCCTTGCATTGTGTTTGAAGTTTTACATAATGTGTTGAAGACTGAGTTTTTTAGTATTCATTTTTGTTTTCATCTCAGGATGACACAGAAGAAAATTCCAATGACGGCAGCCAGCCATCCAAAAGACGACGGATGGGCTCAGGGGACAGTTCTCGGAGCTGTGAAACTTCTAGTCAAGACCTTGGGTAGATACTATGTTTTACAATTCCTACTTTTTTTTTTTTTTTAATTGCTAGTCTTACTGTATTCAATATGCTGTTCTTTCTTTGCTTGTATATTCTTCTTATATCTTTCTGAATTGAAGCTGTCTTTTTCTCACAGTGTTTTAAGACATTTTATTTTAAAACAACACAAAATGTGTTGCATCTAATTTATATTTGCATATTTTCAAAACATTGCAAGTTTTTTTGGGTAAATTATGACTTGCTTTTCTTGGTCCCCTGTTTGCTATCATGGGTTTCCCTTCATGTTCTATTCCCCAAAGCTTTGATGACTGCTGGTTTGAGATGGGTTAACAGGAATGCAGTGTCTTAAACTCGGCCAACTTCATAGATGCTGTTCATTGACATATAAATAGAAATTATTGAATTTCTACAACTGCAAGTATCTGTCTTAAGGACTCTTAGATTTGTTCTAGTACTGTTCTTTTACTTAGGTACAGCTATTTTCCTGCTGAAAACTTGATAGAATACAAATGGCCACCAGATGAAACTGGCGAGTACTATATGCTTCAGGAGCAAGTTAGTGAATATTTGGGTGTCACTTCCTTTAAAAGAAAATATCCAGGTATTTATTTTTAATGTTTTTCTTATAAAAATCTTTGTATCATTTGGATGTGTCTCTTTGAGTATAGCGTGAACCAACTGATTAAAAAAAGAAGACCTGGCAAAACCAGACCTGCATTATATGTGTTATGCTTCTTATTTTTGTTGCTGGCATACTGAAAATGTATCTCGTTGTTTTTGAGATAATTTAAGACTTTTTGGTATTGCTACTGGAAACTAGTAAGCAGGTGTGATTTAATCAGTAAGTACTGTCTGAAATATATCTTCATTTTAACTACTTCGTTGATGATTTCTTACTATATAGCTGTATCTCTATATTCTGCTTCCTGAAATGTGGCAGCATTTCTCCCATAGAAGAATTAAAGAACAATCTGGGAGGTTCTAAGATTTGGACTTTCATTGTTCAAAATTGTCAAATTTGGTTCTTCTGTCCTGAAATTAATTTTTAAAAGGCAGAATAAAAGAAACAAAGAATAGTCATTCAATGGTTAATAGTGTTTTCTGCATCTGAGCTTATGTCAGGTTTCTTCAGGGTCAGGGTACTCAGAAAAATGGACTATGTTCCTACAGTGTATATTAAATTTAAGGTTAATTTATAAAATAATAGTTTTAGTAGAAATAGTAGCATAATATACACTGTCACTGAATGGAAAAAAAATTGTCAAAATACTTTGACAATGCCAGTGGAGTAGTGGGTAGCTGCACATCTTTATTGCTCTTTTGTTTTCTGTGGAGATTTAGAAAGACGAGATCTATCTCACAAGGAGAAGCTCTACCTCAGAGAACTAAATGTTATTACAGAGACTCAGTGCACATTAGGTAAGAAATTGTTACATTAATTGTTACAGTATTAAAAATATGACAGAGTGAAAATGTGATTCTGTTTGATAGAGAAGAATTGCATCACTCTCAAAATGTAAATTCTGAAATGAAAAGTGGCTTATTATTAATTGGAATAAGTTGGCCATGTAGTATCAGTATTCTGGATTCATTATTAAAGAATAAAATTTGGGTCTTTTCTAATGAGCAAAGTCTCTTATATGTTGTAATTTAAATTTTGGGACCTTTTTTTTCTTTCTGGAAAGGAGAACACTTAATTGAAAAAGTAAATTTTGTTTTGTTAAGTTAGTTGGAACTCAGTAAACACTGGTCTGGGGGCTTATATGTTAGAAGCTAGAAGGATGTTTATTAAAGCATTTTACTTGAAATGGAATGATGTCATTTATGTGGTTTATATTGAGAGAGCTTGGATGTAAAAAATACTACAAAGTACTTATTTTTTTTCTTCCTCCACTAATACTTGCCTTCAACATGTTTGAAATTAAATGATGCCTGTCTTATTTTTTTAATATATGTCATGGGTCTGTGTAAATGTAGAACCATTTTACATACTAACAGTCTTTAATATGCCACATTTATTTCTCAATTGTCAACTCATTTGAATTTTTTATCTTTTTTTAACCTAAATATGCAGGAGAGAACAGTATCTAATTTTTATCAATAGAAGCAAAATGCTATATTCTGCCACATGTGTCCAGTAGAGATGTGTGAGTTAACTATCCCTATTTCTTAAGGTTATATTTATAGTCAGTGGTAGTAATGTAAGTCAACTTCTGTTCTGTTGTCAGTGTTTGGATATTCTGCCACATGTGTCCGGTAGAGATGTGTGAGTTAACTATCCCTATTTCTTAAGGTTATATTTACAGTCAGTGGTAGTAATGTAAGTCAGCTTCTGTTCTGTTGTCAGTGTTCAGACATAATTTTGTTGAAATTTTTAAAGGAGTAGTTGTACATTGTAACTGCAAACAGAAGCGTAGTGATTACTGCAAATGCTGCAGTTAGGAGCTGGGAGCAGTTTGCTGCTCCGAATTGCCCTCACAATGATCGTTACTTAATTTGTATAGAGAAGTTATGTAGACCTCCAAATTTCAGTCAAGGCTCTGCATGTTAACAGGACAAACACTTCACTATTTTTGGAAACCAACAGTTCACAAGGTCATGCTTAGAACAAAGGTTCTGCCTCACAGGGAAGTAGGTGGCTGAGTTGATGTGAATGGGGTCTGTAGCTGTAAGGAAGAAATGGGCCTTGGCTCCTAGGGTTACAAGCAAACTCCTAATCAGCCTTGAAGGCTAAATGTCACTCCTGGTTGAAACAAAGAGAAGCATTGTGCATAGCAGGTTGTTGTCTTTACATACTCAAAAACTAGAGTTGATGATTGTGGGATATAAATAACCTACAGTTAGTTTTGCCAGATAGCATCATTATTGCTTTTATCTATTTTAGGTTTAACGGCCTTGCGTAGTGATGAAGTAATTGATCTTATGATTAAAGAATACCCTGCCAAGCATGCTGAGTATTCTGTTATACTGCAAGAGAAAGAACGACAGCGAATAACAGATCATTATAAAGAGTACTCTGTAAGTTAACTGCCATATAGGTGAACCATTCTGTAACACATGGACTATAAGAAAAAAGTCTTTTCTCAAACTGATAGTGAAATGCATATGAATTAATAACAGTGTTCTTCTTCCAGCAAATGCAGCAGCAGAACACACAGAAAGTAGAAGCCAGTAAAGTTCCAGAATATATTAAAAAAGCTGCCAAGAAAGCTGCAGAATTCAACAGCAATTTAAACAGAGAACGAATGGAAGAAAGAAGAGCTTACTTTGATTTACAGACGCATGTAGGCAAATTTAAGTTTCTTATCAATGCCAATAGGTAGCTCCTTGCTTGTTGTAATAAGGTTTCTTTTGGTACCTTTTAAGTATTTTTATTAGTCTTGTTTCAGTCATGTAAGGACTTTAAACAGTTCTGCTGTTAAATGAGTAATACTGCTAAAAATAATCAAGTGGATTTAGTGTGAGAACTTGTTTTTTTAACTTGAAACTACCTGTCTCAGGAAGCTTAAAAGATTTCAATCCTTGTTGTGTCTTTAGTACACTGTTAGTAGCATAAAATTAGAGGGGTTTTTACTTAGAAGCTTCTGTTACTGTATCTATTCATGCAAATGGCTAATTCTTATTTGGAATGCCTTGAAAATTTTGCCTGAACAATACCTAGAGTAAAAAATCTAAACTAGTTATCCTCTAAATGAATGTTGCCAGTTACAGAATTTGCAGAATGGTGTGGGTTGGAAGTGACCTCTAAAGATCACCTAGTCTAACCCCCCTGCTAGATCTGAGGCTCAACAGGGCTCTGGGCAACCTGATCTAATTGAGGATGTCTCTGCTAACTGCAGAGGGGGTTGGACTAGATGACATTTAGAGGTCCTTTTCAACTCAAACCATTATATGATCACATAGAGTAAGTCAGGTTTTGAATGCCTCCAGAGATGGAGACTCCCCAGCCTCTCTGGGCAGCCTGTTACAGTGTTCCACTACCCTCAGAGTGAAGAAATTCTTACTTGTGTTTACAGGGAACATCCTGTGATCTGCTTTCTCTCCACTGGACACCACTGGAAAGTGTCCATCCTCCTGACACTTGCCCTTTAGATATATTTATAAGTATTAAGAGATCCCCCCTCAATCTCCTGTTTTCTAGGCTAAACAGACTTAGCTCTCAGCCTTTCCTTAAAAGGCAGATGTTCCAGTTCTCTAATCACCTTAGTAGCTCTCCACTGGACTCTTCAGTAGTTTCTTTTCTTTCTTGAACTAGGGAACCCTGAACTGGATGTAGTATTCCAGATAAGGCCTCACCAGGAAAGAGTAGAGGGAGGATTTTAACCTCCTACAACCTGTTGACTGCACTCTTCTTAATGCATCCCAGGATGCCATTGTTCTTTTTGGCCATCAGTGTTAAGCCCTTGTTTTTGTTAGATGTGTAATTTTTTAGATTAGATGTATTTCATGCTTCTATGCTGACTAAAAACCAAATGAACAAGTAGAATTTTGAAGCAGGACTGTTCTGCTTGTGTAAAGACAGTAAAGCAAAAAAAAATCTCTATGCAAATTATTACATGGTAGTCTATTGTGGAAAGCTTACATTTTTCAGATACTGACCCATGTTAGAGACAAGATAGTTGACAATGAGTTTTATTTCTCTCTAACAGAAATAAGGATGCTGTATAACCTGCTCCTTTTCATATATTTCTCTTATTGATGGGATTTTATTGTTGTATAGTCTAGTTTCAGAATTAGATGGACATGTTCTTACTACCTCCTACCACTATGATAATTCATGAAGTATTGATAATTCATGCTAAAGATGTCAGTCACAAAAGTTAGTGTTTATTGTTTCAATTGTTTTGGGTTTTTTAAAGTGTTTTATATAATACTCTGTTAAATGTAGGTGTACCTAGTATCTTTCAGTTCACTAAATATTTAGTGATGTGACTTCATCCATAATGTTTTGTGAATGAGATCTCTTACTGTTCTAATTAATTTGATTTCCCATGTGAGAACTTGGGTAAATGTTCCAATTCAGTAAAACAGTCTAGTTAAAAAAACAGCTGCCAGAGTAGATGGTGATGAAGGCTTGAAAGGTGTATGTGAAACAAAAACATTGTTTTGTGCTAAACAATACAGATTATCCAGGTGCCTCAAGGAAAATACAAAATCTTGCCTACAGAGAGAACAAAGGTTAGTCCTTATCCAGTGGCTCTCATACCCGGCCAGTTCCAGGAGTACTACAAAAGGTATTTCACAAGCTTCCTTACTGTTGCATTGATCTATTTTCTCTATATCTGGCAGATGGAAAACATTTCACTGTATTTACTGAAGCTTCTGAATTAATTTTATGTTGGAGACCTTTGCTAGTCTAATAGATGCATAGTATGACAGCTTTTGTCAACAAAACAGTACTGCCTGCAGGGGTACTGTCTCTGTTGATGGATTGCAGTGCCTGAGATTTGGGTTGCTCAGATGTTTACTGTTGTAAAAGGAAACACTGATTTCTCCCCTACCACCCTCATGTGTTTACTTATCTGCTTCTGTGTGTGTGCTACGGTAATGTTCCTATGTCAAAATGTTGTAACACTGGCTTGTGATCTTACCAGCCTTTAAAAAAATTTTAGGAAGCTTTTTAATTAAGAGAAGGAAAATGACTGGTTTTTTTTTTTTGTCTAAGTTTAATATTAGATTTGTGAGTAAGGTATTGCTAGTTGTATGTTTATATGTCATTGAAAATGTATACTTGACTGCTTGGACAAATTTAAGACTACTGGTGGATTGCTTCTGTTTGACAAATACATAGTGATTTGAAAGTTGTTGCCTGAGTCTTTACCATCTATAAAACAGAGATAGAACTCATGATTTAGATGAACAGCTTTCTTTAGAGAAGCTCTTTTATTTGCATATACCTTTCTCATTCCAGCATGTGCATGTGCACATACAACCAACCCCAAATTTGCATGTTACAGGACATTCTTGAAGGACTTCATTTTTATTAAATTAATGAATTAAAAATACTAGGTGTCTTGTTAATTTTGCACTTCCAAGCTGCAAGTGAAACTGCTTATCCTTAATGAAGGTCACAACCTTTCAAAATATAAATCAAAATAGTACCCTATTCCTTATGATGCTTGTCCATAATAGTAAGACAACTTTCACTTTTGTTTTTTTTTCTTACTATTTAAGGTATTTGGTTTGTGGGGGTTTTGTGGCTTCTTTTTTTTTCTTTTAAGTTGTTTATACATGCTAAGCTCTATCTGGCTACAAGCAATGTTATTGAATCTTATGTTTCTATATGCATTTTTTTTGTTTTTCTTCAATAATCAAGTTACTCATAGCTGTATTCTTCATTTGCTTTGGACTGAAGTTGTTTGTGTGCCCTGGGTTAGAATTGCTGGGTACATTGTGATGTGGGCACTGTACATTTATAAACAAAGTGTATGGTCTGTTTGGTATAGTAATGTGAATTAATTAAAAATATTCAGGGGTTCTGTGACCTCTTAAAATTATGTATGTTTGGAACATGGCTAATGTACGCTTCTTGTGTCCCAAAAATATTTGCTATAGAAAGACAAGTATATTTTTTAATGTGTTTTACTGATAAAAGGGAGCTTTTCTTTCTCTCATTGAAGTCTGTGTATGTTATGTGACTTAATATTTATGCATAAGGTACACATGAATTAATTCTATGTATTTGTTTATTTATTTAATGTTAGATACTCTCCTGATGAACTTCGTTACTTGCCATTAAACACAGCTCTTTATGAACCTCCTTTGGATCCAGAGCTGCCTGCATTAGACAGTGATGGAGATTCAGATGATGCAGAGGAAGGACGAGGTGATGAAAAACGGAAAACCAAAGGCAGTTCGGTGAGACAAACTGAAAGTATTCTTCAACAAAAAACAATCCTTTCCCTCGCTTTTATTAGTTCCTATAGTTTCTCAGCAGCATTTTTAATATTTGCAAAATGGAGAATCCTAAATTTAAAATGTACTCCCTGTTTTAATACTTTATTTTATAACCTTGCTCTCCATCTTTCAATTTGTAAAGTAAATCAAATATTTGAAAGTTCGTGCCCTTTCTTCCCTCTTTTTAAAGAAGTCTTGAAGATTTTTAGCAACCTCAGCTCTTTGCTATGCCCTTTACCCTGATGAGAAGTTGATAGCATTTTGAGGAGAGTGAATGCTGTTGTTCAGGTTCCAGCATGTTTTGCTATTTAACTCCCACAGATCTGTCTCTAAAGCAATCGTATTGATAGCTTTACATCTTTTTACTTGTGTGATGTAAAAGCAGGAAATACTAAGTGCAGAAACAGTTACTTTATTCCAATTTAAAGAGAAGGTAAAAAGCATTTTTATTTTACAGTACATCTTTAAAAAGATTGTTAGTCTTTCTCTGATAATGTAAACGCAGAGTTAACTGTTACTAAAAATTAACAGGAAGTTAAGGGAGAGTGTCACATACCTCCCTGGAAAATATTCTAAGTGCTGAAAAGCAGCTCAGCTTCAGAGGAACTGTCAGAGTACAACTGAAACAGTGGTATATTGTTGTAGTTAGTATGTTGGTGCTACTTTCCAGGATTTTAACCCTCATTTTAAGAGAATCTAAAATCACAAATGCACTCAGTTTAGTTGATGAACATGCTAGATGGCGGGTATATATAATGCTAAATTTTGCCATATAAGCATTTATTCTGAATATCCATGCAATACTTAAAAATTTTGTCAGTTTGCAGTCTAACAAGGGAGATATAAGTGTTAATACACCCTTACTACTTGCACTTGATTTCTTTTTATCAAAAAAAGAAAGTAAATTTAGCATGATAAACCAAAATTTTGAGCTGACTTTTAATCACACCAGCTTCTTTACAGTTGGTCTTTAACAGTTTCTTCCCAGTTCCACTGACATCCAATCACCTTAATGGTAAAGAAAAGTAAGTGGACCAAGCCCACTGTCCTTTCATTTTTCACAGAAGTTCGGAAGCCTTTTTTTTGACAGAATACATAAAGGAAAACATCCTTGTGTTGGAAGAGTGTAGGGAAAATTTAGAATGAGATTCCTCTGAAGTGAGTTTGGCTATGGGAGCAAGGGTTCTTTGCTGGTCTTTGGGGCATGTTGTTCAGGAAGAATACCTTTTAAACACAGGGGTGGGCAGTTGTCAGGCCGTTCTTGGCTATCTGCTGTTCATCAGATCTCCCTGGTGAGTCCTACAATATGCTTTATGCTTTTTGCTTTTTCACCCTCTCCACAGGCTGAGTCAGGTAGCAATTTCCCTGTTCTGTAGTGTTTTGATGGGCCTGGCCTAAGTAACCCTTCCCTTGAAATGATGGTGAGACACACCATTTCTTGTTGTCACATGGTTTGCTATGCTTTTGTGTTGTATTTATTCCTTTGCTCTATATCTGCTTTTTCTAGTTTGATTTTAGACTCGGTAGTGTAGGCTGATAACTATTAACTATTATGTTTATATAGGGTGTGTTTTACTGTAGGGCACTATTGTTAATTTGGCTTTTGGGTTTTATTGTAATAAATGTGATTAATAATATTGGTATCTTCTGGAGCTTTTTGGAGGCCAGAATTAACACTTTTCTGAGAAAAATCTTGTGCTGCTTCTCTTAATCATGCTTACATTGATATCTCACTCTCTTTGAACCTCTTCCTCTCTTTCTTGCCTCCTCATTTCTCAAAAAAAAAAAAAGCTTTAACTGCAGCATAAATTCTGTTGTTTATTTCTGTATTAAATATTGACATGTATTTTGCCTTTGATATTCTTCTGCTGCAATCCAAATTAAATATTCAGATCACTCCTGGTGAAAATAGTAGACAAGGGTGGCAGAAAAAACCTTCACATGTTGAATTCAAGGCAGTGCTATTTGGCTGTACACTCAAAATGTACAAGTGTACTTCTAACTTTTTGTTAGCCCTTTACTTTGTAAACAGCATCTTTGATATAGTGGATTTTTTGCTGACTTTTAAAGAACAAGGTTTCAAAGAATTGGACTGTTACTGTCACCACTCTGGTATCAAGACCAGCTGGAAAATGTGACTGGTATTGCTGAAACCAGTCTCTTAGCATGAGGAAAAAAGATAATTAAGATTATGAGCAAAGGTGTTCTAGATTGTGATGTACCCCTTGCTTTTACAGAAGGAAAAATGTATCCTTCTTTTACCTTAGTTGTCTCTAAGGGGCATAGGAAAGACTTGTCTGTCTATCCAAAAAAAATAAAAAATATAGCTATGGTATTTTTATTATAGGACAATTCGTCTGGCAATGTATCTGAAGGTGATTGCGCCACAGACAACCAGGAGGATTCTTTTCAGGGAAGACAAAAAACAAGAGACAAATGTGCTACTCCAAGAAAAGATGGTTCCAAACGTTCTGTATTATCCAAATCAGTTCCTGGGTACAAGGTAGAAGAAAAGAGCCCCTGACTGAACTTGTTTACTGACCAGCCTCTCTCTGAAACATTTGTTTATTCAGTAATGCAAAACTTCTGCTTGCTGTACTTCACTACCTGCTCTCCTGTTGTGTTATTCATCTGTTTGCTTCCTTACTCCCTTTTTGCTTTTATTTTGTGTGGGGCTTTCCTTTACCCTAGTCATAGTAGCCTCTGTTTCTGTTGAGTTCTCAGATTCTCAGGCAGTGGATTTATCATTGGAACTTCAGATCCTTCTGTCTGCCTTAACATAGCAGTCAGAATGACTCGACAGTTACAAACTAGCATTCAATATCCAGTATTTTAAAAAATACTATTTAGTATGGCAGCATAGCAAGATATCAGTGCTGTAAAATGCAGCTATGTGGCTGAACATATTATTACAATGTTAATTTTATTATAAATGCAGCCTTTCATCTTGAGATGTTAATATGTGTAGGACAGAAGTCTTACTGTAGTTGTATAGGCAATACTACATAACCTCTTTAACAGTATATGGAAAATAGCTTTTTATGTAATTCATACTATGTAGAAGTATTTATGGGCAATATGCTTTTATCCAAACTAAAAACTTGGTAAGGATGTGAAGACGTTTCAGCTGCCAAGCAGTGATTGCCGAACCTAAGACCCAAATCAATATTACTTTATAATGATTTCAGGAATTAAGATAAAAATATCTTTCAGAAGAAAGGGGAATTGACATGTATTATTTGTATGTTATTATTCTGCATACTAAGAGAGGATCTGAATGTAACGCAGGTCTTCTAGAACACAGTACTGCCTAGTCCTGTTTCACTGAAAGGAATGAGAGTTTTCCATTGATGTAACTGGGAATGGGAACAAACCCATAAAGAGGGAAGACACTACATTAAGATACACTTTCGTATTAGCAATCAGGAATGCTTGGTAAGAGAGGTTATGGAGAAAGGAATGCTTGTTAGTGACAAGATCATACATACTGAGAAAATGTTTCAGCAAAATTGAGCTGGTGATGGCTTGCATTTTATATTCATAAATATTTTCTATCCATGTTTACCAAGTTAATAGTAAATAAACTATAACTTACATTAAGCTAATTTCTACCAAGAATTCAACAGCTTTGATAAATTTACATACAGTATCTGTACAAATTCATAACAGATAGCAAGCTCTGGTTGTGTTTTCTTTTCAGGAACTTATTAAGAAATATGCAAACTATGGAGATTTAGACTGTGGTACCATATGTATATTTTTTTATATGTAACTTTGCAAATTGTTGTTAACACAGAATGCATACCAATATTCCCATGAACATTAAATCCAAAGATGGAGCTTAAAAATTACTTTTTGCTTTGTTAAGCATGACATTAGAGATTGTTTGCCACTGGTTTACAGAAGTCTCACTTTGCTTATGAGATGCTCAAGTGTTTGAATAGTCCAATCTGTTTAATAGCCTTATGAATGCATAGCAAACTCTTGGACAGAACTTTCTGTAAAGTTCTGAATTAATTGTAGAAGAGTAATAGTATGCAGCACTACATTTTGAAAATTGATTCCCATAGCAGTTACTTATTGGTTCAAAATCATGCATTGTGTTAGTTAATGAGGTATTACTGTAAACTTACAGTGCCACATCTTTGCAATGTCAGCATCCCCTGCCTGCATCAGCCATCAGTCAAAATGTCGAAAGTGGTGATGTTGTGCTGAAAGGGTGGGAGGATTGGCTTTCTTGTTTGTAGGAACATTTACACACTTTCAGTAAACCAAGTAATGTGGGCTGTTCTAAACGGTAGGACTGAAAGTTTGTTTGTTAGTCTATAAAAACATCAGATAATGATATGTGCTGAAGTAATAAGGCACTTTGAGCTGAAGGCTTAGTATCATAAAATGTTGTCCCTGTGAATTCTAAATCTTTGTAATACTTTTGTTCTGTATTACTCTGTAATATTTGCCTATTTTTGTAGAACAATAATCTTTTGGTTACATGCAGTTAAAATTGAAGGATATTTACTATGGCATCATCATGCAAATGTATAGTTATAGCCACATTATGAGTATTGCAGGATTCACACGTTTTCACTGAGTTATTTTTGGGTAAAAGAAATAGCGTATTTTATATAGAGACATTTTATTGTCAGTTCTTTAACAAAGAACAATTATCGTGTGTTTTACATTTTGTCATGCTACAAGTAGCGAGTTTGCTGCAGGACTGGCTACTACAATTGCACACACAGGGTACTGTTAAAAGTACAGGAGATTTTTTTGCACATAAAACTCAAATGTATTGAGAAACTATATTTTACAACACTTCTTTTTTGGGTCACTGTATATGAAAATGGAACTCTTTGCATTCAGGGTAGGACCTTATAAAAATTGAGTAGTGGCAACACTTGTTTTGAGAGCTGTAATCACAGCAGCATGGAAGTGAAAGCTTTGAGCAGGCTGTCATCATTTTGACCCTGCATTCATTTTCTCTCTTCCTCATTCCACTAAGATGAAGACATAGAAAGCAAAGTGGAATCAGATGGGATATTGTGACTTCCCATTTGGATTTGATAAACTTTTTCATAGCATTTCTAAAAGCCATTTATGGTGGTAGAACTTGAATTTATTTGAAATGTGAATAGTCTTAACATTTTGTATTTTTATTTTTTCATTTTTGTAAAAATACTTCCATACTGTTGGAACTTTAAGTAGGCTGTGATTATCATCCCCCTAACATGCACAATTTCTTAATAAACACAATTTAGTGAAGACCCTATGGAAGCATTGTTACTAAATGCGTCTGTATCAGTGTCTAGTCATATGTATCAGAGTGTTAATTGCACATACCTAAAGCAGGAATAGTGACTGAAAAGCAGCTCACGTTAGTTTTGTTGGAGTACTAGGGAGTCTGCTGCTCTATATTAAAGGCAGTAAACCACAATTCCGTAACATGCTAGAGGTCTGATTAGAAAAGTGCTCTTGCTATTATAGAAAGGATTGGTTTATGTAGAAATAGATAAATACCCAACTAAAATAAAATGTAGCTGAAACAACGGAAATGTAAATGCTGCAACACTGACAAGGTTTAAGCGTGTGCCACTCTTGTTGGGAGGAGCAGGGTACAAAGGTATACATGTAGGACATGTAGGATAGTTAACAATAAAAGAGTTTGCGTGGGTTTGTTTTTGTTATATTTATTATTTTGTAGAGATGTTTGTGAATGTTAGACTTCTTTTATTGTTTATTATATTTATGTATCAAACAGGTTGACTCTGCTTTTTTAAAATAAATAAGAAAAAAAGTCTGTATGAATGTCTCTGTCATCTTTTTAAGGAAGTTACCTATAAACATCTGGTATGGTGGTTTGTTTTCTTAAATGAAACTCTTCAGACCAGACAATTTGAAGCAGACTGTAGCCATATTTTAACTCAAAAAGCAGATTGAAAACTTCAGTAAATGTAAAGCAGTGCTTCATGACAGCTTAAAAACAGGTCAAGATACTGTTTTGCTAGATGCTAAGAAAGACGGGCTGGAGAAATAGGCACACTTAAAGATGAGTTGCATTGACAAAGATCAATATGTAATTTATATACATAAAATTTATGCTTTCATTTTTAGCCACTTAAAATTTCATTCTTATCCCCACACACGGTTAGTAGTTGATTTGGACTCTTCTTGCTTACTGACAAGCCATTCAGTTCCTTGGAAAACAGGATGATACGCCTTGAACTCCCTCTACTAGCTGTGTCTGCAACAATAGTCTTTAAAACCCTGGTACTACTTGATTTATTAGTGAATACTGAATTTTAAACCATGTTTTTCACAGATTTTCTTATACAGAGGTCAAAGCTCTGTATTCACAGAAGTAATGAAATATTTCTGAAATCAATAATGCCTTCTTTGTTCTTCTTTGGGATAAAATTGTGGTGTATCTCTGGGGTTGGGACACAATACATACACAAATGTTATTCAGTGTAACAGCCTGCTATTTCTCTCTTAACTTTTAAATGGATTTCATAGAACCAAATACACTCAAGATGATGAATGTAAAACTGTAGTTAAATGGAAGAGTATGTATTTTTACAGCAGTTATGACCGGCTACAAGAAAGAACTGCAAAGCAGATTGCTGTATACAGCAGATAGCCAGCTAATTTGAAACTGAAGATAAAAATACTAAGTTTATTGTTTCTGTAATTAATTTTGTATATTTAGGGACAAATGCCATGCAAATGGAAAAATCAAATTTAATTTCTTCCATAAACAGGAAATCTGCATGGAGATTCACAAAGAAGCTTTCTGTATCAGAAAAATAACTTTAATGCTATATCATGTTTAATTTATACTGAGGAGGGTGTTAGCTGATGAATTTGTAGGAAGAAAGAAATAAAAACTTTTGCTTCAATTTACATATAATTCACTACATGTGCCAAATACAAAACTTTATGAAGCTGTTATGTGAACTTTTTCAGTGCCACTGCTTGTCAGTTATTGTTGTATGTTTTAAAGGTCACACATCCTAACCAGTTGTTCAGTGTAGGAAATATATGACATTTCCTTTTAAATCTGTGAATTCTTCTGGAATGAATTTATAGCCCTCTTCTACCCTTCCAGCCAAAGGTCATTCCAAATGCTATATGTGGAATTTGTCTGAAGGGTAAGGAGTCCAACAAGAAAGGAAAAGCTGAAGCTCTTATACATTGCTCCCAGTGTGACAACAGTGGTAAGTATCTGCATACATTACGCAGATTTCCTGAGAGTTTGTTTGACAGATCTTGTTGTGGAAATACTTAGTGCACTGCACTTGTGTACCAGCAGTGCAGTTGCCTTTTTTGTCCATTGTTAAGGATCCATAACTATTTAATGCTACATATACTAGCACATTCAGTGCACTGTAGGATCTCACAGAAGGTGAGCTAAGCTTCAGTTTAAGCAAACAGTGTAACTAATTTCAAATTTCCTTTCAGACATAAAAGTAATAATATTGGTTTTAATCTAGGCCATCCTTCGTGCCTTGATATGACCCCGGAGCTTGTTGCTATGATTAAGACTTACCCTTGGCAATGTATGGAGTGTAAAACGTGCATTATATGTGGGCAGCCTCACCATGAGGAAGAAATGATGTTCTGTGATGTATGTGATCGTGGTTATCACACTTTTTGTGTGGGGCTTGATGCTATCCCTTCAGGTAATAAAGTAAGAGTTAATTGTTCCCTTCCCATCTCTTCCGAGTCCTGGCCTTTCTCTATCAGAATTAATATATGTGTGCTTTTGAAAGAATAGTTTAAAACAAGCATGAAGGGTAGGAATAAGCAACATTACAATAAAACATTCACACTGTAGGACCCAACTTTTTTAGTAATCTTTATTTCTATGTATTTAGTTGCACACAGTTTAACCTGGCACTTCCCCTGTAGGAAATATAATTGGCTTTTACAACAGAATCTGAACAAAACTCACTCAGAACTGGGTGGTTTTCATGTTTTTTTCATATCCACAGATCACTAAAAATACTTGCCTCTTCATAAAAAAAACCTGTAAATAGGCTGTATTGCTGCATAATGCTGGAATATAGCTTTCACACTGTTATTTCAATTTCTAAATTAAAAAGTACACTCAATTTAATATTTGTAAGCACCTCTTTAAGCTTCTTCCCATGTTTTCTGTACCTTTAATTTACCTGGTCACTTATATCACCTGGCCGCCTCAAGGCTGTGTAATGAAAATAACTGGTGATGCCATTTTTTTCCATGTAATACTAAATCCATAGTAAGTTCATGAATAAGCATACAGTGGCTTCAAGTGCTGCAATGAAAGTATTCCCTGTAACAACAAGCACTTTCAGATATACTGTACATTGCCACTCTGGGAAGCACAGGTTTCATGGCTAATTTAACTTTCAGGCTGACTTAAGGAGTGAATCTAAACAAAGCAGATTATATACCTACAAAACTCTGAAGTTACCATAGCAGCCTTTATGATTCCGGATGTAGTAACATAAAAAGTTAAACACTTCTGCTCTTTATTCACCCCTTTATTACTGCCTCAGTAAATTGAATTTTAATAAACTGAGGTTTAGATCTGATGATGAACCCCTGCCATTAGTTTAATCTGTGCTGCCTGACTGCACTGAAATAACCGATGCTGGTTTGGAGAGCAGAACCCTGTGCCTGTGGCAGAACAACATTCTTCAACTTCTGTTCATTTCTGCTCTGGCTCTCTACCCAGAATATTTCATGGGCATTCCCATGAAAACACAGCTTGCAAATTCAAGCATTGTTTGTCAGGTTCTTTCACAATAACCACCTCCTCAGCACTGCAGGCATTTCTTGAGGTTCTTAAAGATCAGTGTAGCCAGACGTTCCACATAGTGAGTCCACAAGGGAGGGTGAATTTTAAATGCTGCTTGCTGTACCTTTTAGAAGATGCTTAAAGAATAGCATTGCTTGTTTAAAGGAAGTGCTACAAATAGATTAGCACCTGCTATAGAATGGTGAAAGGTACATAACTAGAGTGAGTAAAAAAATTAGTTTCCCAATAATTGATAACTTTTTTTTCTTAGGTCGCTGGATTTGTGATTGTTGTCAGAAAGACCCTCCCGTACCCAGAAGAGGAAGAAGGGGGAAAAACAGCAAGGAGGGCTAAAAACCTCAAAAAACTTGCTGTCCAAAACTTAACTGCACAAACTGAAGTGATACTTTGGTGCTATTTAACCAACCACTAGTCTAAGAGGAACAATACCACTTTTTTTCCCTTTCTTTTTACTAAATAAACTTTTAATTTTGGCTATATTTTTGTGATACAAGTCACTAATCATGTCCTGTCAGATGTCTAGACAGAGATAGACAAGCCAGATTCCCACTCAGAAAGTGAAGGCTTTCAGAAACACTATTTAATTTGTACAAGCACTGTTTGTATAAAATATTGGTAGTGTTCTTATTCCAGTGCACTGATCAGTAAGCTCTGTGAAAAGTAAATTACAGAGCAATTTAAATATACACTCTTTGCATAGCAATTGGTTATTTCAAAAGACTCAACCAAAGAAAAAAATCACTGGAAAAACTAACTTTGAAGGAAGAGTAGGTATAGCCTGACCTTACACTGTACTGCAAACTCCTTCCAGCAGACATCTTCTTTTCAAGCTAATGACTTATTAGAATGTACTATAAGTCACAAAATCTATAAAGAGAGGTATTAAAAAACACCTCTCAAGTTCCAGATAGTAGATGTTGCATTGCTTTTAATAAGGAACTAAAATGTCTTATTGACAAGTAACAACAGCTGAAGGCTTTACTCTCCCTGCAGTAATAGTGGAGAAATAACATATACTTGGTTCAGGTCACAGATTTGTGGAAGTGCTGAGTGACTGGACAGACCTCTACTTAACAGATGGTAGCTGTGATGTAGAGCACAGGCAGTCAAAATACAGATCATCTATCCCCTTAGGTGATTTTTTTCCCTTCCTTCACCCTAGGCTCCTCAAATCGAATACACTCAAAAACCACTGTTAGTTCTACTGCAGATACTTGCTCAAAGATTTTATTTTAAATATGCTCTGAATTGAGAGGGGACATTGAAGCACAGCAGTTTATTTCATTTTATTAAAAAAAAATTGAAAATACTGAACTGCAGTTGATTTTTCTAAGCACCTGTTTAAATTAGTCAGTTTATCAATATCCCGTTGTACATTCATTTTTAAACCCTGATCTCGACACTGTAAATAATGTGTTTGCTGCTCATTTTATATATGGGGAGGATTTACAATATAGAATTAAATATGGCTTTTTCCTCCACTTCCTTTCTGGTTTAGGAAAAGTAACCTGAATACCTCTTCAGGAAACAGTATTAAATATTACAGTAAGTCATTCATGTTCACTTTCACAGGCTGAAGTGTGGCTTAGTCCAGTGTGTATCAATTTAAAAAAGAATTTCAAGTATTAACTTTAAGATTCCAATAAGTATAGTCCAGAAAAGAGACTCCTCCTCCTGAGATTCGTCTTCTGTAGACTGTGAGTATTTTTGGTTTGCCTCCATTTCCTCGGGGTTGTAAGAAGCCTCACCAAATGGATACTGTACAACTGTTCGATCATAGTACACTTTCATTTCAAACTCACTCTCCAGGTGAGAGGGATGACCATAAATTCCAATTCCCACTGGGCGGCGGAAGTGTGCAGGTACATGGACAACATCTTGGCCACATGTTACAGACTGCAACTCATACTCATCAAAGCTTGGGTGGAGTGTCATATCAGATACATACAAGTCTGCATCACCTTTTAAACTCCGCATCTGAAGTACTATCTTTCCCTCATGATGTAGTCTCAAATAGCTGTAGTTTCCTGCTCCAATCTGCCCTTGAACAACATGAAGAAGAATCCATTCTTCAGGTACATCCTCTTCCTCAAAGGTATTTACCACAAATAATACTTGAGCTGCCATAAATACTATCAGGATTCTTCTCCAGTTTGCTGACATGGTCTTTACCTATATTCCGACTCTTCCAGTGTCCCGAGCAGCTACCTTAAGAATACAAAATATAATTCAGATATCAGCATATTCCATTCTTGGGAAGAATTAAAAAAAAATTTTTGGTAATTTCTATAAATCTCCTCTAGTCCATAGAAAATTAGGCAACATAATTATGTTAATTGCCTCCTTTATTAACAGTAACAGTACTACAGAGAGTCAGAACTGTTTAGGATTAAAATTACATGAATGTCTTCAAGTTAAGAAATTAAGAGGGTATTCTTTCATTCAGAAATTACTTTTCTCATTCTACCCGTATACTTGCCAAATTTGACAGACACTCAAACCCCTTAATGATTCCAGCCTCCATTGAAAAAAAAAATTAGTTAGAAGGCTTCTGCATGCTTAGGAGCTTGACTTTGTATTAGGTATTCAGAGCATCTTGGTTTTCTGTTCTCTCATCTTCTCCAGAAGGCAGTAACACAGCAAATCTGGATGTGCGCCAATTTTTCTTTTAAAAAATGCATTTACTGTCCTTAAAATTTTATTACTGTACAAATGCTTAGTCCTTTATAGAACCTGCTTACAAAACGGAAACTTGGTGTTACAGAAGCAAAGGGGAGATGGAAAGGTCTGCTGCAAGATTAAGGGTCTTAAACTCTTTCCCTCCTTATCATGTGCTTCCAATCAGGCAACCCCAGCATGCTTACACCCCCCAGTCCTTTAAGCAGTTGCAGCAAGTGTGCATGTGAAAAAAAAGGCAAGCTCCGAACCTTGCTGGTCTTCCAAAGCACAGTTTAACGTGTGGTCAAGTAGAGAAGCCACAAATAAACACACGTTCACATTTCAGAGGAATTCTTACTTATTTCATAAGTACAATGAACTTAAACGTGAAAGCTACCACCAAGTTAGTTTTGTACGCTGGTAGCATCAAAACAAGCTGCATTACACCCCCCCGAGATGTCACTTAAACCTTAGTTTTTACAGTTAAACAGAATAAGAGAAAACCTGTAGACTTATTTCTGCAGTTTTAAGTTTTCTGCCCCAGAGGCCTCTATACTGCAAGGCCACAACTCTGCGACGGCAGCATAAAAGGAAGCACAACATTCGCAGAACCTGCCAGACAGACAAAACACCCTCGTGACAGAAAAAAAACAAACTCCTCTGCCTTTTGTTTGCCTATATCTGGGAGCTGACTCTCCGCCTCTCTTAAATCGAAGCGGTGGTTGAAATATCCAAACAGAAGAACAGGAAGAGCTCCGCATCAGAGCGGGTAATACTTGTTACCTAGAGACAAATGCGCGCGTTCTGGCACCGGAACAGCACTTTGAAGAAAGCGATTACAGAAGACCTTGGACAGAAGCACGACCGCCTCTGTCCGTCTGCGCTAACTGCTGCTTTCCCCGCGGTCGCTACTGCCGCTGGAAGCAACGGCCGACTCCGCCGCCTGGTTCAACCGGCCCCGGTCTCCGCTGGTGGCACGGCAAACGGCGCGGCAGCCGGCCCCGACGTGCACGGCAGGACTCTCGCACCAGCCCGCCAATCGAAGGCCGGGGCGTGGCTTACCGACCTGCCACGGGGCTCCAGCAACAGCGCGGCCAATGCGAGGCAGAGCAAAGCGGCTTCGCGAACGTGCGGCGGCGAAGAGCCGTGACTGTCGCCATGGGCAAGCCCCACCCCAGGGCGGGCGAAGGCGGACCCCGGGGCAGCACGGCTGCCAAGGGGAGGCAGACAGGGGTGGAGGCCGCCTCAAGGAGTCGGCAGGCTGGATACGTTGCCGCCCCTCCCGCGAAGTCCCGGGAGCCGTCACCGGCAGCGTCCCGTTGAACCTGACCCAGCAGCTGGGAAGCAGAGCTAGTTGGAGTGTGGGAACCCTCTGCGCCGCCTCCCCGCAGCCATGCGCAACGAGCGCCACTCACCGCCGCCGCAGAGCTTTCCTGCCGCCGGCCCGCCCCCCTTCCCAGGCTGCCTCGCGTTGCCCCTTTGCTATCGCGAGAGCGGGGGGTGCGGCGGGGATGCTGGCACAGCGACGCGAAGCACTCCCCAGAGCGAGTGGTTTGAGGCGGGTGTGACGCACCTATTTGGTGTTCCCTCGTGGCAAGGCTAGCACTTGAGCCTGCAGGTCCCGCCTCTCGGGGCGTCGAGGAGGAGGCCTGGGGCTCCACGAGGACAGGGCCGCTCGCTCACCGTGGTGGGGGCGTTTGCAGTGCCGTCAGAGGAAAGCCGCTTCGGAGGAGTCTTTCCCTCGACCTACAGGTGGATGCGGCTGTGTCCTGCCGGCCTAAGGGACTGTCCAGAGCTCGGGTTATAGTATTACCGACCAAAAAAAGCGTATGGACCTTGCACTGCTTCAACAGGGAACTCTGTGCGGTCTAGGTGGGTTGGAAGGCGGCGCTGGCGGCCGCCGCGTGCAGTGGGTCCCGGGCTGTTCGGAGTGTCGGGTTCTTGCTTCAGCGCGCTCCCGCACTGGGGTCCTCATAGGAAGGGCATTGACACTTGTCGCATCACGCTGGCCGTTCTTGAGGGCCGGAGTGTTGCAGGATCTGCTGGGTGGGTGGGAGCTTTGCTTGGGAGCGAGACAGGCCTGGGCTGGTTCCTGTGTCTCGTCCGGGAAGCGATCGTCCTGGCTTTCCGGAGCTATCTGGAGTGTGGCCGGGGAAGGGCGTACCTTCGCTGTGTTGTTAGAAGGGATGTACTTGAGGATGTGGGGGAAGCACGGCTTCGGGACACCAGACACTTTTTAAGTTCAGTAAAAGTTGGTTTGGTTGTAGGTTCTGAGTTAAGGATGACACCCTCGAGGAGAATGATGAGACGCTGGGTTGACTATATAGACTTTCTACTACACGCTAAGTATTTTTTTCCTCAGTGAAATCCTACAATTAGATAAATGTAATTTCATCTGCAGAGAAATTAAATGTAGTACACGTACTGCAGGATAGCTTGCCTTTCAACAGTTGAGAGTCAGTTTATGTGGTTAAAAGCATAAACTTCACCTAAGATGACAAGATAAAAAAACAGCCTGAAGAAAAGTAAGAAAAATCCTTTGCCCACTGATTTTAACAGTTGCCTTAACTTGACTGAGCTTTTCCAAGTTGTGAGCAAGGTCGGGGAAAAAAATTGTACATGAAGTGCATCACGTACTGAGAGATTCAAGAGAATCTATGCATGTATACCAATACATGCTCAATTTCATAAAACTCAAGTAGCTTGTGCTGGTCATTCCTACCTAAAACAAATAGGCTGTAAAAAACCACTTTGTAGTAGTTTAATATTTATTGGGAAATTCCAATGAGAGAAATTGAGACTTTCTTGAAAGTTCAGTGCAGAATGTAAACATGATTAGAGCATTGGATGTAAAAGAATAATGATGATAGTCTGTATCAGTCATTGGTTTGCTAAGAGGGATAAAACAGCAATATATAAACAAATTCTTATTCTTTGCTCCCTTTGCCTTCCACCTCTTCCGCTGCTCCTCTGTGCATGGCTGAGTACTAACCCTGACTGAACTGGTAACATTTGAGATCTTGCTGGCTTTCTGTCTAGGGAGAGAGGAGAAGGTGGCATTGGCCTCTTCTTGGCTTTCTTTGTCCAAGGTGGGAACGATTGGATTTCTGTGTTATTGCTGAATTATAAATAATTGTGTATAATTGTAAATACATGTAAATATATTATATATATATGATTGTAAATTTAACTCAGTGTAAAATATAGCTGTATCTTACTTCCAAACCTTCAGACTTAATTTGGTGATTTCAGCTTTATTTGGAGGGTTATTTCTCAGTCCACCACAATTCTTAAGTTGTAGCTTTATTAAAATCCAGTCACAAACAGGGTTATCAATTGCTTAAAATACATTAAAACATTAAAGCTAATGTAGCTCATTTCAAGTTGTTCTTACAGTGCTTGAATACTGAGGCTAATGTAAATATACTATTGGGTGTAAAAGCATGACATAAGGAACTGCTGTTTCCCTAAAACTGTAACAGGATTCTTTTTTCATGTGGTTGGCAGATCCATTTGAAATGGGTGGATCCTCAGGCTATGAGAATATGTTGGAGCCAAGGTCTTTTAGCATTGTGTTGAATAGAAATGGGACCTAGCCAGGAGGAATGTTTCATGGGTTTGGGGTTTTGTATAAATTTCTCACCGCATGCTGACTTGTTACCAGTGTTCCTGCACACGTGCTGCTTTGTCCTAACAGGGCAGAAATCTACTGCTTGTCACATTATGGAATGAGTGGCGTTTCGGTCACTGAGAAACCACAGAACCTATTGGAATATGCTGTAGTGGTCCACACCTGGACCAGTACTTTCTTGGATTTCTACTAGTTTCCTAGTTATGGATAGCAGATTGTTGAAAATATTGTAGCTACAAACACTGAAAGATGAAAATAAGCTACAGTAAAAAGAATTGGAAAAATACTTGGTAAACTGCATAGAAACAGTAACAGACAAAGACACAACACTTCCAAGACAAGCTCTTGACTGCTAGAGATTGTTTGCCTGTGTGAACAACGCCTTTCTTCTGTATCAGCATTTGTCTCTCTTTATAGGATTTGTTTGTCTTCACAGAATCATAGAACTTTAGAGGTTGGAAGGGCTCTCCAGAGAATGAGTCCAACCTCCCTGCCAAGGCAGCATCACCTAGGGTAGTTCACACAGGAACACATTTGGGTGGGTTTTGAAAGTCTCCAGAGAAGGAGACTCCAAAACCTCTCTGGGCAGCCTGTTCAGTGCTCTGTCACCCTCACTGTAATTAAGTTTCTCATCATGTTAAGGTGAAACCTATGTTTCAATTTGTAATCTTATTGCTGCTGACCACTGAAAAGAGATTTGCTGCATCCACTTGACATCCACTCATCAGATATTTGTACACGTTGATCAGATGTACTCTCAGTCTTCTCCGGACTAAACAGGCCCAGGATTCTCTGTCTCGCATCATAGGGAATATGCTCAAGTCCCCCAGTCATTCTCATGGCTCTCTGATGGAGATTTTCTATCAGGTCTTTGTCTCCCTTGAATGGAGGAGCCCAAAACTAGACGAAGTATTTCAGGCCTGGTCTCACTAGGGCAGAGTAGAGAGGGAGAAGAATCTCCCTGGAACTGTTTACCACATTGACCACAATTTTCCTGATGCATCCCACAATGGCATTGGGTCTTTTGGCCCGAAGGGCGCATTGCTGTCCTATGCAGAACTTGCCATCCACCAAGACTCCAAGGTCTTTCTCCACAGAACTGCTTTCCAGCAAGGCAGCCCCAAAACTACTGGTGCCTGTTGTTATTCCTCCCCAGATGGAGGACCCTACACTTGTCCTTTATTAAACTTCATGAGGTTTGCCTTCACCCAAGCTTCTCCAGCCTGTCCAGATCACGTTGGATGGCAGCACAGCCTGACAGGCTGTTGGCCACCCCTCCTCAGTTTTGAATCATCAGTGAGCTTGCTATATCACATGACTATATCACTCATTAAAAATGTCATAAGCATATTAGAAGATTTTTTTTTTTTCCTTCTAGTATTCACAACCGTAAGTCACAGTTTAGAAGAGAAATGCTAAGGGTCACTGAGTTACCTCTGTGCTGCTGATGCTTTATCCAAATTGACAAGGATGTGCAAAAGAGAATTTGTACTGGTACTTACCCCAGGTAAAACTAACAAGATTGTGTTGTCATCTATGGTGTATATTAGCTGCTTACATAAAGGAAAAAAGGTTGTAGTGTTAATTACAAACAGATGAAAGATGGAACTGTAGAAAGTATCTGAAATGCAGTTGAGGTAGGTAATTATGTCCGCAGATTGATAACCACCAAAATGGTTTAAATTGCACAGATAAAAAACTTCATTGTAACTCTGGTTGAAAAGGACTTCCAGTCTCTTTTAGTCAAACTTTCTGTTCAGAAGAGGCCTGCTTAAGTCAGGTGGCTCAGAGCATGTCCAGCTTGGACAGCTGCAGGGACAGAGATCCGCAGCCGATCTTCAGAGACGGTGGAGCTCTTAGGCTAGCGCTCGCCGTTGCTCGGACGAGGAAGGGCAACCCGAGCCCGCCCCGCTCCGCGGGCGAGGGAAGCTTGTTCCACTCTGCGACCCGTTGGAGTCGCCGCTGCCCTGGTTACGGGTCGGCCATCGGGGGCCGGCGTGGGACCGGTAGGGAGGAGGGGTCGTGTTTTCTGGTCCGGGGGGCGCGGAGCCAGGCGGGCCTCGCCGCCTGCCCGCGCAAGGGCGCGCTCGCGGGCAGGCTATGTAGCCCTGGGACCCATATGCTTGTCAGGCGATACGGACGCGGGCGGTAGGGACGCAGCCGGTGAGGCGAAGCTGGCCCCGTGTGGCTCTTCGCCGCAGGGCGTTTATCAGCGCTAGAATGGAAAGTGACGGGGACCATCGTTCTTCTGGAGGAGGCTGCAATTCTAACGTTGTCTACGAAAAACACTTATTTAAGTCCAAACTGTCAGAGTCCCATGTTCAACTGGCGTGCAGTCACCATCACTGCGCCTTCCCTTTGAATCGAAATGAGTTATGCATCTGGAACGCAGCGACTGCTCAGGTAAACCCGAAATCTATCCCTTTGTAGACTGCTATTTCAGAAGACTTAAAGGGAAAGTGCAAACAAAGTATTTGAGAATAGTACAGGAGCATCAGGATTCACTTTAATGCTGGGAAAATGCTATCATTTGTTATGAGCTTTGCTATTGTGATAAGAATAATATAAATTGTTGTGATGAGTTGACTCTGACTAGCAGCAAACCCACTGCCTACTCTCCTGCTCACTCCCTCCCAGCAGGGTGTGGGAGGAGAGAATTGGACAGGCAAAACTGACAAATCACCGTGGGTCAAGATAAAGATAGTTTAACAAGAGAAAGAAAGATGTAAAATGAAGTGCTGTAAAGGCAATCACCACCTCCTAAAAGCAAACAAATCCCCATACCATCTTTGAGTACCAGCCACCTTACAAGACATTCCCTCAGCCTCCCAACACCTTCTTCATCCAATATTCCAGTTTTGTTGCTGAACACAGTATCATAAGGTAAGAAATATCTCTGTCAGTTTGTGTCAGCTGTTCCTGCTGTATTTCCTCCCAGTGTCTTGTGTGCCCTCAGCCTGTTTGCAGGGGATGAGAAGGCCAGGACAGAGCCTTGGTACCGTGCGAGCAGTGTTTGGCAACAGACAAGAAATTAGTGTGTTATCAACACTCTGTCTTCATCACAAAATCCAAAGCACTGCACCATGGAAGCTGTTACGACTGAAGTTAACTCCATCCCAATCAAACTTAGTACAACTACATAGCAGCTGATTAAGTGATTTTACAACAATAAATTTTTAAGAAGTTGTTGTTTTGTTAATTGCCTGTAAATTATCCATTCAGAATTTTGTGCTGTTCATAATCTTAGTTTGAAGGGATTGTCTGAACTTCTATCTTGTGTTTGTCAGCCATTACATTTGACAGGGCATCATTACTCAATTTCTGCGCTGTCGTTTGGCAGTAGAATCAATCCACTTCTTGTCTGCTCTGCTTCTCGTGATCATGTGATAGTGTGGAATCTTGATAAATGCACACAGGAGGCACAAGAAGGTAGAGTATTATCTTTATAATGCATGCATATTACATATATATAAAAGAAGGGATGCAAAGGCACCTACTGCCTCCTACAAGCAGCCTAATGCCCAGCGTTTCTCTGAGCAACAGACACCTTAGAACACAACCTCTCAATTTCTTTCAATGCTAAAAAAAGATTGTTCTTTCTGAGCAGTATGCATTAGCTGCACTGAATCAGCAGTCCTAACAACAATAAATAGCGCTTTATTCCTCAATGCCCAGCTGAAGAAGTAGTCCAGACAGTCTGACCATCACACCTTACAAGGCACCCACACTGGCAGCTGCCCAGTGCCCACTGGCCCCTGTGTCCCAGATAGTGCAGCTCCCAGATGCAGACTGAGGTACTGGATGGGAATGGGCAAGTGCTCACAGGAAAGACAGAGGAGTGCTACAAAGGCAGGAGAGTTCTACAACTGTGGACTAAAATTGACTGGATCATTTTTAGTCATAGCACACTAAACATGCAGTGCCAAAATAATTAAAATCTGCCTTTTGTGGAACATCTGCAGAACCAGTGTTTTACACCTTGCTTTGTCTGGTCCTGCATTTCCTCCTGCGTCTGTCCAGAACACTTGTCATGTGTGGTGGAGAGCAATGTAAATATCTATCGGAGGAGGAGAGTAAAAAAGAGTTAAGATTACACAACAGGAAGGCAAAAAAGGCTCTAGCACCTTCCCACCTTCTTGGTTTGGAGCCTTAACCAATGGAGTTAGATTCTAGGGAGTAGAGCTAACACTTCTTCAAGCTTAAATTGACTGGAAAGCAGAGGAAGAATGAAAAAGAAAGGGAGCAAGACTCCCAGAATCTCCCAGACTACTCATTGGGGTCCCACTGATACTCTGTGCAAAATATATTGTTGTGGCACAATGATTGGGTGATGTTACAGTCTCCTTTTAGTGTCAGTATGGAGAGTCACATGGCATTGTACAATGCTGGCAGAAGTTTTCAGCTTCTTATCCGTAATTAAGAGTTTGTAGGAGTTGTCTCTTGTACTCTTGTCCACACTGAATTTGCAAATTATGATAATTATTTAAAGTGAAAAATTGAAGTGCTGAAATAATAAATTATTTATTACATTTTAATTGATGTAAAAATAACAAAGAAAATTAAAGAATGCTTCAGGGAGTGGGCATAAAATAAGGCTATGGATTTGGAGGAAATAAAAATAGAAGTTAGAGAGTTATTAGCAGATAGATAAAGAGGGTGTGTAGTTTTAATATAAATGTGTTTGCTAGCCAGATTCTCTGCTGCGATTGTATTTTTTTGTGTGTGTGTGCTTGTTTTGTTTGTTTGGGTTTTATTTTGGTTCATTTTTTTCTTTCTCTTTTTCTCTCTATTAACAGTCTCTTCAGCAGATGCTTTATAATTTTTGCTTCCCCAGACTGTGATCTGCACAGTCTTGGCATGTTTTCTCTTATTCTTATCAACTGTATCATATTCTTATCAACTATATCAAGGTAGCTAAGGAGTTCTTTTTGTGGTCTTATCTCTCCATCTTGGTAAATCCTGACATGTTAATCTGCTGTAGAAACACTCCACACTATCTAGGATGGAACCTAGGAAAGGACACCTATAACTGTTGCTCATGAAATACTAAAATTTCCAAAACCTCCTCACATCGTTAAAGGTAACATAGTAAAAAAATGGGATCTGCAGAAACCAAACTGCTTGAACCAGTGAGATGACCAGAATAAAATCATACAGAGGGATGAAACATGAGCCTCTTCTCAAAGCTAGTCTTATCTTTCAATTCTGTGGTGATACTTAGTGGTGTACTTCATCTTTCAACCCTTCCCACAGAAGTATTAAAGCCAAAAGAAGGAAAGTCTCCATTACTTGGTGGTTGAGTGGCTGGGATAGTCTGGAAGAAGTATTTTTTGAATCCCTACTTTGCTGAACTCCAGTCAGAATTTCTTGCCTCCAAAATGAACGTGGTGCTATAGGGTTCCTTGGGCCCATCACCCTGCTCCAAAAATCCTGCCTGTGGCAGTCTTTGATAGAAGTGTGATTTCACAGGCACTTTTATTATTAGTACCTCAAAGAGTACCACATTATGCCTAGGCAACAAGGCAGATGGAGGAATCCTGCTGGTGCATAGTTCTGTGCTTTGCTTTCCTATAGTCTGGTATAATTAAACTGAGTTGCTCTGTACATCTTCCTGACAGAAACTGGGATAGCTCTGTGGTTAGTTAAATGCTATGCAATGTTTCTGAGAACTGTAATACACCAGAGTTTTATGTTTCATTGAGTCTCATTAACAACAAAATTGCTGCAGGGTTAACACCTCGAGGAATTGTTATAGGAACTCTTTTGGGAATGGTGCTTCATGTAAGATTTAGTCCAGATGATCAACAAGTGGCAGTATGTGCTGGAAATCAAATCTACATGTTAAGTGCAAAGGTGAGATGCCATTCTTTGTAGCCGTATTCCTGGTACTTCTTTAACTTACTTCTGAATAAACTCATGGTGCAAAAATGCGAGAATAATTAAGCAAAGACATTTTCTCATGTAGATGAAAATAAGTGTGAATTGAAATGAAACAATATCTAATAACTTAGAAGAAGAAAATATTTTGAGGACATTAGAAAAATTAACCTTGTATTATTTACTGTGAAGAAACAAATATAATATGTAGTGATTTTGCCAGAAGGGTGATATACAGGACTGTAGTTTCAATAAGAAAAATATTATTAAATTATTATTTAAAATAAAAATCTGACATTTTTCAACATTTATCAATTATTAATGTGTTTAACAAGTTGTCATTTAAAATATGCAATTTAATCTGTTTTTATTTTGACTTAACTAATTACAGAAGGAAGCTATGCTAGCTGAACTGGATGGCCATCTGGCTCCAGTGACTGCTGCTGAGTTTTGCACGTGGGAGAAAAGTATGCTTATATCAGTGTCAGAAGACCGAACCTTTAAGGCAAGGAAATTTGAGCTGGATTTTAAAAATATGTAATTTAATGACTATGTAAAATACCTTTTTTTTAAAAAAAATATTTTGTGAAGATTAAGAAAAATCTGTTTGACTTTATGGAAATCATGACACTGTTCTTAGAGTTGCTTAGGAAATAATTATAAAATTTAGTTACTCTTGTTTAGAAGAACAATGCAGATTTTGTATGTTCAAAGCATTCCTCAGTGAAGTGTTAGTTTTGGTGATTATTATCACCTTGCAAATGGAAATAAAATTAACTATTTTGATCAATTTAGCTGTACTTGAAGTGTTTTAGATGTTCTGAATGAATACAGTTCATTTTAAGTTTGTTGATTGTTATTTTCCCTTTTGGGGGATATTGGCTTGCATGCAGTAGCTGTGTTGTTGCATACTGGTAGGATTGTTTTGCCAGACAACATTTTATATGATGAGAGCATGTATTGCTGCTGCTGTACATGACAACAATTGAAGACAACTTAGTAATGGGAAACGAGGAGCCTGAGTGAACCCAGGTGTATCTTCCAGGAGATGCTGGTACAGTTTTGTACTGATTGTCCTCTATGATTCTAAGTGTAGCCTAGCATTTGGTTCTACAAGCTTAAGTAAAAGTAGAGCTTGCATTATCAAAGGTTGGGTTTGTGTTGTGCTTCTAAATACATTTTTTATATAACTCTTCTGAAGAAAATGTGATTTTGACTTTTGGTGTGATCTTGAATGAAAAAACAAGGTAAAAGTGAATTGGATTTTAGGAAATAATAATTCTGTTTGTTTCTTAATTAGTTGATATTGATATAAGAAATCAAGGTAAAAATGAATGAAAGAAAATATCTACATGCGTCTTCATAAAAATTTAAAGAAAACTTGATAAACTATACAAATCCTAAAGAATAAAATTGAGTTTCAAGGTTTGTAACCTTGATAAATATTGGCACTAAAATGACAACCAAATGGAAGTATTTTGTAAGTCTCAAATAATTTTGTAATTAAATCTTCAAATTTTATTTTCTCAGCCTAATTCTGCAAATCAGGGATAATGCTCTGAGAGCAGCTGTACTGGAATCTGACAGCTGGCTCCAGTGATTTCAAGACTTGCAGTACACAAAACCTTATGCTCCTCTAGCTCTTTTACTTGGCTAAAGAAGTGAAACAGAGGAGAATCTCTTGAGCTAAATTTATGAAACAATATCAAAGGAATCAGCTTTTCAGAAGGATAATGTTTATATTCAGAGACAAATGAAACATGAACAAGGAGAAAAGTTTGGGAGCTAAATATGTGCAGAATGCAGAGTCTGTCTGCCTCATTTTTTCAGCTCCATCTGTGATAGCTATGATAAATGTAGCGGAAGTGCTTGTGGAGAGGAAGGCTCATAGATGTCACAAGACGAGAGGAAAAGTTTAGTTTTGGTAGCTTTCTTGATCAACTACTAAGCATAGAATGCATAGCTTAGAAACAGTCATGTTAATAATTAAAGTTGACTTATATGTTGATCTATGGATCATAGTAAGTATCAGTATTATTAATAATGACCTCTTATCCTAGTGCCCAGTATGAAGACTAAAATTCTGCAAGCTCTTTGTGTGAAATTTAGTAGCAGTATGCCTTTTTATTAGTTTAGGCCAAGCAGCTAAGAGGTCAATCTAAGCAAAGATTATAATAATAATTACTTCTAATTACTTTTTGCTTTCATGCCAGGTGAGTTTCACATTTTTTTTTTTTATTATGGATGCTTAGCAATTAGACAAAGCCCTAAGTAGCTAGAAAAAAGATGTAACAAAAAAAAAAAAAAATCCTTAACGTAATTACCTCACTTTCAATGTTTGCATTTCCCTATTTTCACCACATGGTGGCTATTGAAGCTTGTGTTTTCCTTACAGATACAATTCAGTGCCCACCTTTACTGTGTTGTTTGTTTTGATTTTTTTCCTTAAAGGTATGGGACTATTCTACTGGCAAGTTAATGTATCAGTCAGGGATATTAACGGGTAAGTTTTCTCTTTTAGGTATACTTTCTCATAGCAAAAATATCCCCTCTCTAATTTATAATTTTTAAAGAATGAATGAATCATAGAATCATGGAATGACTTGAGTTGAAAGAGACTTCAAAGATCATCTGGTTTCACCCCCCTGCCATGGGCAGGGACACCTCCTAACAGACCAGGTTGCTCAAAGCCTCATTCAGCCTGATCTTAAATATTTACAGGAATGAGACGTGTTCAGCTTCTTTGGGCAACCTGTTCCAGTGTCTCACCACCTTGAGAGTAAAGAATTTCTTTCAAATGTCCAGTCTAAATCTGCAGTTTAAAACTATTGCCCCTAGTCCTATCACCACATGCCCTTATAAAAAGCCCCTCTCTAGCTTCCCTGCTAGGCCCCTTCAAGTACTTGGAAGGCTGCTCCACAGAACCTTCTCCAGGCTGAACAAACCCAACTCCTTCAGCCTGTCCTTGTGTTCCAGAAATATTTAGCTGATTTAGTGAAAATCTAGTAGTAAACATGCTGCTAGACTAAGTAGTAGTAAACATACTATCTTTTAGGATGCATGTAATTGTTGTCATTTACAGAGATAGGCAGATGGGGCTTTCTTATTTTGTAGGTGCATTTCCACTGTCTGATTACTATGTGCTTGTTTTCTTTCAAGCTTTATATATGACATGGAAGTAAATACTATAACATATGTAGATATATTAGCAGTGTCTGTAGCTGATGGTATCTGTTGACTTTAAAGGTTAAAGCTACNCCAGCACTTTTCCTACAGGAACCATATATTTTTCAACATGAGTTGTCAAAACTCCCATTTGGTTGCTCCTGTCTGTAGTGCTGTTAGTGGTGATTGCAGCACACTTTGGGGCCATAAAAGCACTTTTGGGCACACACACTTTTTGGGCATGCAGATTCGTTGTTAAGCTTTGTGTTCACATACTGTTAGGATGATGTACAGCCGATACTGTTGCTGAGCCCCTTTCGCCATCATTTTGAAAAGTCATGGAGAACAGGAGAGGTGCTTGATGACTGGAAGAGAGTGAATGTCACTCGAGACTTCAAAAAAGGCAAGAAAGGACACCCAAGTAATTACAGACCAGTCAGCCCCGCCTTCATCCCTGGAAAGGTCATGGAGCAGCTCATTCTGGAGGTCATCTCTAACCACATGGAAGAAAAGTCGGTCATCAGGAGTAGCCAACATGGATTTTCCAAGGGAGGATCTTGCTTGACTAATCTTATAGCCAGGTAGACAGAGGAAGAGCTGTGGATGTCATAGACTTCAGCAAGACTTTTTTTACTGTCTCACATAATATCCTGACAGATAAGCTTAGGAGATGTGGCATAGACAGTTGGTCTGTGAGGTGGATTGAAAACTGGCTCCACAACACAGTTCAGAGACTTTATCAATGACCTGGATGAGGGGATTGAGTGTGCCCCGAGCAAGTTCCGAGATGACACAGAGCTGTGGGGATGGCTGACACCTGGTCAGGCTGTGCTGCCATCCAACAAGATCTGGACAGGCTGGAGAGCTGAGTGAATGCAAACCTCATGAAGTTCAATAAGGAAAAGTGCAGGGTTCTGTATCTGGGGAGGAATGACAACAGGCACCAGTACAGGTTGGGGGTAGCCCTACTGGAGAGCAGCTCCACAGAGAAAGACATTGGTGGTGGACATCAAGTTCTCTATGGGACAACAATGTGTCCTTGTGGCCAAGAGAGCCAATGGTATCCTGACGTGCATCAAGAAGAGTGTGTCCAGCAGGTCTAAGGAGGTTCTACTCCCTCTCTACTCTGCCCTGGTGAGACCACACCTGGAGTATTTTGTCCAGTTTTGGCCTCCCCAGTTCAAGAGAGACAGGGATCTGCTGAAGAGAGTCCAACAGAGACACATGAAAATGATTAGGGGACTTGGACATCTCCTCTATGAAGAGAGACTGAGAGACATATCCCTTTGCTATTGTGCAACGATAAGACAAGAAATGATGAGTATAAACTTGAACATAGAATATTTCACTTCAACATGAGGAGAAACTTCTTTATAGTGAGTGTGATGGAGCACTGGAACAGGCTGCCTAGGGGGGTTGTGGAGTCTCCTCCCTGGAGACTTTCAAAACCCACCTGGATGCATTCTTGTGTGAACTACCCTGGGTGATCCTACCTTGGCAGGGGGGTTGGGCTCAGTGATCTCTGGAGGGCCCTTCCAACCTCTAATGTTCTGTGATTTTGTGACTTCATGTAAGCTGAAAGCTAAAACTGCATGATAAGAAAGTATGAAAGTCTGATTCTCCCCATGGTTGGCTGTAGCAGTTACTTCCCTTGTAAATCTGCCTTAACGGCAATATTAGGGTTTGCAGGTACAAGGCTGTGAGAATATACAGCAATGAAACGGGAAAGCTGCTACCAGGCCCCAAAAACTATTATAGAGTAGCCTAGGTGAAAGTGTGCAGAAGGCCAATGCCATGATGGCTTGAGTGAAAGGCAGGCCACAGACCTATCAATGGAATACTCTTAGCAACACAATGGTTAAGGCACACAAAGCATTGTGCGACTGTAGAAACTACAATGATTTTTTTTCCCACCTGTTTTTATGAATATGAAGATTCAATTTTGAATCATATACTTTAATTAAACATTTGATTTGCATCTGCTCTGGAAATGATTTTATGGGCTTTTTTTAAGCAGCATTTCCTTTACTAAGTCTGCTAATTGATGAAGAAAATAAACAGATTATCACTGGATGTGCTGAGGGACAGGTAAGAATTACCTATTAAACTGATTTTCTGTGTCAAAACAGTTTACTTTTATTAATATATCTGTCTGTAAAAAAGCTTCACAATCTGCATACATATTTTGAGCTGGTGCAACAGTTCTTTTATTAAGCATGATGCAATGTTTTGAGCATAAAGCATTGTATTACAAAATGGAAACATTTTCTGAAAACCAGGAACATTTTTAGGAGCAAAATCAGTGATTATATAAAAAAAGTACACTGAAAGGCTACAAATATATCTGTTTTAAATGAAAAAGATGAAAAATAAGATGCTCTGTATTGACCAATGAATGAAACATGGCAATAAATGGATGATACTATGGTTTTGACATGCTGCGATTCTCATCAAGGCATGATAAAATGTGACATGCATTTCACCTCCTCTTTAATTTAATGTTAAGAATTTATTTACATGAGATTTTCCATCTGTTTTCCTTCAGTGTTACCATTCACTGAATTGTGAAGAAAATTAAAGGTTTAGCTATTGTAGTGCCTAAAAAGAGAAAAGAAAATAAATTCATGTACATGACTCAGTAAACAATTACATGCAGGTTACCTGTGGAAAATAGTCTATAAGGAGTTTTTTTTAAAGACATAAACATGTGGGAATTAGATACACAGTTCAGGTTGGTAATGACTGCTTTTTGGTAACATTGAATGTATACTTTGATAATTTTAGAAATGCACATAATTGAATTTCAGGTTCAAGCTGATATTCCAGATACAAAAACCCATTATTTGCATAAACAGTTTTAGGTATTGGATGTTTAGTTTGTGTCAATGTTTTGTGAATTTCAGTGTCAAAATGTTATTGCAATTGCTTTTTCTTGCAGCTTTGGACCTTCAGTTTAATCAGAGATCATAATTACCGTTGCATAGCACATATCAGCTTAAAGAAAGAACAAGAGAAGTTCTGTAATAAAGTGTGGAAATCTGGAAAAGACATAGGTACCACAGTGTTTGTAGTGCTGTTTATGATTATGTTACTGCCCTCTGATTGTATGCTTTTTATACTGTGAGAATTTATTATAAATGATTGTTATGAGTCTCAGATTGGCATGGAATTCTTACTGAAGCTGATAAGAAGTTGGGTATGTTTGGAAATAATTATTTGACAGACCTGGAAAGAATTATGCGTGTGTGTCTATAACGAAATCTTATTGAATCCATCTGCCTATAAAAGATTTCATGACAATAACTATCAAGTATTTGTTTTTTATTGAATTAATTTCTCAAGGCTTCAGTGAGATCAGAATTATTGTCTAAAAATTAATCCATTGTCTAGGTGATATACGTTTTCTCAGTTACTTTTGAAGCTTCTAGGAATCTGTTTTTTGTTTTAATCTGTACCAGTGCCTCCGTGATAGAACATTTTTCTGTCAGTGGTATTTCTAGTGATGCAACACAGAGTGCTTGTAAGTCTTTAAAGACTGCACTGGTAACCTTGGCAAAGTGTTCCATGTTTCGAAATGGGGCATTCAAATTATCTGTACACTAGATGAATTAAGTTGAGGTCCTCCTAAAGGCAAGTAAGAGGAAGCTTTCTTTAGGGAAAGGGAGATCTGGTTTCCCTTACTTGCTATTTTCCTGGCCCTAGTGACTCTTATGTTCTTAGCTGCCTGATGGCCCAGCTTCAATGATCCTAAGGACCTAACCTAATGAGAAGGGCCGATACATTCTTGTTACTGTTTAAAATACATGGATGTCAGTTTCATCTGGGATGTCTTGAAGAGTGAGGTAGTGTCTGTGTCTAATGCTGAATTCAGTGCTACTAGTTTGTACGTGTGCACTACATTTGCATAGTGGATTGGATAACCCTTGGAGAACTAAACTGAGGTGGACTTCCATCTTGGTTTTGGATTATGTAGCAACTTTAGCGTCAAGGGAATTTTCAGGCTAAGTTGAAAAGTACCCAACATATTTAAGGGCTCTTGGAATATGGCTTTCAGAGTCACATTTTGATGTGGACATACCTGAATTGTTCTGTTCTTAAGTAGCTTCTGTGGATTTTATCTCTAGGTGTTTGATAGAAGATGGTACTAAAAATAGCATAATGAGGAAAGATATTTCAAGAGGGAAGGTTCTTTCGAAATAGAAATTAGTTTAATGCAGTAGAGCTCTTGCTTATGCTACTGTACTACTTCCAGTTTTCTCTTGTCTCACTTTTTTTTTTTCTTGATTGCTGGCATTGATTTTTTCTTAGGTGAAAGGCAAAGTATTTCCAAACTTTGCACAACAAACAATGTCAGACTGAAGGGATCAGTAGAAACATCTTTGCCTGTCCTCTTAATTGAACACTGTGACTTTTTGGCGTGTTTCCATAATGATGAAAACATGTAAGTCCTTTAAAATATCACCATGTACTTGGCTGGAGTCAATTCCTAGGAGTTCCTACTGTTTTTTTATTTTCATTGCAACTTGCTATATGTTTTTTAAATGCAGTCATAAAATCAAAGAATGTATTTAGTGAATTGGAAGTTTTAGTGGACTACTCTGTGATGGCTTGAACCAATTGGAGGATTTTAATAAGAAATTAGACTATAGGCTGAGAAAGGAAAACATTGATGATGCTACTTCATTCATAGGTTTACTGAAAAAGAAAAAATATGTTTAGGAGTTGTAACTGAAACATAGATAAGACAGAGTTGCTTGAGCTTATCTGGCTGCCGCCTTTCTAGCGGAATCTGAGTAATTTCACTAACTTCTTTCCTACTGCTAATCCTACTGGCCAATCTACCTTCACTTATCTGGTGCATAAGACAGATGGTGAGATCAGATTGGGAAGGGGGAAAGGTGGCAGGGTGGTTGAAAACCCCTCTTAGGGACTTTGATCTCTGGGAGGAGTGTGGTGTTTCTGCATTACCTTTTTCACTGTATATATTTGTTATACATTGTAAATATCTGCTTGTATATTGTGCAAAGCTGTAGATATAAAGCTTCATTTCCTTAACTACCAGCAATCTTAGTCTAGCCTGGGTTATTTCAAAGTGTGAGGGAGGCAGGAAACTGCCAAACCACCACGTACTCTTAGATAATACAAACTGATACAAAATTAACATGCGTTTCTAGTCTGAAAAATAGTTCTCTAAAAATGGTGCTGGTAGTATCTGTTTTAGCATCTATGGATATCAGCTGATCTGGGAAGATCAATTAAAAAATAATTAAGCCAATTAGAATGACAAAGCTGAATGTATTTTTAATTCACTTTCCTAAGGAACTAAGTCCAATGCAATCACTGTATGCCTGTGTCAGTTTACCTCCAAATTTAAGCAACTCATGAACTATATAGCTGTTCCAGCCAAACTTCTGTCAAAGAGACAGATCAAAACATAATTTTTATTATGGTAGTGGTTGGCCAGGTAGAAGAGAGGTACCTAAATTAATTCCTATACTGCATTTCTTTACTGAAAAGAAGTTTAACCATGTTGTCAGGTACCTCAGAATCTGTTCTGGATGGTTTTCCTGTACAGTTATTGGGGTTTAGTATGGTTCTAGAGCTAACAGATATCAAGTTCTCCCCTTGCATAGTGAAATGTAGTTCGTGAGCAAGTTATCTATACTTTTGGATAAAATAGCTCACACTTTGTGTAAGGCGTTCTCTCTGTAACATTTTTTAACATTTGTCTTTGAGCTTTAAAAAAAACCCAAAAACACTCATTTTCAATACCCTTTGTGGACATGGCAGCCTGAAATGAATCCACAGTAAAAAGCTGACTTAAAGCATTTTCTGAATTGACATAACATCACTTTTCCAATGCCCACTGTTGCTGCCTGGTATTGTATGCCTAAGAACTACTTGCTATTTCAGCTGTCACAACATAGTTGGAGGTTTTGTTCTGCTTGTGAACAACCATGACCATTTAATTCTTAATTAATTATTAATTAATGTCCTTGGGAAGGTAAAAGTTGTGTGGAGAGACTTTTCTCTGAGATTGCTTGATTCAACCTCATGTCCACCAGTAAAGCTCTGCCAGCTGTGTGATGTGAGTGACAGTTTCAGCAAAGCATCCACTAAAGAGTATCTCATGTGCAGAAGCTAAGCCTAGGTCTTAGCTCCTAATGTCATTCTAATCCAGCTCCATTAGCTTTTTTTTTTTTTTTCCCCAGAAGTTTGATTTTTAAAGTACCGTATGTTGATTTTAGCAAGTGGTTCAGATTTGTCTGAACAACCAAGCTGTCCCTGCTATCACTTTTCTATCAACAGTGACACACAACAATGAATCATTTATGCAATACTGATACTCAGAAAATATCCGTCTCATATTTCCTTAGGCTTTTTGACATTAATTTCATCACAGTGAATTGCATTTTATTATTGTAATATCATTGTGCATAGTAACTTTATAATGCCACCTATTTTTAAATAATGTAAAGAATTCACAGATCAATCTGTTATTGCCTTGCAGGAAAGTAGTGCAAACCACAAATAAAACTATACAGAGCATAATGAAAATGTCACAAACTAGAAATGAATCTGTCTTTCCCAGTCTGCTTTTTAAACTATTTGACCATTTCTGGGTTATTTGAGTGTTTTGTAAGGGTTTTTTTGTATTTTTCTGTTAGGTTGGTTGGTTTGGGTTTGTTAGTTTTATTTTGTTTTAATATAAAAAAATTAAGTCACTATGGTGAATCTTTTCATGCCAAGTTTCAGTTTATATTTTTCCATACCCTTACTTCAACCGTTTTGGTCTGCCTTTATGAATCAGACCAGTAAGTACGCTTGCTGTTACTTAGGAAATTTACTAACATGTTGATGTCAATTTTTAATTCCTGTGGCATCAAAACATTTTTAGTTTTTGAGAACAACAACTGTTATTTTATCATAATAATCTTACACTTGATAACATATTTCTTCTGTGAGAGCGTTGACTGAAATTGTAACCAGTTGGCCAAGTTTGTGATGGTTGTAAAGACTGGGTTTTGTTGCCTAACTGTGATTCTACAGCCACAAAGCACAGACCTCTCAGACAGATGTTCCAGACTTGACTGTTGGTCTTGTTTCTTTTTTCTCCTTAATTTGTGCTGATTTTTCTCTTTCTGTATTTACATACACATCTTAAATTTCACTGCTTTTTTTGTGTTCATGTTCCAGGTGGTAAAAGTAAGAATAAATGTGGATTTACCTCTTTCTTTGAATTAACTGTCTATGTATACTGTGCTTTTACTGTACCTCCTTACTATGAAAAAGTAATTTTTGAAGAAAACTATTTTCTATGCTTCATTAGAATTGCCATAAGCACTTACATAAAATTAAGGACTGTTTTCAGTTCTTAGCTTCCAAAACTTTACCATTTCTGATTAAGACTCTCTGCTTTGAGCTACAGATTTTTTTAAAATACAGTAATTTTTTTTAAAATGTGGGTTATAATTGTTGTTGTCCTGGGACTATGTTACCTCTTGAAAAAAACAATTGCTGTGTCTTGTATGGTAATAAGAAGCTTCTTTATCATACTGATTTTTTTTCCTTCTATAAATAGATCTTCTACCGTGAATACTCGCTATTTTTGGATAGGAAGCTCTACTGCCTTATTAATAATTAATATGGCAAACTTTGAATTAGAAGCCTTTTTGTCTTACAAAGGTATGACTATATCTGACTATACCATAATGAGCTTTTATTTGTTACCTGATACAAACAGTATAAGAATTACATTGTTAAATAGGAAAATGCAGTAGAAAACTAAGTAGTTGTTTTTTTTTAATTTGCTTTTCTAATTGATTTACTTTGTTTTCTTCTAGCCCTGCTGACTTAAATGTCAGCACCAAATTTCTGTAGTGGCTAGCAATGAATTTTTATCTGATTTTGCAGTTCATCAGTATTAAATACAATAATGTTATTCTCCTACTTTACAATGTGGGAAGAACCAAGAGGGATGTAGGCTGAAGACAGTAGATTACAGTGTTATCACCTTAGTTGTGGGGTTTTGCCTGTCTTAGAGATGATATTTTTTTCTATTAAAATGTAAATGTAATTTTATAGCATTATGTTCTTTTTTGTAAAGATTACAGTGACCTAAGCATTCAGGTTGCTGGATCGTGTGCATTAACAAGGAAGTCAATTAATGGAAAAGTAAGTATACAGTAAACATTGATTTAACAAATATTTACATTTTCAGTTATTGTCAATAAACATTAATTACACTTTTTGTTTATAAATTAACATATGCATTTGTTTTGCTTGATGCTTATTATGCAGTAGTTTCTCTGGAAAGGGTCAATTCTTTCTTATGAAATCTACTAGTTTAAATAGCTGGCTAGTTCTAAAGCTCTCAGAGTTTGTGTACTGTCCAAAGTAATTAATAAGCAAAAATTGAATTAATTTTTACAAGTGTTTGGTGTGTACCCTGAAGGTCAAGAATGACCACTGGGAAAGCAGAGGCTCTCTTTTTGGGAGAACAAAAACCAACCAAATAAAAACAAAACAAAACAAAACTAGCCAAAGCCAAAAAATCCCTCAACACTGTTACACCTTGTTTCTCAGACAGTGTTAGGATGAACTGCTTCTGAGTCCTTCCAGCAATCTGTGAAAGCTATTTGAGTTGCGGGAAAATTTCTGTGGAAAATCACTAATAATGTTTTTAAGGAAATGAAAGGCATTCTTGTCTGTATACTCCACTTTTGATACAGCTTTCCTACAGAACTGAGCTAAATCTAGGCCTTTCTACATATTTTACATAGCAGTGTTTTGTATTATAGCAGGATTATGTTTTAAATTAATCTCAAAGCACATTCTCTGTATGTCTCTGAAATCAATCTTCTACATGTGGCTATTTCCTTACTGCAGAAGTATCTCTGTTGTAGAATGTATTAGAATTTCTGTGACTGTTACACGTACAACTCTGTTAAGACACATGTTTAAGCAACATAAGCAAGTCAGTATTAACCACTTTTTGTTTTACTAATTTTTGTAAAACAAAATGTGATTTCGTTTTCCATTTTAAATGCTTCAGTGTTGGAGATTGAATTATGAAGTAAATGGCAATTTATTTTATGGTATGATTGCTGCAGGTTTTATGCTTGATCACCTCAATGTTTGAAGACATAACTGCTGTGTTGGAAGTTAACCTTGTTGCATTGATGAGAACTCAGCAAAGTGACTGTCTCCTACGTGGGAATGGCAACAGTCTGTCAGTTATTGCCAGGTACAAAATAAGCAAATGTGTTTTCCCTTTGAATTGGATCATGCGTTTGTTTTCCTAACACTGAAATGCATTGGATGGTTTTGTAGAGTGCCATTTGTTGATATGTTTTTTTTTTAACTTATTTTCCTGTCATGCTCTATATGTCCTGGTATGGGCATAATTACTACCCAGAGTTGGTTCACTTCCTGAGGTTCCCCTTCCCCTTCCGTTGTAAGGTCCAGAGGTGGGTTGCAGGGGCACACCGCATGGTTCTCGAACCAGGAAGTCTTGGGCCACATGGACAGGTCAGGCGCACGAGTCAGGTGATCTGGGCTGTCTCTGGGTGTTAGGACCCACCCCTGGGCGCGGGACTTTTGAACCAGTTGTCCAGACAATGGACACTAAGTGCTATTGGTCAATTCCACGCTTCCTAATGAGGTATTTAAGCAGGTGCAATGGCCGTTAGGGGCTCTCTCTACCCCCATGAGGAACAGACATCTCCGCACCCTGTGCAGCAGCGGCCACGTGCTTTGCAGTGAGCAGCAGCAGCACAGCGTATTGCAAAAGCGGCAAAGGCAAACCTCTTTCTTTTCCATTTTTCCCTCGGGACAAATCCTCCTTCTTTCCTCTTTCTCCGGAAAAGCTCTGTATCTAGTGCACATTTCGTGGGTATTTCCAGGCGCGGTTAGGATTCCTTTTGTATTAGGCTCTCTGTTTCCTAAGTTCTGACTGTTTAAACTGTTTAATTCAGTGTTTTAAGTGAGTTTGTGTAGTTATTCTTGCCAACCAAACATCCAAAAGAACCCAGGGAACTATTCCCAGAACCCCCCACGATTATTAACAGTAATAAAAATTAATAATCGCAACATTAAAATGGTGGTGAGGATGTGATGTTCCATCGCGCAAGTTTTGCACGAATTCGGGCATGAATTGGCAGTGTCAGACTTAGAATGGGCAGAAAGGCACGGGAGAGACCCGGCAAAGATTGCCCGGAGATTGCTAAAAAACCTGAGTAGAATAGTTTCGATTTTGGCAGCTTTTTTGGTAGAGGGGCTTCCGGAATTTTATAAAAATAGGGAGAAGATTTTCTATGTAGAGCGAGAGATTGTGAGTGCAGAGAGGGAGATAATGGTGCTTCAGGCAGAAGCGTCACATGCGGGTGGTGTGCCGCCGCCTTCTGCCTTTACGGGTTTTGCATCCAAGCGTGGCACGTCTTTCAAGGGTGCTGCAGAGCCAAGCGAACACATGCCGGGCATTTGCACACGCTTGTCGCTCTCTGCTTTTCCAGATGCCGCGCGTACTGGTGCGTAAAACTGGTGCAAACAACTATTTACTAGTGTACAGAATTTTGCACTTCCCCTTGATGAGCTTCATGAGGATGCTACCAGCCTGTTTGTACAGCCTATGGATATCTCTTTGGATGGCAGAACAACCTTTTACTGTATGAGACACTCAGTTTTGTGTCATCAATAAACATGTTGAGGGTACACTCTTCATCAGTGCAGATGTCAAATAGAATTGGATCCTGTATTGATGCCTGGTATACTTCACTACTTACTGATGTCCCACTAGATCTTGTACCTCTGATCAACACTATCTTGCTCTGGCTGTTCAGCTGGTTTTCAGTCCATCTCCTTGTGTGTTCATCTAGCCTATGTATTTCCGAAGCTTATGAAAAGTTCTTCTGAGAGACAGTATAGAAAGTGTTATTGAATTCAAAGTAGACAATATCCATCTCCCTCTCCTCATCCACCAAGCTAGTAATTTTATCATAGAAGGATTAAGCATGACTTCCCTTTGCTGAATTAATGCTTACTACTATTTTCTTGTCCTTCATGTCCCTGTAAATGATTTCTAGGAAAATACGTCTTGAAGACAGTAGAATAATTGCAGTATTCGCTGAAGTGCAGATTTCAGTTCTTACAATAAAATCATCAGTTTAACATGTAAATACAGTGGTCTGTGAATCTAGCCAGGGCCAAGGCTAGGTATCTGTACGGCTAGGTATCTGAGCTGATTACTAATCCACTATACCTTATTTGTATTTATGAAAATGGCACTGATATCACCCATGCACTGATATAATACATGTGGGCACACAATAGCTAAAATTATGTTTTGGCACCTTTTCATAATCTGATACTTTTGTCTATTGTATTGATTGTTTTTTGTGCTTGGCCTTAGGTGTTCTGTACTGGCAAATTCTCCATTGTGCAAAGGTCTAAGGAAAAACATTAAAGAACCTTCTAGTAAAAAGCTTGGTAAGTAAAGACCAATTGAAAAGTAAAGACAATTGAAAAAGTTGCATTTATTAGCTGGTGATTAATGCCATCAGTACATTGATTTATGGTTTGGATACATATTGCATTTTTTAAAATTTTAATTGTATACTTCTAGTAGTACTTATCCTATACATGAATGTATAGTGAAAATGATGGTAGTAAGGTATTTTTTTTCTTTCAAAACTAATTCTCTGAGAACTTGATATCACCTACCTGGATCTGAGTAAGGTGTTTGACTCTATCCCACATGACATCCTGGTCAACAAAGTGGAAAAACACAGACTTGATGGGTGGGGCACTGCTGGATAAGGAATTAGCTGGATGCTTGAATGCAGAGAGTTGTGATCAATGGCACGATGTCCACCTGGAGACCAGTGACAAGTGGCGTTCCTCAGTGGTCAATGCTGGGCCCAGTGCTGTTTAACATCTTTGTCAGTGACATGGACACGGGAATCGATTGCACCCTCAGCAAGTTTGCAGATGACACCAAGCTGTGTGGCACAGTTGACTTGCTGGAGGGCAGGGATGCCATCCAGAGGGACCTGGACAGGCTGGAGAGGTGGGCCCAGGCCATTCATTCATTCAACAAGGCCAAATGTAAGGTCCTGCACCTGGGTCAGTGCAATCCCAAGCAAAAATCCAGGCTGGGTGGTGAGTGGCTGGAGAGCAGCTCTGAGGAACAGGACCTGGGGGTCTGGGTGGATGAGAAGCTCAACATGAGCCAACAGTGTGTGCATGCAGCCCAGACAGCAACTGTGTGCTCAGCTGCATCAAATGCAGCGTGGCCAGCAGGGCAAGGGAGGTGATTCTCCCCCTTTACTCTGCTCTTGTCAGACCCCACCTAGAGTACTGTGTGCAATTCTGGAGCCCCCAGCACAAGAAGGACATGGAACTGTTGGAGAGAGTCCAGAGGAGGGCCACGAAGATGATCAGAGGTCTGGAGCACCTCTGTTATGAGGACAGGCTGAGAGAATTGGGGCTCTTCAGCTTGGAGAAGAGGAGGCTTTGAGGAGACCTTACAGTAGCCTTCCGGTGTCTGAAAGGGGCCTACAGGAAGGCTGGGGAGGGACTGTTCACAAGGTTTTGTAATGACAGGACAAGGGATAATGGGTTCAAACTGGCCGAGAGGGGATGTAAACTAGATGTTAGGAAGAAATTCTTTACAGTGAGGGTGGTGAGGCACTGGAACAGGTTGCCCAGGGAGGTTGTGTCTGCTCCCTCCCTGGAGGTGTTCAAGACCAGGTTGGATGAGGCCTTGGGTGATCTGTTCTAGTGGGAGGTGTTCCTGCCTATGGTGGGGGATTGGAACTGGATGATCTTTGAGGTCCCTTCCAACCTAAATCATTCTATGATTTTGTGAACTTTCTGTGGATTATAAAATAAAGAGTGTAGAATATTTACATTTTTCTTAAGTCACTGTTTTTCCATAGCATGAAGTATATTTTTCTGTATAATATATTGTTTCTTTTTTAACTTTGGCTAATATTTTTGTCCTGAATAGTATTTCATTAATACCTGCAAGTTTAGGAAGTTAATTTTTGCCTTAATGCCCCACTATTAAAAAAAAAAAAAAGGATCTGACTTCCAGTTGCTGTTAAAACATTTGTAGATCTTTTGCTTAGCAACAGTAAAACAAAGCTAAAAAAACCCACCAAAAAACCCAACCACTTACAAATGAATTTTTTCATCATTGTCCTAGTTTTTGTGGACAGGATTACAGGCAAGCCATGAACTTCAGACCACCAGCAGGTCTGAGTCAGCCAGGACAACCAATTTGAGCTGGCTCACTGGTCTTTCCTGTACCATGAGCATCACATTCAGTATAAAGGGGGAAGGGTTAAAAGGAGGGGGTGAGGTTTTCTACTGGAGTCTATTGCTTGTGATACTTTATATAGCCTCTCTCCTGCTCTTGAGGATTGCCTTCCTGTGTGTTTTGATTGCTGCACTTTTTCTGGGCTAAGTGTAACTTCATATACCGTCTATTGATATTGGTACCAGTTTTACTATTTAATTAAATCCCGTTTTGTTTCAGCCTGTGAATCTCCTTTTCCAGTTCTCTTTCTCTCCTGGGGAGAAAGAGATCTATCATTGTGTGATAGTTTAGATCCACATACATGCTAAATGTAGACAATCACCTTTTCTTTAGGAAAGATGTAAATATACTGGTATCTATAACATGTACAAGTAATATATATATATATATAAAACTTGTATATATTATATATACATCATATATATATGTATATATATATGGGGGGCATATTGATTGTACATTTTGGATCTGTTTGAGTGTCAAAGATTTAATGATATTCCAAGAAGGCATCTGTAGTGTTTTGGCTATATTCCATACTTCTTCAGATGCCTAGTGCTGACATCTGAACTACTCTTGTTGACACTCTGTGCTCATATTAGATGTTGTAAGGAAATCCTATGTTTTCTTATGGCAAGTGGTACTTAGAGCTTCCCAGGAAAGACTTTTTGTCTCATTGCTACAAAAAAGAAATAGGATAGGTGGTGGAAGCTGAAGCTCAGCTAAATGTTTCCGTGAGATCATCCCAATGAACCTGAAGTTTTTTCCCTGGAATATCAGCAAGGTTTCCCACTGAAAATAAATAAATTAATTATTTCTGCTGATGTGAAGTGCTCATATTTTATTTTTTTTGACTGGAGTCCCTCTTATAGACTTCTTAGTACAGCAATGTAGATGCAGACATGATTAGTGACTTCTGCCATGTGATAACAGAAATGTTTATCTGTACTTGAAAGCCAGATCATTAATGATCTTTAAATGCATTCTGTATTCTGAATGTAGGGTGTGAATATAAAATCTAAGCATAAAATAGGCAACTATAAATCACATTTCTGAATGAATGATGAAAAAAAATCCTCAGAATAATGTTCTTATTCATTCAAAATTTAAAGAAGTTCATACTCATTTGCATTATTGGAGAAGAAATGTTATGCGATGAAACAGTTCATATTTCTTCATTCGGTAATTATATATTAGAAGAAGTGGTTATAAATGTGTTTTGTAATGTAAAGAAACCTCAAATATTTCTGCTGTACTGGCTTAACTAATTATCTATCTTGACTATAAAAATATGATGTTGAAAAAATTAATGAAAATTAAATTATTTTACTGCAGGAGTGAAAAGCAGCGTGAAAGATCAGCCATTGGTTTTCCATAATAAAATTAAGTCATCAGGTTACAGAGCAGCACCACAGTGAGTAGCTGTTTTGTCTGTTTCATTGATGTGTGGTATTTTGTCACATAATAGAGCCACAGAGTCTCATGTCTGTGAAATTAATCCTGTATGAAAAACAGATGTTATTCAGTTAAATATTTTTTTAAAGGTTCTAGAACAGCAAAATATGTCATTCGCTTCCGTTAAAAATCTGCATTAGACATTCTTTCTCTTACATATGATTAAATTCTTCAGGCTGCAAAGAATGTTTTAGAACCTCATATGACTGGATTTTGACCTTCAGAAGGCATTATCTAACAAGAAGATCTCAGAAAGCAAAACTTAGGTGCAAAGTAGAGCATTAGACTATTAGAAAGTTATGTCATCAATATGTATATTACCTACTGACACTTCTAGTTAGACTATTTTGAATAGACTTTCTCTCATGTAGCATTTAATAATTCATATAGGAGGGTCTGTGTTCTTTCTTGTAGAATGACCATGTTTTCTCCAAAACTGAAGAAAAATGAGGTATCAAAAAAGAAGATGAATTGTAAATGGTAGGTAATCTAGCAACTCCATTGGAGGAGGAACAAATTTAAGTGAGGATAAATAGAGTTCTATTGAAAATGTGGTTTGTAGCTGTTTCTGTCATTGGAACTCTTAGTTTAGGGGTAACACGGGAACTAAAAGGCCTAGTGAATTTACTTTAAAATGGTTACATCAAGTGATTCAGAATATCAGACTATCAATTAAATTTGAGTAAGTTTAACATATAAAATATGTCACTTTTTAAAAAAATTATTGCTAGAAAAATCAACAGGTGCTAAATATATTTGGAACTGTAGTCCCAATATGTTCTTAAAATGCAGTGGTAGAAAAATAACTGTGTGTGGCACAGTGAGACTTGGTGATATCAGTGCATTTAAAGAGTGTCTTACAGTTTGACCAGTAGAGTCATCATCACTGTAGACACAGAACAAATTATTATTTTCCTTTCAAATTTTTTTTTTTTTTTTTGAGGGGCTTGTATCTTCATGTAAACTGCTGTGGTATGTTAAATGGGGAGATTGCATACTTTTTCTCTTTAGTACAATCAAACAAGTAATTAATGGTTAATGCCATAATTCTCAGCTTAAAAAAGAAAAGTATCCTAAACACTTAATAGCTCAAAATGATTTTGTTGCGATTTGTGCAGGCACAGGCAAGATTTTAGACAAGCGCTTCAAGTTTTGTGAGGAATTTTTTAGTATCTTATTAAATGGATGATCAGTGTAACTTTTGTGTGTGGAGATACTTTTCATGTTGCTCATTGTCACAACAAGGTGGAGTTTGCATTTCTTAAATACTTTTATTAAATAGGTTTGCAGCCTAAGAAGTTCAATATTTTTTTTTCTTTTATATTATAAGTCCATATAAATTCCTAACAGTTAGTGGTAGGAATTTTTTTATTATGACAATTTAACATTCATTCTGCCTCTTAGTTTGGATTTAATATATGTTTTCTAGGAAATATTTATATAAAGATGCTCAGAATAACATTTAAAGCACATTGTTTTCATAATTGAAATGAAAATACATTGAGTTTAGATAGGTTAATATTTATCCTTTCTTTCTTTGAAGTAAAAATAGAGAATATCCAATAGAAAGTTATCCTCCAATCAAATACAAGAGGAAGATATCTGTTGCTTGTAAACCAACTCCAGTTTTTTGCATTCAGCATTCTGGTATGTACAGATTTTATAAAATATACAATTGTTTTTGTTTCTGCATACTGACACAAAATTTGTGTGACATGGTTTATTAAGACTATGGATTTATTGTGTAAATTCTGAGTAAAATTTCTGGCAATACTCTGTTCTGTTTCATCATAATTTTTTTGAACTTGTAAAACCACACAACACATGCTAACACATGTGCAAAAGGATTCTCATTTCTATTTGGACTTACTGTACAACTTCTCCTTACAGCTTAGTAGTTTAACAGTTTCTTTTGGTAACATTTTTTTCTGAGGCATTTACTTATTGTAATTTGTGTGTATTAAATCTGAAGTTCTGTTTCAAAGCAATCAAAACACATCTGTTGTAAAGAGGTGTCGTATTACTGTTGTAATCTGTGTTAATTGGGTATTTCTCATCAATGTGATATATTTTCTGTTGCAAATTGGTAACCTGGAATTGCAGCTAGGAATAATCTTTCAGATGGTCTTTGTAAAGTAGAAAATGCAATAATTATATTTACATACATCTTTAAATATAGTAGAAAAAAAAAAGGTTTTAAAGTTGCAGTAATGAGTTGATACATTGTTACTGTTAAAGGTTCATAAAGGGTGAAGTCCAATTGAAAATATACATATGTACACTATATTTTAAAAATTATTTATTAACTATACCAAAGTATCAAAAGTAATTTGTTAGCACAGTAAAATTATAATACTTACACACATGCTGTCAGCCTCAATAGATAGAGCATAACCCAGGCTCCAAGACAGCAAGGCACTCCTAGTGTGCTGCACCCCCTGCGACAACAGTGGTTGAATTGTTGCTGCAACGTATTGCAGCTCCAGATCTGGTATATACGGAGGTGCATCTTGCCACCTAGGGCAAGTATGTGCAGGAGGTGGGCAAAATATGCCCCTTGATTATGTAATGTAAAAGCACCACTGCAGTTGCACTCTAATAGAAAGGTGGTCGTCTTGTACCCTCCCTCCTCTTCATGATTCCCCCCACCCTCCAAGGTCCAGTGACACACAGCCCAGTTTCATTATGTGGGTGGAGATCTGCCTTATTGATTGCTTCCTTTGATCTCTTCTCTTTAACCTTCAGTTATTACATTGAATATAGTCACAAGGATAAAGCATTGTCTGACAGTCAAATTCACAGATAAAATACAGTTACCATACAACAGAGCTTCTATCCATTGGTTACATCTACAGATCATAGTCCATCATTACAGCATATGCATGCTTCGTTAGATTTTATTAAACATTGTTTTGTAGTATTGGAGGTGTTAGAAATTCTCTTGTTACTGTCTTAGAAACAATTTTAGTCAAGACTGAACATTGTGTTCCATTAAGCAAGCCCCCAAAATTCTATACAAAATTGTTTTTTCTTACTCTGTGTGCACAAGAATGTTTATATATTATTAATTCTGTATGTGAAACTTACCTTACATCACTTACCTGATATACTTACTACCCATCTCTCATGCTGAAAATACTTATTGTCAAAACTCTAGGATAAGTGGGAGGAATCTGCTCAATGACTCTATACATTTGAATCTGTGGGGCATGCATTTTTTTTTTTAGTTTTTTTTTGTGCTGAAAATATTTAACAGCATTATTTAGTATGTGCAATCGATAGAACTTAAAGAAAATTCAGCTGAAATGTTTTTGCCAGATAAAATGAAAAATATTTATTTTAATAGATTTGGTAGTTTAGTGACTGTTGCATGTAATAACTGATAACAAAAAGTTCTGGAATGTCTCAGTATATACATCTAGAGCATTGTCTTAAAAGTCACTTTTAGTAGATGACTCAGATTAGAAATACTTATCTCTAATCTAATTATATTTCCATAATATGGGGAAAAGTATTGTGGAATATAGCACTGTGAACTTAAAGTGTGGACAGTACTTACTAGACTGCAATGCATAGTGCTGAAGTCAGTCATGACTGACTCTCTCATTGAGAAGTTGCTCAGGAGATTTATGAAGATGGTGTTCCAGTGGTCTCTCATAAAAAACAAACAAACAAAAAATCACACTGAACCTAGTGGCACTGATTTGAATTCTGCTCATTCCTTTCTTTCATTGCTATTCTCTCTTGCTCTGCTCTCCCTTATTTTTCACACTGATTCATTTATCTGCCTTTTTTTTTTTTTCCCAGGAAATATTTTTTTCACAGAACAAATATCACAAGTCACTGCCATTATGTAGATATTAAGGAAATCTACCCCATCATTGTGTGCCCCTGCTGGTTATCAGTCTAAATGAACAATTTGACTGCATTTGGATAGTTTTTAGGATTATGTTATGGAGGACATTTCTTTTTAAGAAGCAATCCTGAATGACTGACATGTGCTTTTTCTTCTAATAATAATCCTGTATATTTTTTCTTATATAAGACATAAAAAAGAGTGTAAAGAAGCAGATTTAAATGACTGCTAAGAATTTCTGCATGTTGAATTTTTGTAATACTTCTTTTTGTGAAAGAATTTCTGCTTTGTGATACCTGTTTCGTTGAGTGTCAGGACAAGAAATTAATTCCTACCAAATTCTGCAACATGAGTTTGATGTTCATACAAAATATGTTTAAAAACATGAAATTAATGTCTTGCTTGTGCTTTGTTGAAGTGACATGTAAATTTTGTGATTGAAAGAAACAGCGTATTATGTCCTTGTTGCTTTCAAATATGTCAGTGGACATTTTTCTTTATAGGGGATGGAGAGAAGCTGGCTTGTGGCCTGGCTGACAAAACTATACTGATATTTGATTCCGATTTCACCGATACATGTAATGTTTTTTCAGGTAAATTTATGAGTTACTTCAATAAAGAAAATATATGATTGAGCTTAACCTAATTAAAAGATTCCATTTACACCACCTTGAATGGTGAGGGAGAGGAATACTGCTTCTTTAAAGATTTAGAAGTTATTTTTCTGGTTAATTTTGTTCTAGCATTAAAATTCCTACCAAGTTGTTCCCATTTTTATATATATTTTTTAAGGTAAATAGTAATCTAATGCCATTTATATTGCAATCTGCATTGTTCATGTATATTAAATAAATAGAAATAATAAAAACAATATATGTAATGATAATGCCTGTATATATTGCAGTAGCTGAGCAAATTCATATTGCAAATAATATAAATGGCAACCATTAATAGCATCTTGAGGTTTTATTGATGTAATCTTGTTATCTAGGTGCTACTGGAACAGGAGGAGTAATTTTGTCCAAAGGGATCCCATGTATCATCTCAAGTATATTTAATATTGTTTTAGGAGATCAGATTTGGTTATTTGTTTTAGGTATATATGTATGTATGTATATGTATTTTTAGGAAGGAGCTCAAAATTTTGTATTTCTTCCCTTGTTTCAAGCATCCATAAAAAATGACACAGTATTGCTGCACTGTTTGGTACACAGCATGACAAAATTGTGCTGAAGGAATTCAATATTTCTTCTGATTATGAACACTTTTCTTCAAAAATCTGAAGAAGCTGAAGTGTAACTGATTTTCAAGAACTTTAAAGTCTAGGGTTCTTTTGTTAGAAAGACTACTCTGAATATGAAGTAGAATATAAATGTGGAATTATTCCATGAGGCTATAAATTATTATTATGCAGTATATGTTCAGTAGCCTCTCTTTGCAATTTGTCTTTCACATTGCAGATCCAGTTTATTTTATGTGAACCACTACTAAGAAGTTATGCTGATTTTACTTGAATCTCCATATATGCTGCAAAAAGTGATAATTTCAATACTGAGAATTTTTTTTTTCACTGGAGTTTTGTTTTAATGAGAGTTTCATTCATTTTGGACTAGTAATAGCTGGGATTTGTCTTTGTTTCATCTCAGAAGAAAGATGCTGACTTTGTTGCATCTATACCTCCATGTACTTGTGACATGCTAAGCAAGCAAGGAGTGGCTAGGTACTGGCAGGAACAAGAAACATACTTCAAGAAAAACTGTTTATCCAATTACACATATTTAAAAGCAGAGGGGAAAAAATAGAATTTATTCTGTAAATTATGAGGGAAACGGTAGTTAGAGGATTTAACCTCTAACCTTAGTTAGAGGAGTGAAATAAAGTATTATGATTTTACAAGATGCTTCTGCATTCAGAGCTGCGTAAAATGTTACAGTGCTCTGCAAATGAAAAGTAATTATTATGATGAGTAAAGTGACCTGCAACAAACTTTTTGTGCTGCTGCAGAGAAGCTGTTTTTGGTGCCAGTATTTAGGGTGTCAAGTACTAGTTTTTGTCTTGCTTTAAAAAAATATATTACTAAATTGTTCTTCTGACAGTTGGCTTTTTTTTTTTTGTTTTCTTAGGTTTTTTACTATCTAATGTATTTAATTGATACCTTTCATTCATTGTCTTTTTTTTTTTTTTGTGATGCACAATCTGAAATGTTAGCCACATTCTACTTCAGTCTTTTTATATAACGTAAGAATGCAACCTGTGCATGTAGCTCTTTTCAAAAGAAACATAAACGTGAAGCTGTCAGATACGGTGCTGTAGAGGAATTGGAACTGCAGGCTCCAAGTTACCTGCTTATTTGATTCATGAAACTGCCTGTTAATTTTCTGTTTCAGATGCTTGTGGTTTCTGAAGTGTCATAATAAATATGTGTTCCTTTAATTTAAAACCATGATGCTTTACTCTTATTGAGACCTGATATCAATGGTAATGTAAAACTTTTTCAAGAAATGGCAATGATACCATGATACCTATTTTGTTAAAAAAAAGAATTCCATTTCAAGATGGCATTAACACCTGTACATAGCTCAATTATAGTTTTTGTAATACACCATCAGAGAGAAGTTGTGTAGCCACAGCAATTTTGCTATAAGCCTAACTAGAAAATTAGGCTGGGTTTGTTTCCTGAAGTACTCAGTTACAATTTAATTTTTTTCTACATTCCTCTTCAGTGTCAGCTCTTCAGGTGTTTGTATCCTATTGTGAAATGCAGTTAATGTTGTCCAGCTTTAAAAGTCTTACAGGCAGCGTGGATTTTTCAAAAGAAGTCTTTTTACAAAACCAGCAGCTGTCCTTCTCAATGTGCCTCGGGGCTGGGGAACCCTGACTGGCCTCTTGAAAGCCAGCTGGCATCACTTTCACTCTGCTTTGGGACTGGGGGACCTGAAGTACAGTGACTCTTCAGAGCCATTACACATGGCTCTTCCAATTTTCCAAATCTCAAAATTTCCTAAAGTTTCTCATGTTTCTTTCCACTTTGGAAAGTGTTTTGTATAGTCTGGCAAGTTGTTTTCCTTTTTTTTGTTTGTGTGTTTGTTTTCTTTAGTGTAGATAATTCAAAGCTTCCAAATGATTTTACACAACCTGTGTTATGAATATAAGTGCAGTACTTACATATGTACTTAGCAAATACTTATACAGCTTTTTGGTTAAAAATCTACAGGTATTTGGCAACTGTGAATTAAAATATTTATAAGCTGTCATAGAAGATCTTAACTGCTGGTAAATTACAGAAACTCTTAGCAATTTAAAGCAACTCTTTTTTGTCTGACTGAAGAGAAAATGTGCACAAGAGGGCAGCATAAGAATTTTGAATGTTTTAAGGCTAGATGAAAACCATCACTTTGTGTAGACAAATTACAATAATATGGCCAAAGTTAAACTTGTTTGAAATATTTTTTTGGCATTTTGGATCAGCATCAATGTCATTTTAGATCAAGTTAATAATTTTAGCTTGTGGATGATTTTTTGGGGTTTTGAAGTTCATTGTAAGTTTCTAATCTTGTTTTAAACCATGTGACACAACCTGGAAAAGGTAGGAGCTTTGTGCTATTAACTAGAGATCATAATACTTTGAACAATGATTTTTAATCTGTTTAATAAGGCAGTCTTACAGAAGTTGTTATTGTGGCATGTTCATTGCTTTTGCAAAACCAGCTAGCTCACTAATAAAAGCCTACTGAATAAAATAAAAAGTAGCAACTGCTTGCAAGGTATCAAGAAGTTTCCAGATAATGTTTAACGTAACTGTATTATAATACAGTATTACAAAGAGTATTTGAATGTTATACTGAATTTCAAGATTGTCTCGTAAAAATGGTCTTACAATAGATTTTAAAAATTAAAATCAGAATTATCATTCGTATTGAGAGTTTTTCCGTGTTTTTTTGAGGAAGAAGAAAATCTACAACTGTTTAACAGTTTTAATCCAAATACTTAAAGCCCGTGCTTTAAAAATATTTTAATAATGGGTATATAATGATATTTTTAAAATACAGCTAATTCTGGAGAAATGTGTAAATTATAGAAATTAACTTTATGATATTTCCATTATTAATAGGTCACAATGGTGCAGTTAACTCTGTTGGTTGGAGTCATGACAAGAAGTGGTTAGTTTCTGCATCAGAAGACAGAACTCTAAGGGTGTGGTCAGTGTGCAATAATGAGACTGCCCTAATTCTGGTAAGTAAGAACTTATGTTAGTTTGGTTCATAGCTGTGATACTATTTTGCACTTTCATCTAATTGTATTTTAACAGCTCTATAGAGGGAGCGTGTAGCCTGATTTTTCAAACCTACTGAATGGTGATTCCAACTGATAATGGTATTGCAATGTAGGTTTTCATAGAATCATAGAATGGTCTAGGTTGGAAGAGACCTC
>VWZI01021056.1:10926-24184 GCA_013396835.1 Psilopogon haemacephalus | reverse complement strand
GCTGTGCTCACAGCAGAGCTGCTGCAGCCCTCTGAGCATCCATTCTGTGAGCCTGTGATGGTGAGCCTCAGAGGGGTGCAGATGTGGGCACAGCTGGCAGCAGGGTGAGTGCAGGTAGCTGTTGTGGTTGGTGCCTGGTTAGGGGGTGCTGGGGGTGTGCAGCTTGGGTTGTTGCTCTTCCTGCAGCCTGTGAGGGATGTTGTATCATTTCCATCACCCTGGAAGCCTCGAAATCACTTCTATGACTCATTTGTTCAGATGACTCCTGTGCTTCAGCAGAGAGCAAGATCCAACAGCAACTGCTCTGGGGGGAGGGGAGGGGGAGATCATTGTCAGCAGGAACTCACAGCACCACAGAACCACAGCATGGCAGGGGCTGGAAGGGACCTCCAGAGCTCATCCGGTCCAATCCCCCCTGCCAGAGCAGGGTCACCCAGAGCAGGTCACACAGGAACACATCCAGGTTGGGTGTGGAATATCTCCAGAGAGGGAGACTGCACAGCCCACCCTGGGCAGCCTGGTCCAGGGCTCTGTCACCCTCATAGGTAAAAAAAATCCTCCTCTTGTTTAAACGAAATTCCTCTGCCTCAGCATCCACTCAGTGCCCCTTTGCCTGGCATTGGGCATCCCCCAGCCCAGCCTGGCTCCAGCCTCCTGCCATTCACCTGCACATATTGATAAGCATTGCTGAGGTCACCTCTCAGACTCCTCCAAGCAGCACAGCCCCAGCCCCCTAAGGCTCTCCTCATAACAGAGCTGTTCCACTCCATCATCTTTGTGCTCTTCTATGTCCTTCCTGAACTGGGGGCCCAGAGCTGGACACAGTACTCCAGATGCAGCCTCCCCAGGACAGAGCAGAGGGGAAACAAAACTCCTCTTGACCTACTCACACAGCCTAGAAGGGCCCTGGCCCTGCTGGCCACCAGAGCACATTGCTGGCTCATGCTCACCCTCCCAGTTCTGGAAGGGGCTTGTGCTGGGCCCCCAGCCTGAGCTGGGGGGCAGAGAAGGGCAGGAGCATTGTGCGTGGTGGCAGGGGAGGGCACTGCAAACAGGCAGGAGGGGAGCAGTGTCCTGGGCCAGGGAGCAATGGTAGCAGTGTGGTGGATACATGAGGTGAGCCAAAACCCAGGGAGGCTCCCAGGATGTCAGGGGTGGGAAAGGACCCAAGGAGCTCCTCCAGTCCAACCCCTGCCAGAGCAGGACCCAAAGAGCTCCTCCAGTCCAACCCCTGCCAGAGCAGGACCATCCAAGCTAGCTCAGGGCACACAGCAGCACATCCACACAGAGTCTGCAAAGGCTCCACACAAGGAGACTCCACAACCTCTCTGGGCAGCCTGTGCTACTGCTCTGGGACCCACATAGGCAAGAAGTTGCCTCTGGTGTTGAGCTGCAACCTCCTGTGCTGCAGCTTCCATCCATTGCTCCTTGGCCTAGCCCAGCAGCTCTCATCCCTTCCTTGTCTCGTGCAGCAGAGTCTTAAGGTTTGGCTTTGTTTTTTTTTTTCCTCCACTGCTGAAGGATGTGAAGTTGGCTGCCTGGGAGAATCCCAGAGGAATCCCAGAATTAACCAGGTTGGAAAAGACCTCTGGGATCATTGAGTCGAATTTGTCAGCTAACAACTTCTAATTAACTAAGCCCTGGCACTAAGTGGCTCATGCAGCCTCCAGGGGTGGGGACACCACCACCTCCCCTGCAGCCCATTCCAAGTGCCTCATCCAGACTCCTCCTAAACACCTGGAGGAGAGGGACTTGGGGGTGCTGGGGGAGGAGAAGCTGAAGCTGAGGCAGCAGTGTGCACTTGCAGGGCAGAAAGGCAAGCAGAGGCTGGGCTGCAGCAGGAGCAGTGTGGGCAGCAGGGCCAGGGAGGGGATTCTGCCCCTCTGCTGTGCTCTGCTGAGAGCCCACCTGGAGTAGTGCATCCAGTGCTGGAGCCCCTGGGACAAGAGGGATGTGGAGATGCTGGAGGGGTGCAGAGAAGGGCCCTGAGGATGCTCAGAGGGCTGCAGCAGCTCTGCTGTGAGCACAGCCTGAAAGAGTTGGGGCTGTGCAGGCTGCAGAAGAGGAGGCTCCCAGGGGACCTTCTGGTGGCCTTCCAGCATCTGAAGGGGGCTACAGAAATGCTGGGGAGGGACTTTGGAGGGTGTGAGGGAATGAGAGGAGTGGGGGGAATGGGACACAGCTGGAGGTGGACAGATTCAGCCTCGAGGTGAGAAGGATGTTCTGCAGCATGAGAGTGGTGAGAGGCTGGAATGGGTTGGCCCTGCAGGGAGGTGTTTGGGGCCAGATCCCTGGAGGTGTTTGGGGCCAGGCTGGCAGAGGCTGTGGGCAGCCTGCTCTAGGGTAGGGTGTCCCTGGGCATGGCAGGGGGTTGGGACTGCCTGATCCTTGTGCTCCCTTCCAGCCCTGACTGATTCTAGGGTCCTATGATCTGTCAGCTCCCAGCTGTGCTGGCACTGACTGGCCCCAAACAGGGCTTCAAAGCCATGTGGGCTCTACCCCCAATGGTGACAACCCCCACTACAAATGTCCCTGCTGGCAGCGTCCCACAGCCATGCCCTGTGCTTGGCAGCTGCAGCTCTCACCTGGCAGCATCCCATGGCCATGCCCAGCCAGATCTCACCTGCTTGTAGGAGGTTCAGGGGGTTTGGGGGTGGGNGGGTTTGGGGGTGGGAGGGGTGGGCAGACTTCTCTCTCCTTCAGTGGGGATGGAGGAGAGGGTTGCCCTCAGCACACTGTGATGGCCTCAGCCCTGCCATCAGCCAGGAGCAGATGGGCTGGAGAGGGCAGCAGGCTGTGTGCCAGCAGGGCCAGGTGGCTCCGTAGCCCAGGCTGGGATCTGCTCCTGCAGGAGCCTTGGTGGGGGGGCTGGGGAGGGTAGGGGTGGCCAAGAGGCACTGCCCACCCAGAATGGAAAGATTGGGGGCTGGGGAAGGAGCTGGCGAGACTCACATGGGCATGGGTGAGACAGGNTGGGAGGGGTGGGCAGACTTCTCTCTCCTTCAGTGGGGATGGAGGAGAGGGTTGCCCTCAGCACACTGTGATGGCCTCAGCCCTGCCATCAGCCAGGAGCAGATGGGCTGGAGAGGGCAGCAGGCTGTGTGCCAGCAGGGCCAGGTGGCTCCGTAGCCCAGGCTGGGATCTGCTCCTGCAGGAGCCTTGGTGGGGGGGCTGGGGAGGGTAGGGGTGGCCAAGAGGCACTGCCCACCCAGAATGGAAAGATTGGGGGCTGGGGAAGGAGCTGGCGAGACTCACATGGGCATGGGTGAGACAGGAGTGAGCCCATGGAGCACCCCACAGCATCCTGGCACAACAGGCTCCTGGGGCTTGGGAGAGACCTTTAAGGTCATTGAGTCCAACATTAGCCCAGCACTGCCAGGGCATGGCTGAGCCATGGCCCTCAGCACCACAGCTCTCAAACCCCTCCAGGGATGGGGACTCCACCACCTCCCTGGGCAGCCTGGGCTAGTGTCTGCCAACCCTTTTGGGGGAAGAAATTGCTCCTCGGATCCAACCTGAACCTCCCCCGGCACAGCTTGAGGCTGTTCCATCCTGTCACTTGCTGCGTGTGAGCAGAGCCCAGCCCTCAGCTGGCTGCAGCCTGCTCTCAGAGGGCTGTAGAGAGCAATGAGCTCTGCCCTCAGCCTCCTGTCTGAAGGCTGAACACCCTCAGCTGCTCTTCCTGCATCTCTCATTTAAGATGTGCTCTGATGTCATGGAGACAAACGAGGTTAATCGAGTCCAGGCCGGTGGAGGAGCTCTCCTGGAGCCAGCTGCACGCTGGCCCTTGCCACATCTCTGGAGCAGTCTCTGCACAGGGTGGCACAGGCAGAAGCTGCTCTCCCCCAGCCCTGCTCCGGGCAGGGATCAGCATTGGCAGAGGAACTTCAGTTGGAGCCCAGCTGGGAGCCCAGGGGTGGGTTTGGGTCAGGACACCCTGAACGTGAGCCAGGGGAGGGGGACACTGCTGGCACATCTGCTGGGGCAGCTCAACACCCATGGTGGGGGCACAGAATGGAGCAGTGGTGGCACTGCTGGTGGCCAGCAGCTTGCCCCCAGGCCCTCCACAGCAGCAGCTTCACCCATGGGATGGAAAAGAGGCTGAGGAAGCTTTCAGAGTGCCATCAAACCACCCAGAGGGCAGGAGAAGGTGGCCAAGGGTTGGCCAGGCAAGGCAGAGTTGGCACACAGCACAGCTGAGCCTGCTGCTGGGCACTGCAGCAGGGATGAGCAGCAGGAGGATGCCACCACTGCAGGGGGCTGCCACCACTGCATGGGGCTGCCACACTGCATGGGGCTGCCACCACTGCATGGGGCTGCCACACTGCATGGGGCTGCCACCACTGCATGGGGCTGCCACACTGCATGGGGCTGCCACCACTGCATGGGGCTGCCACCACTCTATGTTGGACTCCAAAGCAGCCTACAGTGGAGCTCTGGATGGGCTCTCAGGACATCATCTACCTCTGCAGACACCTCCAATGCCTCCAGCCCTGTCACCTCTCCCGAGGTGTCTGACAGCTCTGGCAGGGACTGCCCAGGGAGCAGTGGGAGGTGTCAAGGGCAAACTAAATCCAACACTGACATCCTGGCGTGGGCTGGGTTGGCAGGAATCTTAAAGGTCACAAAGTTCCAACTCCTCTGCCACGGGCACAGGTTCCACCTTCCACCACCATGACCATCCCCAAGTGCCATGGCCGCAGGTTGCTTCAACACCTCCAGCCATGGAGACTCCACCACCTCCCTGGGCAGCCTGTGCCAGTCCCTGACAACTCTGGCAGCAAGGAAATTTCTCCTCCTCTCCAACCCAACCCTCCCCTGGCACAATTTCAGGCCAGTTCCTCTCCTCCTGTCACTTTTTCCTAGGGAGCAGAGCCCAAGCTCCAGCTGGCTGCAGCCTCCTCTCAGGGAACTGCAGAGAGCAATGAGGTCTTCTCCAGTCTGAACAAGCTCTCAGCTGCTCCTCCCCAGCCCTTTTATCCAGACCCTTCCCCCGCAAAGAAATGATTCCTGCTCCCCAACCTGACCCTCCCCTGGCACAATTTCAGGCCAGTTCCTCTCCTCTCACCTCAGCCTAGGGAGCAGAGCCCAACTTCCACCAGATTCTAGCCTCCTCTCAGGGAGCTGTAGAGAGCAATGAGCTTCTTCTCCAGGCTAAAAAAGCTCTCAGCTGCTCCTCAGAAGGTTCCTGGCATTCAGCCCCTTGCCCTCACCCCAGGGAAGACAAAGTTTTCCACACAGAGATAGGGAACAAGCTACAGCCCTGCAGGAGCCATCAGAGAATCCTAGAATCAGTCAGGGCTGGAAGGGAGCACAAGGATCAGGCAGTCCCAACCCCCTGCCATGCCCAGGGACACCCTACCCTAGAGCAGGCTGCCCACAGCCTCTGCCAGCCTGGCCCCAAACACCTCCCTGCAGGGCCAACCCATTCCAGCCTCTCACCACTCTCATGCTCACCAACTTCCTCCTCACCTCCAGCCTCAATCTCCTCACCTCCACCTTTGCTCCATTCCCCCCACTCCTCTCACTCCCTCACACCCTCCAAAGTCCCTCCCCAGCATTTCTGTAGCCCCCTTCAGATGCTGGAAGGCCACCAGAAGGTCCCCTGGGAGCCTCCTCTTCTGCAGCCTGCACAGCCCCAACTCTTTCAGGTTGTGCTCACAGCAGAGCTGCTGCAGCCCTCTGAGCATCCTCGGGGCCCTTCTCTGCACCCCTCCAGCATCTCCACATCCCTCTTGTCCCAGGGGCTCCAGCACTGGATGCACTACTCCAGGTGGGCTCTCAGCAGAGCACAGCAGAGGGGCAGAATCCCCTCCCTGGCCCTGCTGCCCACACTGCTCCTGCTGCAGCCCAGCCTCTGCTTGCCTTTCTGCCCTGCAAGTGCACACTGCTGCCTCAGCTTCAGCTTCTCCTCCCCCAGCACCCCCAAGTCTCTCTCCTCAGGGCTGCTCCCCAGCCAGGCCCTGCCCAGCCTGCATTGCTGCTTGCCATTGCCTCCAGCCAGCTGCAGGACCTTGCCCTTGGCCTTGTTGCACCTCCTGAGCTTGCCTTGTGCCCACCTCTGCAGCCTGCCCAGCTCCCTCTGGATGCCATCCCTGCCCTCCAGCCTGCCTGCTGCACCACACAGCTTGGGGTGCTCAGCAAACTTGCTGAGGCTGCACTCAGCTCTGCTTGCTGCAGGCTGTGCTGAGCAGCTCTTGCTGCCCCTGGGCTCTTGCTGCAATCTGGGCAGGAAAGGTGGCACAAAGCCTGTGCCAAGGTGCCTGCTTCCCCACGTCATGCCTCAATATATCCTGCCCTTCCTGTTGCACCACCACACCCCCCCCCTTCCCCAGGCACAGGCTGCTCTTAAAAGTGCCATGGGAACCCCAAAACCTTCTTCCTCCCCCTTGGACAAGCTTTCTACGTGGCACTTTTTTCCCTTCCCCTGCACATTCCTGCCTTCAACTGATTCCAGAGCCACTCAAAGCCCTTTTCAACCCTCAACAGGCTTCCAAAAAAATTAAAAAAAAAAAAAAGGAGGAAGCTGCAGGAATTTGCTGCGTGGAAGTGAGGAGCTGGGACAAGAAGAGAGAGCAGAAGCTCCAGAGAGGAAACTTAAAAATAAAGCTACACATTCTTAAAATAAATCTGACATTAGCTTCTGCTCTTAGCTGGCATGGGGAGGGGGGGCTGGGGGTGGCTCCTGCCACCTGCCTCGGAGCTGCACAAGCTGGAAGTGGAGCTGCATGGGGCTGGAGGGAGCTGCATGGAGCTGGAGGGAGCTGCATGGGGCTGGATGGGGCTGGAGGGAGCTGCATGGAGCTGCATGGGNGGGCTGGATGGGGCTGGAGGGAGCTGCATGAGGCTACATGGGGCTGGAGGGAGCTGCATGGAGCTGCATGGGGCTGGATGGGGCTGGAGGGAGCTGCATGAGGCTACATGGGGCTGGAGGGAGCTGCATGGAGCTGCATGGGGCTGGATGGGGCTGGAGGGAGCTGCATGAGGCTACATGGGGCTGGAGGGAGCTGCATGGAGCTGCATGGGGCTGGATGGGGCTGGAGGGAGCTGCATGAGGCTACATGGGGCTGGAGGGAGCTGCATGGAGCTGCATGGGGCTGGATGGGGCTGGAGGGAGCTGCATGAGGCTACATGGGGCTGGAGGGAGCTGCATGGAGCTGCATGGGGCTGGATGGGGCTGGAGGGGGCTGCATGGGGCTGGAGGGAGCTGCATGGGGCTGGATGTGGCTCTGAGCCTCCCATCCCTCACGGTGCACAGTCTATGGTCCTCGCTGGGGGTGCTGGAAGCTCTCCCTCTGCCACTGCATGTCCAAGGGGATGGCAGAGGCTGTGGGCAGCCTGCTCTAGGGTAGGGTGTCCCTGGGCATGGCAGGGGGTTGGGACTGCCTGATCCTTGTGCTCCCTTCCAGCCCTGGCTGGTTCTAGGACTCTGTGGGCATGGCACAGCCCCGGGGCTGGGCTGGGCAGCGTTGGGAAGCAAAGCAGGAGGGCACTGATGTCTGGGTGAGCCTCAGAGGTTATTTATTCACCTAGAGGAGGCTTCTCGGCCCCAGCCTGTGACCAGGCAGCCATGGGCATGCCTTGCCAAGCTGCTTCCCTCCTGCAGGGCACGCAGATGGGATAAGAGTGGCCGTGGCACAGAGAGCTGCACCCAAGAGCAGCTGCACCAACAGCTCACAGAATCACAGGGTGGGTTGGCTTGGAAGGGACCTCCAAGATCAGCCAGGGCCAACCCCCCCTCCCGTGGGCAGGGACACCTCCTATCAGCCCAGGGTGCTCAGGGCCTCATCCAGCCTGGCCTCCAACACCTCCAGGGAGGTTGTGGAGCACAGAAGTTACAGATTGTGATCAGAAATCTCATTCTGTGCTTCTGTGGCTCCACAACCTCCCTGGGCAACCCGTGCCAGGCTCTCCCCACCCTCCCTGCAAACAATTTCTTCCTCCTGTCCACGGTCATTCTTCCCTCTCCCAGCTCAGTCATTGTCCCTCAGCCTGTCACTTGTCCCAAGTCCCTCCCCAGCTCTCCTGCAGCCCCTTCAGCTGCTGCAAGGCTGCTCTGAGGTCTCCCTGGAGCCTTCTCTTCTCCAGGCTGAGCAGCTCCAAACTCCCAGTTTGTCCCCACAGGGGAGGTTCTCCAGCCCCCTGCACATCTTTGTGGCCTCCTCTGGACCAGGTCTAACAATTCTGGATCATGTCTAACAGAGCTGGACACAAGATTTCAGGTAGGGTCTCACCATGCAAAAAAAGCAGGAGGGCAGAGGCTTTGCTGAGCCAGAGGATGGCTGCACCCACCTGGGTGTGCTGAGCCCAGCCTGTGGTGCAGACCCACCCCCACCCTCCCCTGCAGGCACTGAGCAATTGGGCAGCAAAGCAGCCAAGTGAGCAACCTGCCCACCCCCATGGAACCTGGGTGGGAGATGTCAGGGGCTGGAAGGGACCCAAAGAGCTCCTCCAGTCCAACCCCTGCCAGAGCAGGACCCAAGGAGCTCCTCCAGTCCAACCCCTCCAGAGCAGGACCATCCAAGCTAGCTCAGGGCACACAGCAACACATCCACACAGAGTCTGCAAAGGCTCCACACAAGGAGACTCCACAACTTCTCTGGGCAGCCTGTGCCACTGCTCTGGGACCCACACAGGCAAGAAGTTGCCTCTTGTGTTGAGCTGCAACCTCCTGTGCTGCAGCTTCCATCCATTGCTCCTTGGCCTATGGCAGGGAGCAGTGAGCAGAGCCTGTCCCCCCCCTCCTCACCCCCAGCCCTCACACACTTCCAAACATTGATCCAATCCCCTCTCAGCCTTCTCTTCTGCAGACTCTCAGCCCCAGCTCCCTCAGCCTCTCCTCCCCAGGCAGTGCTGCAGTCCCCTCAGCATCCTCACAGCCCTCCCCTGGACCCTCTCCAGCAGTTCCTGTCCCTCTGCCACTGGGGAGCCCCAAACTGAAGGCAGTGCTCAAGAGGAGGTCTGAGCAGGGCAGAGCAGAGGCAAAGGAGAACCTCTCTGGATCTGCTGGACACACTCTGCCTGATGCCCCCCAGGACCCCCTTGGCCCTCTTGGCCCCCAGGGCACATTGCTGTGCCATGGATCTTCTCCCCCAGCACTCTCAGCTCCCTCTCCTTGGGGCTGCTCTCCAGCACTCCCCTCCCAGCCTGTGCTGCTGCAGTTTATTCTTCCTGCCCAGCTGCAGGACTCTGCACTTGTCCTTGTTGAGCCTCCTTTGGTTCCTCTGTGCCCAGCTCTGCCTGTGCAGGTCTCTCTGGGTGGCCTCACAGCCTCCTTTGGTTCCTCTGTGCCCAGCTCTGCCTGTGCAGGTTTCTCTGGATGGTCTCACAGCCTCCTTTGGTTCCTCTGTGCCCAGCTCTGTCTGTGCAGCTCTCTCTGGATGGTCTCACAGCCTGCAGCTCTCTCAGCCAAGCCTCCCAGTTTGGTGTCCTCAGCAACGTTGCTGAGCAGCCTCTGTCTGTCTGTCTGTCTGTGCCCTCATCAGTGACACTGCTGAAGATGTTGAACAGGACTGGACCCAGCACTGATGCCTGGGAGACTCCACTGCTCACAGGTCTCCAGCTGGAATCATTGAGCACCACTCTGCCATGGATCACAGCTCTGCCATCAGTGCCCAGGGCATGGAACTTGGGTGATAGAACTGCCCTTGTGCTCTGCCATCAGTGCCCAAGGCATGGAGCTTGGGTGATAGAACTGCCCTTGTGCTCTGCCATCAGTGCCCAAGGCATGGAGCTTGGGTGATAGAACTGCCCTTGTGCTCTGCCATCAGTGCCCAGGGCCCTTCTCTGCACACCTCCAGCATCTCCACAGCAGCAGGGACTGGCATCGGTGTGCATCTGCCTGCGGGAACCCCCCCCAGCGGAGCTGCTCAGCAAACCCCAGTCTGCGGGTGGAGACTCTGGCCCGGGGCTGGGCTGGGGTCAGTGCTCCAGCTCACCTCTGCCGCGGTGGCTTCAGCCCACCCTGCCAAGAGCTCTCCGTGGGAGTGGGAGGAGAGGAGCAATGCAGCTCCGGGGAAGGAGAGCTGAAAATCAAGACGTCTGCCATGCCGTGGCCTGATGCCAGGGATGCCAGGCTGGCTGGCAAAGCTTGCCTTGGCTGCACCCAAACAACCCCTCCCTGTCTCCTCTTCCTCAGATTTTCACTTTGCAGTGCAGAGGGGAGCAGGATCTGAGCACTCTGACAGTGAAGACAAATTGGGGCAGGATTAGGAGGGAGGGGGAGAGGACTGTTGGCCCCAGCCACGCATCAGGCACTGGCGATGAGCAAGGTGAGAGCAGAGGAATCTGCAGGCAGCTGCCAGAAGCCTGCTTGATGAAATACACACAGCGAGGAGAAGGAAATTAAAATTAGGATGCAATAAAGCTACCAAAACTGAGTCAGCACCTCGAGCTCTCAACAGCTGAGTGCTCTGCTGAGCATCCCCCACCCCTGCCAAGCACAGGCCATTGGCTCCGTTACCCTGAGGCAGGCTACAAACGGAGAGCTTCAGATGTCACCCCCCCGAAGCAGCCCTCAGGCTCCTGAGGAACACCCTGGGCTGGACTCCTGCTAACTGCTCACCTGCGGGCAGGGCTGCTCCCTGCCCAGCTCCTCACTGCAAGGGAGAGCTTTGGCCCAGAGCTGGGGCTGGAGGTGTCTCCAAAGCAGCCAAGCTCAATGGGTTGCCCCTGCAGGGAGGTGTTTGGGGCCAGATCCCTGGAGGTGTTTGGGGCCAGGCTGGCAGAGGCTGTGGGCAGCCTGCTCTAGGGTAGGGTGTCCCTGGGCATGGCAGGGGGTTGGGACTGCCTGATCCTTGTGCTCCCTTTCAGACCTGACTGATTCTAGGGTTCTATATTGTCACTGAACGTACTGGGAGCTGAAGATGTTGTCACAGCTGGGATGCTCCATTGGTTTCTGCATCCGGCAGGACTTTCCAGGGCATCCCCAGCCCTATCACTGCTCCTTTAGAGCCTCTATGATCCTGTCACTAACTCCCAGCCCTTGTCCCTTCCAACCCTGACTGATTCTATGGTTCTATGATTTATGGCCTTGCAGGGCTGGGGCTTCAAGTTCTGGTACCACAGTGTCCTCGTCATGGTAGCTTGTTGCAGGCAGCAGCATCTGAGGGCTGTGGAGAAGGATTTCATCCCGGGGGCAGAGATGCTGGGATGGCCTGGGACCAGCAGGACAGGTGAGAAGATTCTGCCCCTCTGCTCTGCTCACACCTCACCTGCAGCACTGCCTCCAGTTCTGCTGTCCCCAGCACAAGAAAGAGCTGGACCTGCTGGAGAGGGTCCAGAGGAGGCCACAAAGGTGATCAGAGGCTGGAGAACCTCCACCGTGGGTGCAGGCAGGGGGAGTTGGGGCTGTTGAGCCTGGAGAAGAGAAGGCTCCAGGGAGACCTCAGAGCAGCCTTGCAGCAGCTGAAGGGGCTGCAGGAGAGCTGGGGAGGGACTTGGGACAAGGGCTGGGAGGGACAAGATGGGTGACAATGGCTTTGAGCTGGGAGAGGGGAGAGTGAGAGTGGAGAGGAGAGGAGGAAGAAGTTGAGGGCAGTTGAGGGCAGCCTGAGGGGAGAGCCTGGCACAGGTTGCCCACGGAGGTGTTGAGGGCCAGGCTGGACCTAGAGCACCCTGTGCTGGTGGGAGGTGTCCCTGCCCATGGCAAGGAGGTTGGCACTGCCTGATCTTGAAGGACCCAACCCACTCTATGACTCTTGTGTGGCACAGCACTCTCAGGAGGGTGCCAGGCCCCCTGCTCCCCTCGCTGTGAGCTTGGCTTTGCCTCTGCCTGTCTCTTGCTTGTGGCTTTTGGCCTTGCTGAGTCCCTTCTGCTGTGCAGGGGCAGCCTCCAGCAGCCAGCAGCCTGCCTGCTCTCTGTAGCTCTTGGCACAGTTGCCTGCCCTGCTGGAGCCCAGAGATGAGCTGCTTTTGGGAGGCCCTTCTGGATGCAGAGCCAGCCTGGGGCAGGGACACAGCCCTGGCCGAGGTGCTGCTCTCAAATCCTCCTGTGCCCACATCTCAGGCTCATTTTCCAGGGGGAAGAAGAGCTGCAAGCTGGAGTTACAAAGGAGGGGAACAGGCACTCGGTTACCCACCCCCATCCCCCCCCCCCCCAAAAAAAAAAAAAAAAACAAAAAACAAAAAACCCAACAAAAAAAAAGTGGTTAAAAAGGTATTTGCTGCTTTTTAATGCAACTCCAGTCCCTCCTTCAGCTCCCACAGTTGGGGGCTCACAGCACAAAGCCCTTCTCAGGCATCCCAGGCAGGTGGGCACCTCCCACGCCCCTCTCCCCCACACCCCCTTGCAGAGGAGACTTGTCCCCTGGATGTCACCAGGCTGCCTCATGGTGGAAAGAGCCTTTGGCTTCGTCCTCTGCTTGCCAAACCACCAAGAGCCGCTGCCCGCGGGGGCCACCCAAGCCTGGGGCACTCTCTCCCCATGAGCCCCCAGCCACTGCCGAGCTCTGTCGCCCCCCACTCCGCTCGGGTCCCGACTCCCCCTTGGCACCGAGGCTGTGCCAAACCAGCGCCCCTCACACATGGGAGCTCAGTGCCAGCCCTGCCCCTGCCCCCGTGCCCGTGCCCGGCCTGCCCCGCATCTCCCGGGGCACTCCCGGCGAGCCTCTTCCCAAACTCCTTTTGTCCTCAGCTACGAGAGTCCTTGCGGCCGGGAGAAGGCACACGAGTGACAGAGGTCCCTTCGGAAGCCCAGCAGGGTCGCTGCTCTGTCCTGTCCTGTCCTGTCCTGCCACGCAGCCGCGGCCGCCGGGGTGCTGCGCGGTGGGACGGGCAGCAGGGCCGTGCCCGGGGGGCACTCCTGAGGCCGCTCTCCGGGGTCCTTCTGTGCCGGTCCCCAGCAGGCAGATGGGCTGGAGCCTGCCGTGTGGCCCGCGATGGGAGCGGCGGAGGACGGCGGCGAACTGCCCTCGGGCAGGGTCCGGACCCCCTCGGGTGTGACGAAGCCGGCGCCGTCCCCGCTCTGCCGCCGGGGAGGGGGCTTGGGTTGGGTGTGAGCAGGGCTGGGGGGCTCCGGGCGGAGCTGAGCCTCTGCTCTCGACTCGACTCATCTTTGCCCTCCAGCAGACGCAGGCGGCCACCAGCAGGCCCACCCCGAAAGCTCTCCCCAGGACGGCGGCGAACTGCCCTCGGGCAGGGTCCGGACCCCCTCGGGTGTGACGAAGCCGGCGCCGTCCCCGAGGGTTGGGTGTCAGCAGGGCTGGAGGGCTCCGGGCGGAGATGAGCCTCTGCCCCCAGCCGGGATCATTGGGCTCCC
>VWZI01021053.1:0-11293 GCA_013396835.1 Psilopogon haemacephalus | reverse complement strand
GGGAAGGTTTCATAACTGCTAAACACCATTACCTGCTATTGAGTTGCACTGTGGAGAGTGGATTAACAGCTGTTGTCAGAAATTGTTGGTGTAATGGAATTATTTATGGTGTCATCTGCTTAATTCTTGTGGGAAATGTTCACACAGTCTGTCAATGAATTGCATGAATACAGATAAAGCATGGTTTATTGACTATTCCAGATTACTTCATTTTATGTGTGATAAAACAGGCAAATTTAACCTTAAGTGGTTTCAATGAGTTTACTTAGACAATTTTAGAACAGAACTGAATCATGGTTCTACTTTATTCTACCTCCAACCAAACTTGATTGATATGACTGCCTAGTTTGTCCAGAATTTCATATTTAATAAAGGCAATAGAACATGTTTGTTAGAAAGAAATTTACCTTGTACAGATTTCATTCTCATTTGGTGATGATAAAAACCCCTGCAACTGTGTGTGTTATTATTATTCATTTCTTTGCATTTCAGATACTGTCTCTCCTGGCTAGGACTAGGAATAGAATTGCAGAAATGCCACCAGAAAGACTATGCTGCTGCAGATAGATGAGGCATGTTGTTTCAGATTTAATTAGAAAAGTTTTGTACAGATTTGCTCTGTAGGCCACATTTCAACATTAAAGTTGAGGGCAGCTGATGCCATCTGCTCCATTTAATGCAAATTCAATGCAGTCCTTCAGTTCTTGGCAACTTACCAATATGATCCTCCAAGTATTTGGGCAAAGTACGACCACCCCTGATTTTGGTTCTCCATTTTGTATGTGACCCCTTTTGAAAATCAACTCCCCTTATTACTTTTAAGGGTCACCTCCTTTTCTGCTGATGTCACAGTGCATGAAGAAGTGGTGGATATTTTTTGCTCCTATGTTTTTTCCCTGTACGGTTTAAAAAGGAAAAGAAGGAAAAAAAAAAAAAAGGAAAATTAGTTTCTATAAAACAAACAACGGCACTCATCATTAGTCTTCTGGGATACATGCTTCAAACCCTTAGGACCAGCTTTTTAAAGAAGGAGAATATTGTTTCTGATGTGAAGTTGATGGATGTTTCATGTACTGTATGTGACAATGACACAAGAATTTCCAAGAGCAGAGAATCCTCTCAGACCTATCTTAGCTGCTTTATGTGATTCGGGCTTTAAAGAGCATCTATGTCTCACTTCTTATTGGGTGTCAATATTAAAAAAAATAGAGATGCCTGAGAGAAAAAGTTTTTATTAGGTTATAATTGTCATATTATATGTCCATCCAGTGAGCAGAAGTCTGGCTGACATGAGCTAGCAGTGTGTTCTTGTGGCCAGGAGGGCCAGTGTCATTCTGAAGTGTATTAGAAGGTGTCTAAAGATGTTCTCCTGCCCCTCTACTTTGCCCTGGTGAGACCGCAGCTGGAGTACTGTGTCCAGTTCTAGACCCCTGAGTTCAAGAGAGAGTCCAGCGCAGAGACACAAAGGTGATTGAGGGAATGGAACATCTCTCTTATGAGGAGAGACTGAGAAAGCTGGGGCTCTTTAGCTTGGAGAAGACTGAGAGTGTTTATAAATATGTAAAGGATGAGTGACAGGAGAATGGAACAAGGCTCTTCTTGGTGAGGCCCAATGACAGGACAAGGTGAAATGGGTTGAAGATGAGGCATAGGAAGTTTCATGTGAGCACAAGTATATTGGGTTGAGGCTAGCTGCCCCCACCCTGAGCCCAAAAGCCCAATAAAGACTCAAAACAATTTGGAAGTAAAAAGGGTAAACTTTAACAACAAGTAAGAGGGAAAGGGATTTTTTACAGCAGGTGGGAGAAAGGGAAACAAGCTTTGGGATATGGGGAATAAGGGAAAAAGGGTACAGAGACCAGGGAGAAGGGGGAGAAGGAAAAAAAAAATACAACCGTGGCAGGCAGCTGAAGTTTGATTGGCTTTGGAAAGCAGGATGCAGGAATCCTATTGCGAAAAGTCTCAGTCCCAGTCTCAGCAGACAATAACGGTGCTCTAACACACAGAGGCAGGCAGACACATGCTCTAGCAGCACAGAGCGTGAGCAGGTGCTCGACCAGCCGGCACGAGGGGAAGAGGAGAAGAAGCAGAAGAGGAAGAAGAAGGGGGGGACTATGGAAGTGTAGAAATTATTAATGAAATAATAATTTTTAAGGATAGTTAATCACTATTGTCCTTTTCTATTTTTAAGCACTGGCTAATCTTAGGAGGTGTCATTAAAGTTTTGGGGTTTTTTGTTTGTTAGTTTGTGGGGGGAGGAGTTTGGGTTAGTTTTGGTTTTGGGGTTCTTAGGGGTTTTGGTTTGTTTGGTTGGTTTTTTATTATAAGAGTAATTTCTCCTTAATGAATCAACCTATATCAAAAGAATATCAAACACAATCATGCTTACTCTGACCTATAGTTATCACTATATTTAACCTTACACTGTCTTACTAGGTAAAAACAGATTAATCTTATTTCACCAAGGGAAATTGAAGACAAAGGGAGTTCAGCTGATTTTGCTCAAGTCACCTGGAGAAATCTGTTACAGTTCAAGGAAACACACACTTATGTTACAATGACAAGCTAACGTCAAGTCTACTGACTAGTGTGCATTAGTCATGTACATGCTCTATGTAAAATAAATAAGTAAATAAATTGAGAAGTGTTTGACGTGTCATAGCTGTAGCACTTTTCAAGGATAATTTAATGTTTGATACTTAGGAGGGATTAAAACAAGAAATTAAAACAAGAAATGGGAGAAGGAAGAGGGAGGGTGTGGCAGAGCAGGGCACTGCCCCACCGGAGGTTTGAATGAAGTATGAACTGTGGCAGGGCACACCCAGTCCACTGCCCCACTGGAGGTGTGAATGGGGCAGGAAACAGTCTTCCTCCCTCCCCACCTCTGTCACCGGAGGCTTAGTACAATAGGTGTGAAGTGCCTTCTCCCACCCTCCGTGGGCTTGAACAGGGAGGCAACAGATCACCTCAGTATATATATGGCAGCTGGACAGATTGCAGCACGACTTGCTTGGACTTGCTTGGACTTGCAAGAACTTGCAAGGACTTGCTTAGACCTCCAGTGGGACCTGCACGGACCTGCACTGGGACCTGAACATGGACCTGGAGACACGAACCTCGCATGGACTTTGAGACAGTCTCCCATCTGTAAGTAGGGCAAGTTTCATGCCCAAACCTTTCCATTTTTCTGATTTTTCCTGAATTACAAGAAAAGGCATCATTGTGAAGACTTTTCCAGACCGAATTAGAACCCATACTTAAACTAATCTACACACAGATTGTGGGTGGGGCTTTTGGAAATTATAAAAGCTACATAATTTATAATTTCAGCGTCTTCAATAGCTCACAATCAATACAGAGGGACAGAGAGAGACAATAGAGTGCAATATGTCTGCTTCCTCTGACACTTCCTGTAATGAGCTGGCATGTTTTCAGATCTGTATTCCTGCATATTGATAGAAATGCACTCCACAGCACTCTGGCTGGAGCTGAAGGTGAGTTGCAAATAAAAAAGCAAAGCCAAACTCTTTTTTTGGAGGAAAAAGAAAAATTAGGCCTAACAATCACAAGAGTCAGATCAACCTGTCTGTCTCTCTACTTATCCATTTGTCTATTTAATTTAAACTACAGCAGGGTAGATGTAGGTTAGACATCATGAGGAAGGTCTTTACAACAAGGGTGTTGAAACACTGGAATGGGTTTTGCAGAAAGGTGGTTGAGGTCCCATCCCTGCTGTCAGATGGGGTGAAACATGAGGCCCTGAGCAATTTGATCTAGCTAAAGATTGTACTGCAGAGTTGTTGGACAATATGGTCTTCAAGTGTCTTTTTCAATCCAATGCATTCTATGATGAGTCTATGATTCTCTCTCTCTCTCTCTCTCTCTTTATCTATCTAATTTAATTCTGTCTAATTCTATCAATTCTGTTTTATCTATCTGCTTATTTATTTGCATGCTTATTCTTCTGTTGGGTACAGAGGAGAGGCTAGACATTAATAAAATCTGCTTCTCAGGTGTGTAGAAAACCACTGGGACAGGTTATCCGGAGAGATTGCTTGCTTTATTGAAGCTTTTCATCATTCACTTAGAAAATGCCATGTATGACTTCATCTAGCAACGGCAAGAATCTCACCATGAGTAGATATTTCAACAAGGAACCTCTTAACATTTATATAGTTTTGTAACTACTTCATAGCTTTTTCTTTGGACCCCAGTTTTCACTGAGAATTCCAGATAATATGTTGGAACTTATATGGTTGGAAAATTCATACCCATAGAATGGGGTATGTGGTTTCATACAACTAAAGTGGAAGTTTTCCATTAAGATACCTCAGTGAAGACTCTATAGTTCATGAATATTAATAGACAGTTTTGAGTAATACTTTTTTTATAACATGAAAAATATTTTTTGGTTGTATACCACATTTAAATTTTTGTATATGTTTAATATTTTTGTAAATATATTGCTTCATTGTCACTAAGAAATTCTTTTATTTTAAACTGTAAACAATATTCTTTGATTTCTCATTGAGATAAAACAGACAGTACTTAACTACTCTCAGATCATGGATTTCCCTTCCATGAAAGTTGTGAGAGTGTCTTAACCTTTTTTTTTCTTGGTTAAATTAATTTTACTTTTGGAGTTGGTCATTGCTAAAGATTAATAGTGAATATTGTTATAGGAAAGTTTCTTAGTAGCATGCATTTTTAATTCAGATCAAGTTAAGGACAAGACTTAGGTCTTGCTTTACCATTTACTGAAGTGTAAATATGTGTGTTTATTTCTGTGTTACACAAACTATCTTTCAAGTTTGAAAAGTGTTACAGTGTCTAGAAAAATAACTTTCCAAGAATGTACCAATTTGATTACTTGTCCATTTTCAAACACCAGAATCAGTAGAAAAGCTTTATTTCCAAATAATTTTGTTTAACTGTCCCTGGGTGCTTGTGAATAGATTATATACAAATGGATTATGAACAGAATTTAAGGATGACAACCATCAAGAAGAAAACGCTTGTGTATGTTTGTGGATGGCTTCTCCTTTGAATTTGTATTTTTACAAAGGATCTAGATAACCTTAAATAGATTACTTTGGAGAACATATACAAAGATTTAGCTGACCAGCTGCAGCAAAAATAAATTTTCCACTTGTACCAGAGGTGTCAGAGCTTTCTCTGATCTGATAAACTCTCTCAGATGCAGAATTCTAAAATCGAGATGGGACTAAAAGACTCAAACTGAAGAATTACTGTTCTACCAACCACCAAAATAAAGTCTGGAAAGAATCTGGAAATATCACAGATATCCATATGTTATTATTTAAAGAAGAGAGAACACGAGGTACATAGAGATTCTGCAAATCACATAAGATTTGTATCTAAGCAAGTAGTGAGTGCTTTCTTATAAGAAGATATAACATTTCTTAATGTAGATCATACACAAAAAAGAATGGTTCCTGTAAAACAATGGTAGTGTCAACAATTAACAAACATAATCTGAGCTCTTTTCACAGGGTTAGGAATGCAAAACTTGAAGAAAAGTTAAGAAGAAAAGATTTCTTTTTCTGTATACATACTAGTCTTAGGTTAGTATATTGGTGTTAGGGTTTTTGATTGCAGTGAGCTTTCCAGGAGGGCTTGATTCACAGTACTGCTGTTTGGAAAGATTGCTGAAAACAAAAAGCATCATTAGAGATGATACACTAAGTGAGATGGGGAATTTAGCTGATTGTTTCAGCTATGTGGTTACCTGGAAATATAGTGCATTATGGGGTTGATCTTTGTACTTTGATATATTGTACTTGTCAGTGTTGCCTGCCATACTTAGATAGGTAACTCTTGTTGTTTTGCAAATGTAACTGTCTCAATAAGGATAATTAAATAAAGTCCCTGAGGTCTTATGTTCCAAAATTTCAATTTCTTTCTTTCTGTTTTAGCCCAGGAAGCAAGGAGTGTCATATCTGCTCACAACCTTTCAGTTTCTGTTTGGGAGGGCTGTTACTATGTTCATGGAATGCTCTATACTTGATCTGCAAGGCTGAAATCAAAAATATTCAAATGTGGTGGCATTTATAAACCCATTAATGTGTCTCAGATATGCACAGTAAGTCGAAGGGCTTTGCTTTGAGGAGCTCTCTGCAAAGTATGAGAATTGCCATTGCACCATTCACTTGCCAGTTCAAACATTCACATTTCTGAACTCTGAACATATATCTTCAGAACTAAATATCAAGAGCCATAGTATGAATGAAACTCAAATAAATCAAAGCCTGTAATAAAATGAGAAAGATTTTTATAAAACAATATTTCAAAATCTCCTATTCCTGAAACCACAAACAAGGCAATCAAGTACACCATGCATGACACTCAACTCTTAATTGCTTATTTCGTCATGAAGATCTTCAATGACTGTACTGAAAATAATTTTTAAAACCCAAAACAAAACAAACAACAACAAAAAAAACCCCCACCACAAACCTGATTGGATGTAAGTCATCTGGGATGATCAGTATAGTGATTTTTTAATAAGAAGATGAAGCAATGTGTGATTTACAGTTAATCCCATTGCATGAGGCTAAGCAGGCTAAAGAACAAAGTTTTATGGTCCCTTTGGAGATTTATTTCATCTGCACATCAGCCTACAATTAATGGCCATTTAACTGTCGTTCTCCTGCTGGACATTGGTGGATTGACTCAGTAAATAAAAGTGACAGAGCAGTATCCCATGGCAGTATAATAGAAACTGGGTGCACCTGTTATTTGTGAATCATTGCTTGCCAGGGCATTGACCTTTTCTAGCCTAGATGAAACTAATAGGAGAAATTATAGGGCTGATTACTTAAATTTCATTGTAAGAACTTGTATGACACAATCTTAGTTCTTTGAAATTCACTACAGACCACAGTACCATGTCAGTATTACCAGCGCTTCTCATTTTCCTAGCTAGCCATTACCTGGTAGTAATGACCAGTTGGCTAGTTAACACTCATCAAAGGAAAAAACAATAGTTATCCTTAGGGCTTGTTGGGAGAAAAGGAATACTGTATAATGAGCAGTATGTAACATAAAAGTTTTTCTCCTTTTCTTGGTGAATAAAAGGGGAAGGGAAAATTGTACTGAAAGAAGGAAAAACTATCAAATGAAAGCCAAAAAAACTGATGTCACTCCTCCAAGCATTTGTGTGTTTCACACTAGACCAGTTAGAATACAGCTGTCATCAGAAAACTGAACATTTACAAATATTTAATGACAGATTTGTCCTCTATTCCATTTGTCAGAGAAATGAGGAGGCAGGAATAGAGAGGAGAGGGAAAGGCTAGGCAGAGTGATTTCACTTCTTTATCCCAGCTGCTTTTATTGAAGTTTGTAGAGACAGGAGACAATGTTCTGAATTTTATGATGGAGAGTAAATTCTCATTTACTCTTATTTTCCTTTGGGTCTGAAGTTGCTGTCTTGAAACAAGCTGGCTAAAGGAATGGATCCAAGCATCCAAGGATCACAGGGTCACAGGATGTTAGGGGTTGGAAGGGACACAAGGAAATCATTGAGTCCAACCTCCCTGCCAGGGCAGGACCATACAATCTAGCACAGATCACAGAGGAACACATCCAGACAGGCCTTGCAAGTCTCCAGAGAAGGAGACACCACAACTTCCGTGAGCAGCCTGTTCCAGTGCTCTGTGAACCCTACAGTAGAGAAGTTCTCCCTTGTGTTGAGGCGGAACCTCTTTTGCTGCAGCTTATACACATCGCTCCTTGTCCTATCAAGGAGCCTGTCCATCCCCCCCCTCTCCTGACCAGCCCTCTAAGTCTTCTATTTTCTAGACTAAAAAGTCCCAGGTCCCTCAGCGCCTCCTCAATAGGTCATGCCCTCCAGTCCTCTAATCATCCTCCTAGCCCTCTGCTGGATGCTCTCCAGCAGATCCCTGTCCCTCTTAAGATAAGGAGCCCAAAACTGAACACAGTATTCAAGATGGAGTCTCACCAGGGCAGTTGGTAAGGAGTATGAAGGAATGGCATATGCCAATAGGGAACTCAGCAGAGTCTGCAGAGTATGCACAAGATGGAGACCAGAACTACAGGGAATGAATAAAACTGTTTTCACAGTTGAATTTGTCAGCAGTGGGTGGGGGTGTTTTCAGAGTGCACGGCCACATTTATTAGATGATATCTTTATGAGAACAAAAGGCAGAATAGAGTAAGTCTTCTTATTCAAATATAAAAACTGTGAAAGGAAGGAATAATAATGAGAATAGAATCTTTAGAAGGGATCTTCTTAAATATGCAAAGCATAGTCTTGGTAAGTATGTGGGGGAATTACAGGGTAGTGAGTAAATTGAATCTAACCCCAAAAACACAGGTATGAGATTATTTTGTAACTCAGTTCTCTGTTTGTGTGCACTTCACACAGCTGGAATATTGAATCTGACTTCAAAGCATCTTCTTCACCTCAAATTATCCTAGTTGTAAAGAGAAAAAAAAAGTAAAAAACCACCACCAACAACAAACCCCAAAAAACAAACAAAAAACACCTTACTTGGCTGTGTATCCAAAGGAAGTTCAGACACTCTGTGAGCTGCTGCCCTGCAGAGCTAAGCTGCAGAAGAGAGGCAAAGACAGAAATCTTCATTGATTAAAACTAACAAAATTGTGACATCGTCAGTGCCAGCATTTGGCTGACTACACTGCTCTCCAAAATGAGGAAAACACAGGTGCAGGTAAGCTGATACAAAAGGACAGCTGAAATGGGCATGTGTTGGACTAGGGTGAGAAGCACAGCATGAATTCTTAATCCTCTTGAGCCTTCTGGCAGCAAACAGTAAGAAAACTGAGTAAGAATGGGGCTGGACTTTGCTGCCCAACTCAAAGCCTCTACAGAAAGCCACACATGTAAGTGTGTGCTAACAATTCTAAAATGAACATGTTCTATTTGAATGGACTTTGAACAACTTGATTCTATTCTGTCATCATTTGCTTCTGTGAAGTAGAGGCCTCTGGAGGAAGGGGAGAAAGAAGAAGAAAATAAGGATAAAATTAGACATTAATAGAGGCCAAACATAGAAAAGTGTGTTCCACACCTTGAGAAATCTCAGAGGGTGTGCCTGTCAGTATATGTCAAACACAGTCTGTGGTGTTACTGCTGCTGGAAACCATTGTGCTGAAGAATCACACTCAGAAGTGGTCTGAGCAGTTCCTGAAGAACATGAATGAGTTAGAACTATCAGAAAATCAGGAAATGCCAGGTTGTTACCCTTATATCTCTAAAAATGTCATCAGGTTTCTTTGGAGGGCTTAGCTTTATTGATGACTGTCTTACTGTCATTTTGATGCAGAGCAGAAGGTGAAGCTCTCATCTCCTTCCTCATATCACTTGTGCTGCCATGAACAAAATGCTAATATGCATATAACCCTAATATGCATATAACAAGTCTGAGACTTGTGAAGAAATAACTAACTAGAGTCCTTGAGCAATAAAAGGTCTTTCCAAGCATGAAAAGGTCCTCCTAAGAGTGACGTGGCAATTTACACAGAGACATCATAGAGAAGAATCTTGAGTAAAGAAGAAATTTTGTTGAAAAGAGAAGGCACATAAAGAGAAAAAGAATTAAAGTCACGCATCAGGACAGTATTTACACTAGGAATAAATCATAGGTCTTCTGATTTACTTTGGAGTGCCTCCAGCAAATTAATATTTCCTAGCAAGGCTTCTCCACAGAGACTTGAAACAGAGATACTCATGTAAAGAGACTGTCAAATTCTGGACAGTGTCTCAACCTATAGAAAAGGTTAGTGTTTAATATGTTGTAATTATTCTGGAGGTAGAGCAATTAACAATGACATTTTGACTACTGATCAAGACATTCCTTGGTACTTTTTTGACTTTCTATTTTTCGTGTTTGTAATTACACATATACTTGAATATAAGACACTTGGGTTCCACAATAAATTATTCAAAACCACCCCCAAAATAAAGGAAAATTCACTATATTTTGTGTTCATCGACTATTCCTATTCTTCAAAAAAACTTTTAATCCTCATGTTAGGCATGGTGACCCTTGGGTAAGTCCAGGCCAGTGATCTTTAATTTAATTAATCAAAGCCAAGGACAAAACTTGTAGGAATATCAGTAAAGCTTCCAGGTTAATTAGTCAGACACAGACAAGTAGTTTAGGTCCCAAACTTAGATGTTGTGCTTCCTTAAAAGACAAACATATGGAGAGATACAGTCTCAGCTGATGTTTTTAAAGGATAGTGGGGGATGGGGGTGAGGGGAAATGTATCATTCAGCCCTTCAGCTCATACAAAATCATAATTTATTTTACTAAAGGCAAAGTACTTTTAATTTTAGTCAGCCTTTTTCCACAAAATTTCTTCAATTCTGATTCAGTTTCCTATTACTATTTTTCTGTATTGTGAGTACAAATTTACTACTCATGAAAACATCCAGCTAATTTCCTTGAAATGAAAGCAGACAAAGTGGTTAAAAATGTATCTTCTTTTGCTCCTCTGAAACAACAGAACTTGCATGCTTGTGTTGTGAATTATCTGCAACTTGCACCAAGAGATACAAACAGTTAGCCATACAGGATACCTTATAAGAGAGATATTGGTAGCTTATCTTGACTATACAAATTCAACATGACCAGAGAAATTGGCATAGTTGTATAGAAAAAAATTATCAGATAGGATGCTAGCCAGACTTTTAATGGACCAGTAGCAGCTGTTGACAGGACTTGTTAGTAGTTTCTTTTTTGATGTAACTTTACATTGTCTTTTGCTGCATCTTGGAGGTTTGAGAATAATGAAGTAAACACTGAATCTGTGAATCTGACAACAGAGATTAGCACCAAGATACAGAAAGATGGCACTCGTATTTTCCAATGATTCCTATATTTTTTTTTACATTTAATTTCTTCTATAATCTTTTCAGACTTCTCTCCACAGTCTGATACCTTATACTTTGCATATGCCTCTTTCTTCCCCTTGATAGCTTTTTGCCCACTCGTAGAGGCTATACAGTAAACTCAGTGCTCTGGACTTCAGAAGAGCAGACTTCAGTCTCTTCAGGAATCTGCTCAAGAGGGTACCATGGGAAAAAACTCAGGAAGGAAGGGGGGCCCAGGAAAGCTGGACATTGCTCAAGGATCACCTCCTTCAGGCCCAGAAGCAATGCATTCCAAGAAAGAGGAAGGCAGGTAAGAATGCAAGGACACCTGCATGGATGAATGGAGAAATCCTGGACACCCTGAGACGCAAGAGGAAAGCCTACAGGAAGTGGAAGAAAGGACAGGTA
>VWZI01021050.1:26089-66631 GCA_013396835.1 Psilopogon haemacephalus | reverse complement strand
CCCCTTCCCATGCCTTCCCTTTAACCTTCACCCATATGTTCTCTGCTTTGGTGTTAGATATCCCTAGGTTTTGCTCCATGGAATCCAGCTTATTACTGATGCAGAGGGCTACACCCTCTCCCCTTCTCCCCTGCCTGTCCCTCCTGAAATAAAGTAACTTCATAGTTTTACACCATAATTCAAGGCATTCCTTCCGTTACAGCTGTTACAATACTTCAGTTGAAGTATTCCTCAGTCTTGAAAATCAAGATTACTTTAGTAACCATATTCAGAGAAACTGAAGTTGTCTGTTTGTGCTGGATATCTAGTGTGGTATATGAGACCAGTATAAATTTGTCTCTGTAGGCTGCTGCCAATTAGCAGAAAGGTCTCACTGCAGCCTTACTGATGATTTAGTGTAAACTCAGCAGAAAGACTGAAGAGAAAATGGAGATAGACTGTTTAGCTCTCACTTTGTACTAGGATGTATAGTCATTTGCTAGAGACAGAATGTAAAAAACACATTTCAGCAGCCTGGCTGTAATTGATTTTAGACCACTCCCAAATATAGTTTAGATATCATTTCACACTGAATAAGAAACACATTCAACTTGATTAGGACACATACCATACGGGGGGTGGGGAAGATTGGGTGAGGGGTGGGGTGGGGGGTGCAGAATCTCTCCATTTTATCTATGCACAGTTTCCTAAACAATGAGTTGAAAACAGCTAAAGCTTAGAGGGAAAAACTGAAGCATATTTTACCAGTAAAGTAAAACCACAACTAATGACTTTAGGAGACAGGAGCTAGGTAGACAAGCAAAGCATTACAGTTTTAAATATATGATATTTGGCTTCATATTCCAAGTAAGATGGCTGGCACTGATTCAAAAAGACTGATCTGGCATGCTTGTGCCTCTGAGAGGGACCACACTGCCTGATGGGAACAACCACAAAAGCCACAGCAAAAGTACAGCCTTCCAAATCCAACAAGAAAGCAACCAAACAGCCAACTAGAACATGCCAGTGTTTGGACATCTGTCCATAGGAGAGACAGGCCCAGTGACCAGCAGATGGGGCAAAGTAAAGTATCCATCAGGTAACAGAGTGAAGCATTTTGAGCATCAATGACGTCTTGTCCTAGAACTAACTTAACAAACATGATAGGAGGTTTATAATAACTTTGTGGTATGCATTAAAATCTAAACCAGCTCAGTGAAACATCTTTGTATGTGAAACACAAGGCAGACTATGGATTTTTCTGTCTACTCAGTCTGTATTCTAGAAGCTATTTTGCTGTAAATGGAATCCTCTTCTCACCCCACTGGTTACCAAATAGTCAATATTTTAAGCATTTGCCCTTGTACCATGTGATAAGCTGTGCTGTAGGCTGGTATTCTTTGTGGCAGACAGCTCTGGAACCTACGGGCACTGTGGCTTCCAGAAACATTTTCTTTAAAATATTGCTTTTCCCATTTCACCGTGAGCTTTCATATTCATCTTTTGAGTTGCTGTTTCAGTCCAATAATTGAAGAAAATGAACAACTGTAGGTTAAACAAGTGGTTAAGAAGGACCAAGAGATTTTACATCTTAACTTTGCTAGAAAATGAAAATGTATCCAAAATCTATTGACCACCTTTTATATATTTTCTATATCAAAGGACATAGGGATTTTAATTTTTTGGATGTACAGAAACTGGACTTACGTATTAGCAGATTCAGAGCTTAAATGACAAAGTAAGAATTTTTAGCTTCAATGTTTCAGAACATGGTGCTAAAGAACGTCTAAAGCAAGACACATTACTGACATCAGTGTGAAGTCTCTCTTTAATTTGGTCACATTATTGTCCTGTAACAACCTCAAATTATGAACTAAAACTGCTGCCTCAAAGCATTGTGATCAACATCACAAAGCCCATCTGGAGGCCATTATGCAGAGCAGTACCCCAGAGGTGGCAACTGAGACCACCAGCACAGAATCATAGAATCATGGAAAGGTTTAGGCTGAAAGAAACTTACAAGGGTCATCTAGTTCAACCCCCCCTGCAGTCAGCAGGGACATTCTCCATCAGAGCAGGTTGTCCAGAACTCTGTCAAGTCTGACCATGAGTATCTCCAAGAACGGGGCCTCAACCACTTCCCTGGGCAACCTGTTCAGTGCTCTGCTACTCTCATAGTAAAGAACTTCCTTCTAACATCCAACCTAAATCTACTCTTCTCTAATTCATTACCTCTCACTCTATCACCACAGGCTGTTGTAAACAGTCCCTTTCCAGCCTTCTTGTAGGCCCCCTTCAGGTACTGGAAGGCTTCTTTTAGGTCTCCCAAGAGTCTTCTCCATCCTGAACAACCCCAGATCACTCATCCCATTCTTATAGGAGAAGTGTTCCAGCCCCTGAATTACATTTGTGGCCCTTCTCTGAACCCGCTCCCTCAGGTCCGTGTTCCTTTTGTGTGGAGGGCACTAGAGATGGACTCAGTACTCCAGATGAGGTCTCACGAAGGTAGAGTAAACTAAAGCAAAGTATTTAGTAAAAATGTTCTGGGAATCCAAGGTGACCATGAACCATCAAAGCAAATCAGTGGCAGAGAATGCCAACAGCCTCCTGGGCTGCATTAGGCAGAGAACTGCCAGTAGACTGAGAGGGGTGATCTTACCCCTGCTCTCAGCATTCCTGAAATGCACTTAGCTTCAGCAGCTGTGTGGTGGATTGTATGAACATGTTGGAGATCACACTGTTGTACTTCCTTCTGACTTCTGATGAATGAAAGAACTGTGCAATACTCTTTTGCTACTACATCCAAATTTCCTGGATACCACCAGTTACCACCAGGGCACTCACCATCTACGTGCACACTGAGCTGTTAACAAAAAATCATTATAGTTTTTATTTTTCATTAATTAAGCTTTGAATTCTGGTGAATATAAGCTATCATGTGCCATGATGGCCACTGCAGAATAAGATCATCTTAATCTTTTTTTTAAAGGAAAGCTGAAAAATCAGTGTGAAGAGGGATGAAAAAGAAAGCTCTAGGAGTACACAAATAAACCCCAGGAAGACTGTGAGCTGTACAGTTTGTCCTTTTTAGTTTTAGTAGGGGTTTGAGTTTTGATTTTTTTGTTTGTTTGTTTATTTCTATCTGTAGAGGTAAATAATATATGCATGCTTCCATTCTGGACTTCATTTGGCAAAAAATTATTTATATGATGTTATAGAATCACCTTTGTGTATAAGGCCTCACCTTAATTATATGCTTACTGTTTTTTCCATTTCATCCTTCACAGTATAATTTTGTTATCCCAATATTCCATTATTTTTTTTTTCAAAGATAGATCTTTAGTTGGCTTTAAAATATGAAAAGTAACTGGAATACACATTTTTCTGCCAAAGGATTTCTAACTTCACTGATGTTTTTTGCCTTGAAGGAAGTTGCTTTCACAGATAATAAATCCAGACTCCTTGAGGAAAATCTAAACACAAGCCAAAATACAAAACCAATTGTCTTAATGTTAAGCAACCAAAACCTGAGTATCCATTCAGGCACTAATCACCTCTAAAACAGCCAATGAAATCGCTCTGGCTACAATTGTTGGCTGGTAAGACCTAATTTCTTCTTTACTATCCAGCTTGTCATATGTGGCAATGTGATGAGAATACTTGCAGTACAGTACACTTTTAGAAGCTTAGTTTCCCTTGGCTGGAGTCCCATGCTCATCACTGTAGAACTTAGTGGGAGAGATAAAATACAAGAGCAGAAGCAGACTGGAGTGGTGAGGTCATCAGAATGTGCCTCAGTATCGTACTAAATCATACCTTAGCACAAACACGACTTCTCCTTGTAAGAGCTAGCACAGAAAGAGGATGTCAGGTTAAAATTCTGAGTCCAAAGGAGTGGCAAAACATATTTATTTTAGTTAAAGAATTCCAACTCATGTGCCCCTTGGAAAAAGCTATACACATTTATGAATCACTGTCAGTTTTAGAATCAGGGCCAGGATTTCCTGAAGGGGTAGAAAAGGAGGACATCATAAGAATGGTCCAATGATCAATTACTATATATGATATACTACATATGTATACAAGAACATTCCTTTTTCAGAGAGGTCACAAATTCAACCCCAAGAATGGTTCTGTAGAATAAAACATGGATTTATTTGGTATTTAGCATTGTTAGCTAGGGAATGTGATTAATACATAGAAAGTTGAATCAGGGAAAATGTGCCATTTTGAGTTTTAGTACATTAATAGCAAACATAAAACGTGTTGCTTCTACTAAAACATATCCAGTACATTTCATACTCAATTTCTGTACTGTAATTTATCTTACCTTACTAATCTTGTTAGTCATAGGTCTATGTATTTACTTTAACAACTATGGGAGCTGTGTAAAACATGAATACAATTTAGTAATTAATTTTTTTTCCAAACAGTATATAGTCACATTACTTTTGACAGAATTTGTCAATCTACTTTTTTTCCTCATCATTTAATAAAAGTACTTAGAGTGCATGAGAGGATAACCTGTTTCAGTTAGTTGAAGTTTTTTAAGGCTAAGTTAGCTACGACCACTGCAATGACATGTTCTATCACAAGCTGACACATTTTCACAGACCTGATTCTATGTAGGTTTCAGGTACTGATGATCAAAGTTTTCCTCTACAGCCCTTTGAGGGGTTGCTTTTTTTTTTTTCCCCCCAATTAAACTGTGATCTTCATTTCAAATGCTTCCCCCCACCGTCACGAAACACAGGCTGGTGTTTTTATTTCTACTGTGAGCACATCCCCTTCAACCTTATACCAAGTTGCCTTTCTAGTTTACTGAATATCTTCCTTGCTACAGTGATGCTATTGCACAGCTCAAAGCGAGAATTATTTTTCTCGCACTTTGTGCTAATCGAGTGCTACACACCAGATTCATAAAGTTTTCCTGTTTGTACTTCACGGTGTCTCTTTTAACTTGGAGATAAAATAGTAGAGATGCTACATACAGCCGAAGTGCATCAGCATCTATGTATGTGCGTGAGCAGCTGAGAGGCAGACAGCACACAAATAACGTGAAACAGCACCTCCTAGTGCCCACCTGGCTCAGTTGCACTAAAAGCATTACAGAAAAGAAAAAATAAACCCCAAAACTCCCACCCCAACAAACTACCAAAACACCAAAATAAGACAAAACACACACACACACAAAAAGCCCCCCACCAAAACCAAAAATCCCAACCCAGCCACCACCACCATCATTAAAAACAGAATAGATCTGAATTTATCAAAGCATCTAAAAAATTCCCTTTCAAATAATTCCCATTATAGAAAAAAGTAATTGGAAATTACAAAGCTTTCAACTATTCCCTAATGGGCTGATATTACACAAAAAGAATATTCTATAGCCTATACAATGTAAAGAAAACTGTAATTGTACTATACAAAGGAATATGTAAAAGATTGGCAGAGGAGACAGGTAAGAGTGAAAGTTCTTTTCGGGTGATATAGTATAACATCAAAGAGCTCTAACAGAAGCTCCATCTAATTGTAGTCTACTTGCTAAAGAGGGATTAGTAGAAAGCTCTTATAGTAAACAACAGTTTAAATATGTTCCTGAATGCTATGGTCAGTTAGCAGATGACTTAATTTTCTATGAATTAAATTCTCAAAGTGGTTAATGAAATCATCTGCTTCTGCTCTCAGCAAGAATATCAGACTGGGATATATCTGTGTTTTTGAAGGTGAAGATTCAGATCTTTTCAGACTAGTTTACACTCACAAAATATATTTAATAGTTAATAAGAATTAGAGGGGTAAAAGTGAAAAGAATTAGTTTATAAACACATTTAACTGTTAATAAACATTGTTCAGTATCTTTATCAGTGATCTGGATGAGGGGATTCAGTAAGTTTGCAGATGACACCAAATTGTGGGGCTTGTGTTGGTTTGCTGGAAGGCAGAAAGGCTCTGAAGGATATAAACAGGCTGGATCAAAAGATGATATTAATTTAAAAAGCCAGGTCCTGGGTCCTGCATTTGAGTCTTAACAGCCCCCTGCAACACTACAGGCCTGGGGCAGAGTGGCTGGGAAGCTGCCGGTCAGAGAAGGACCTGGAGTTGTTGGTTGACGTCTGTCAGCAGTGTTCTCAGGTGGCCAAGAAGACAAACAACATCCTGGCCTGTATCAAGAACAGAGCGGCCAGCAGAAGTAGGGAAGTGATTGTACCCCTGTACTCAGTACTGGTGAGGCCATACCTAGAACATTGTGTTCAGTTTTGGGACTCTTACTACAAGAAGGACATGGACTTGCTGGGGCATGTCCAGAGAAGGGCAACAAAGCTAGTGAAGGATCCAGACAACATGCCTTATGTGGGGTGGCTTAGGGAACTGGGATTGTTTAGTATGCAGAAGAAAAGTCTGAGGAGAGACCTTATTGCTCTGGATATTAGGAAAAATCTCGTTACTGAAACAGGGGTCAAGCTCCCCAGGGAAGTGGTGGTGGAGTCAGCATCCCTGGACATGTTCAAAAAACATGTAGACATGGTGCTTTGGGACATGGTTTAATGGCCATGGTGTTGCTAGGTTGACTGTTTGATTTGGTGGTCCTTTTAGTCTTTTCCAACCTTGATGATTCTATTTTAACTTGAAAATATTTTCAAGCAATTTTCCTAAATTATGGTTATTTTTTAATGACAAAGAAGCTACTTACTGTCAAATATTTCCTTTCACAGGCTCATGAGCTGGTACTGTATAGCCTGAAGAAGAAGTTTTCTTTTTTCTGTTACGCCCTTCAGATTGGTCCTAGCCTGAAAAGCAGCAAGGCATTGCAGCCCAAATATGACAGTAACTCACAGATATACAAGAAAGTATCTGTCTCATTGCCTAAACTGAACAAAACTTAACAGCTCAGAAGAGCAACCAAGAGGCTAGAAGATCACTTTAGGAATAGAATGTATCAGTTTCACGGACCAAGCTTTCAGGCTATTTCCTATATTTTCATTTGCAGTGTGAAATTATAAATAAGTATAGGTGTGGTTTCATGCCTCACAGATAGCATTGTTAAAATAACACAGCTCAACTTAATTAATGGATATTTCAAAGATTTATAGACTAAATATATATACATAAATTTATAGATGCAGTATACTGTGCATCTAAGAATATGAAGAGCAGGAATTATAGCAGGCTGGAACTCTCAGAGCTCTCAATAATCCTATTTAATTAATCTTTTAAAAAAATATCTGAAGTATAGTTTAGTAGTAATTTTTAAAACTTCATTTACCAGTACTTTCTGAGGCTAGCAGCTGTTTAGTACTGTGATAATGAACAACAGAAGCTATAGAAGTTTCAAGGAAGCAAAACTGGTTATTTCAGATGTTTATTTCTCAAACTTAGAGAACAACATAAAAATACATAGACTGAAAGTGGAAGCACAGCTGAAGACAAAGAATGGTGATGTAACAATGCTAAAAACTGGACTAATACAAGTCTGTTCCAGTGCAGTCTGGATCATTCCACTACCAGCCTAAATAGTGGGACTGTGTTTCCATCTCTGAGGCATTTGATTCCAGGGACTCCTTTCACCCCTACCAAGTGAAAGCAACTGCGGCTTGCATTCCAGGACTTAGCCTCCAACACATCCAGGTGTGGGCATCCCCCTGTAAAACCTAAAAATCCTTACCACTTGCCAAGCCATGGTTCAGATATGGTCCAATAAACCCAGTTGTCCCTCTTCTCTATCTGGGCACATCTAATTCTGGCTGGAATCACTTGCATCTTGTGAATATGCCTTGGGAGTCCCTTGGGATGATCAGAAGTAGTATCAGCCTCTCTGCTCTTTTATGATGACTTGTTTTCACCAAAAGCAATGTTCTGTGTGGGAAACCAACCAATAGCAGTTATGATAGCTTCTCTGGATTTTGTCATTCAGAGAGGGTAGGAGGGAACAAACCTATTGTATTAAAAAAAAAAAAAAAAATATTCAGTTAAGAATAAAAAACAGGTGCTTGCTGTTGGGGACTCACTTTTGAAGGGTGTTGAGGGTCCTACATGCAGACCTGATCCACTCCTTAGGGAAATATGTTGCCTCACTCAGGCCAGGGCCTGAGAAAACTTCCTAGCCTGGTCTACCCAGCCAACTACTTCCCATTAGTGGGTTTTCAATGATGAAACCTCAGCAAGAACTTTGAGAGCAATCAAGAAAGATTTCAGAGCCCTGGAATGAATGGTAAAGGGGTTCAGGAGCACAAGTAGTATTTGCTTGTGTCCCACCTGTAGCTGTGACTGGTGAGGGCATGAACCTGAAAAGACAGTGGAATAATGCCTGGCTATGCGACTGGTGCCAACAGCAGGATTTAGGGTTCTTTGATCACCAGCTACTTTACAAGACACCAGGCCTTCTGACTATACATAGAAAATGCTTGTCTCAAAGAAGGAAAATATTCCCAGAGCAGGAACTAGCAGGGCTGGTTGATAGATCTTTATACTAATTTGGAAGGGGGAAGACAGGGGAAAAAAAAGGCTTACCAAAGACAAATCTGAGATATTTGTGAGGTACCTGCTTTCCCAGAAGGAGAGGGGTAAACTCAGAAAGAAAAAGGAGGATTACAGTATGTGGAAAAAAAATGTGATCAGTTGGAGGATTACAGAAACATTGTCAGAGAATGTAGAGACATGACAAGAGAGGCCAAGGCCCTCTGAGAACTGGATCTTGCCATAGAGGTTAAAGAAAACAAGAAGAGCTTTTTCAAATACATCAATGACAAAAGGAAAAGCAGGCAAAAGGTGCACCCACTACTGAATGACATGGGAGATATGTTAACAGAAGCTGCAGAGATGGCAGAGTTGCTGAATGCTTTCTTTGCCTTGGTCTTTACTCCTAAGACCATCTCTCAGGAACCTCAGTTGCTGGAAGCAAGGGCGCAGAACTGGAGGGAAGAGGACACTCCACTAGTCAGTTAGGACTTGGTTAGAGATCACTTAGACTAACTGAAAGGACATAAATCCATGATGGGCTGCATCCATGACTGCTGAGAGACCTATCTGATATTGTTGGTGAGCCTCTCTCCATAATTACGAATAATCATGGAGAACAGGAGACATGCTTGAGCACTGGGAGAAAGCCAATGGCACTTCAGTCTACAAAAAAAGGCAACATGGAAGACTCACCTCAGTCTCACCTCCATCCCTGGAAAGGTTATGAAAAAGCTCATTCTAGAGGTCATCTCTAACCATGAGGAAATATTTTCCTCATTTCTGGAGGAAAAGAGAGTTATCAGGATTAGCCAACATGGATTTAGCAAGGGGGGGGTCTTGCTTGACTAATCTGATACCCTTCTATGAAACCATGACTAAATGGGTAGATGAAGGAAGAGCAGTGTGTGTCATCTACCTTGACTTCAGAGAGGTTTTTGATACTGTCTCCCATAAAATCCTCATAGAAAAGGTCAGGAAAGGTGGCATAGTTCCGTGAGGTAGATTGGCTCATCAACAGAGGTCAAAGAGTTGTGATTAGTGTAATCGAATCAAGATGGAGGCCAGTAGCCAGTGGTGTTCCACAGGGATCAGTACTGGGTCCATTTTTTTCCAATACCTTTACCAATGACCTGGATGATGGGATTGAGTGTAAATTCACTGATGATACAAAAAGTGGGTGGGGGTGGCTGTGTTGACATGCAATAAGATCTGGACAGGCTGGAGAGCTGAGTGAACGTGAACTTCATGAAGTTCAGTGAGGACAAGTGCAGAGTTCTGCACCTGGGGATGAATAACAGCAGGCACCAGTACAGGTTGGGGGTTGCAGGTAAAGCAACTGCATGGAGAAAAACCTTGGAGTCCTAACAGACATCATGTTCTGCATGGGACAGCGACTTGACCTTGTGGCCAAGAGAGCCAATGGTATCCTCTGGGTACATGAATAAAAAGTGTGTTCAGCAAGTTCTAGTGAGACCACACTTGGAGTGTTTTGTCCAGTTTTGGGCTCCCCAGTTCAAGAGAGACAGGGACCTGCTGAAAACAGTCCAATGGAGAGTCATGAGGATGATTAAGGGACTTGAGTATCTCTGCAATGAAAAGAGACTGAGAGACCTGAGGCTGTTTAGTCTTAAGAAGAGAAAGGCAGGGGATCTATCAATGTCTATAAATACCTGAGGAGTAGGTGTCAAGTGGAGGGGGCTGATCTCTTTTCGGTGCTGCAGAGCAGTAAGACAAGGAGCAAAAGCTACAAACTGTAACCTTAACATGAGGAGAAACTTCTTTATAGTGACAGTGACAGAGCCCTGGGACAGGCTGTCCAGAGATGTTGTGGAGTCTCCTTTGGAGAATCTCAAGAGCTGCCTGGATGCATTTCTGTGTGGACTGTCCTAGGTGATCCTACTTTTGGCAGGTGGGTTGGGCTTGGTGATCTCTGGAGATCCCTTCCAACCTCCAGGATTCTGTGATTTTCCACTGGAAACTGAGGCAGCATTTTTCAGGGGAGGACTCCTTTGTAATTCATGCGTTTGTGCAGGTAGGACTGGGGGGGATTTTCTGTCCCATTTCCTCATGTCCTTTCCTATGCAAGTGCTTTCATGAAAGTAAAACCAGAGGGTGTGTTATGGTGTGTATTTCCCAGATTGTACAATGAAGCACATGCTCCTTATGGATAAAACACAAGACTGGAGATAGGGAGTAGAACATGCTCTTTTTGAGTTTATGGATATAATGGAGGGTATTAATTAATGCAAGATCGGATTTGTTTTTTAATTAATATTGTTTATTAATTTTGATATTCAGGATTCTTGCTACCTGCCCAGTAAATTTTAATAATAATTAGATTCTGTGCAATGATCATTGAAACATTATACAAAGGAATAACTGGATCTAGAACAAACTACTAGCAATAATACAACATTAAACTCTATTGAACTGGAAGAGGAGTTCTTGCCTACTAGGTGGACTCAAGAGCCTCCTTTCTGTTTAAGACAGAAGGCTTGGAATTAGATTCAATTACAGCGTTTGCTAAAGATTTGCTAAAGGGGCTTTGAGTATTTACTCACAAAAATATTATTTCCTGACTTGCAGGGCTAGCTACAGCTTCAGACAGTACCCATGCTTGTAGGGAGGTCTGTTGGTGTCTTCTTAGCCGTTGAGGTTTCCAATCTTCCCAGGCTCTATCAAGGATGCTGGGGAAGGAGGTAGACAATCTCTGACTTGGTCCTCGTTCTTCTTGGCCCCAGACGCAGCAGGGAGACTTGAAGAGGGGCAGGCAGGATGTGTTGCAGATGTGCAGTCTTGTCAGGAGACTTGGTAGGTGTCACACTGTCTAAGCAAGCCTACTGCATGAAGGCATTTGGTGCCTATTCCTGGTAAACTCGAAGCAGTTTCCAGGCAGACAAACCTGAAGTATTAGAGTTTGCTACTATGTAGCAGGGCTAGCTTATAGTTTAGCAAATATAATGCTGTAGAGCATGGCAGGATGCAACAGCAGTGAGGCAGAACACTGCCAGAAGTAGAAAGCATGATAAGGCAGAAACAATGGTGGCAGCAGCAAATAGTAAGCACACTGTCTCTACCTGCTCATCTCTTTTTATCAATGCAGTCTGAGCATAATGGGCCTCTGGACACAGGTCAGCTGATCAGAACAGCAGTTAGCCAAGCTTAACTATATTAGGTGAAATCAGAGCTTACTTTTACCTTTTAGGGCAGAACATGAACAAGTGTATAAACATGTGCGGGCACCCTGTAAACAAATTTGGACAGACATGTTGGCACCAGGACCTTTTGTCTTCCTTTCCCACGGTTGCTTCTCCCAACAATAGAAGGAGGAAGAGCAGAAAAATATGTCTAGGCAAGACAGGGCATATTTTCACTTCTTCAGGCCTTCCACAACAGTGGACCTTCAGGGCAGTTCCTTCAGAGCTGAAACACAGGCCCATCCAGAGGAAAAGAGATTTTCTTGGCCTTAGTCAGGCCTTCTGCTTATTTCACACACTGTGCCACCTTCTGAAGCCAGAAATAAGAACAGCAGCCCTGGTTCTTTCTCTTGTTCCCATTATGACCCTGATTCATCCTTATCATTTGTAAGATGAGTTGCTTTTGTTGTATGCTTCTTTTTCCATAAAGGGGCAGCTGATACTGCACATACATTATACAAAGAAACTAGTGGGTTGAAATAAAGAGAGTTGAAGTAAGAGTTTATTATAATTGACATAATGTAATAATGCACAATTACTTTAGCTTAACCTGCTTGCATCAAAAAACACAGTGAAATGCAGAGAAGGAAAAAACCAGCATAAAATGGAAAACCAAAACCAGCATGCTACTACACTCCCACCCACATTTCCAGTATCCCTATTAGAAAAGAGCCAACATCCAAAACCCAGATGCTAAAAGCTGCAACCAGAACAGCAAGCTTCTCATGTTACAGTGTGAGATTCAAGCTCCATACTTTGTTCCAGGCAGCACTCATTTTGAAGCTGGCACAAGGAAGGGTGGTTCTGAATAACATCAGCAAATTTAAACTCAGCCCAGAACAGCATTCTACAATTTTATAATTAATTACAAGGCTTGAACAAAGCTTATTGCACTTACCTAGCAGAATTTTATTCACAGCAGTCTTTCCATCAATCTAAAAATAAAATTAATCATCTAATGCTCGTATTATTTCCAAGGCACCTTCAAGTGAAAGTTTCCATTGAAGTAGTTTTATGAATAAAAAAAATATTCTGAGTGAAATACTCCCTGTTGAAACATGGCCATTAAAGTCTCTAGAGTTCAACTCTTAGAAAAGGATTTTGCTTCACTAATAATATGCAAAATAATCACCTGGTTTCAGGTTATAAGTGTAATTATTTCTTATTGAATCTCTATTCTTCTTAATACAGATGTGCTGGTTTGAGGCTAATTAGAATATTTTAATGAGAGAAAATATATCATTTGTTGTAAAAACAAAATGATGAAGTCTATATAATTCATCGGTTTGCTGGGAGGAATAAAAAGACAAAAAGTAAACAATTTGTCCCACTCTGGTCTGGGATGCTGGAGCTATTGCCTTCCTCCTCACTCCATTCCAATATCTTTTCTAATAGTCTTGTCTAACAGAAAACAATGTAAGCTTTTCTTGTTGTGTTGTTTTGTTTGTCTGTCTAGGAAAGTAAAAGGAGAAAGAGAGGGTAGCTTTGAGCCTCTTTGGGCAGTTTCACCTTTGTTCAGGAAGGAGTTTGTATTTATGCATTATTTCTAATTTATAGATGATGGTAAATAGTTGTAAATATATTGTGTATATATGCTTATAAACTTCGCTTTGCTGTAAATATATCTTCATCTTCCAAGCTATCTGAGTTCGTCTGGTAAATTTCAAAAGTGTTGGGAGCAAAAGTTCCTAACCTACCAACACAGTAGAGATAGTTTGAATACGAGAATTGTTTAACTATGATCTGCATTTTAGTGAAAACATGACAAAAACTCAGAATTCAGACTGTATCTATATTGCACAAATCTACCTTACTTCTACCCCTCTACTCTGCCCTGGCCATAGGGATGATTGAGGGACTCAAGCATCTCCCTTATGAAGAGAGACTGAGAAACCTAGGGCTGTTTAGTCTGGAGAAGACAGAGAGGAGATCTGATCCATGTGTACATATATCTGAGAGGTGGGTGTCAAGTGGATGGTCTGCAGCAATAAGACAAGGAGGAGCAGCTACAATTTGGAACATAGAAGGTTTCACCTCAACATGAGGAGAAAATTCTTTACAGTGAGGGAAACAGAGCACTGGAAAAGGATGCCCACAGAGATTGTGGAGTCACCTTCTCTGGAGATTTGCCTTGGTGGGGAGGCTGGACTCCATGATCTCTGGAGGTCCCTTCCAACCTCTAAAGTTCTGTGTTTCTGTGTGTGACTATGTACATTGTGTTGTCTTTTGATTGAAAAAGTGAAATAAACTTTGAAGTCAATGCAAAATTATTTTATAATACTATATTAAAATTCTAAAGGGAAACAAAAATGTTACAAAGAATGACTGATCCCTAGGTGTGTAAAGAGTAATGTTTTCAAAAATTTGAGATTATATTATATAATGAGGAGGACAGCATTCCAGTGCCTAGAATAAATGCTGAAACACAGATGATAAGACTCAAAGAAACAACCATGAAGATATTACATTAATTTTACAGAAGTTTACAGTGTCAGAAGCATGCTGAAAAATGACTTCTCCTATAAGAAGGTAAACTACAATAAAAGAAAAAAGGTAATAATTTCTGATTACCTATAATTACTTTGAATTTAGAGCTGTATCACTTTGCTAGATTGCTTTCTAATGTGTGTGATCTTTCACATTTGCTCTTAGAAATTGCAAACAAAATACCACTGTTCATGCCAGATAATTAACTTGTACTTTAATGGCTATTTTCAGAATTTCACCAGTGATACTACACCCTGCATAAACTTGTATTACAAGACTTTGTGATCTGTCACAGTATAGCAAGGAGTTTGCTGGAGTACAAATTCTTCTGGAGGAATTTCTTGGCACATAATTTCATGGAAAAAGATCATAAATACCTTAATATAAAAATAATATTTCATTAGGTTTTCAAAACAACTATAAATTTAGTACCATGTGTGATGGTTTTGCTCTCCTATAAATCACATATATATTGAAAAATGAATTCTGGAAAATACTTGAGGAAGCAGCTGAAGCACCTACCATAAACCACTGTCTGATTCTCACCCTGTTGGCAAGTTCACACAACTTTTAGCAGGAATGAACTCCTTAATCTGAATGCAAGGTCTTAATAACTGGATGACACAAAATCCACCTCCTAGGTCTTTCCATTATTCTATCTGTTTAGAGACAGGATGATGGTGCCACCTTTGGGTCAAGGTTCATTTAAGCTCAGAGAACCAATACTGTGTATTGCATGCCTCATCTTACTCAATCTCTCAGCATCTTGGAATAGTGGTGTTAATGAGTTTAAGAGAATTAGCATAAGTATGCCTTGATACACGAAGAGGTGACTGATGTGTTCTTTTCACAATTCTTGCAAAAACCTATCAGTCCTTTTAGCATTGTGTAGAAATTATTGTGCATGAATGTGAAAGTAAAAAAGAATTTACAGTCATTGAGAGTTTTCCAGCTTCTATCAAAAGGTATTGTTTTGCTAATGGATCAAATTACACTTCATTTGTTGGAAATTTAGCAATATCATCTAATGGATAACAAAGAGTAAAACATTGCTTTTTTTTGTGCCTGAAAGTTTTTACATTCTCACATCTGGCCAGCCTGATCTAGGGTAGGGTGTCCCTGCCCATGGCAGGAGGGTTGGAACTAGATAATCCTTGTGGTCCCTTCCAACTCTGATTGATTCAATGATTCTATGATTCTATAATCACTGCTGTTAGAGAGTAAGCATTTTCTGCTGCAGTTTTTTCCCCCTGTATCTCCTGAATTTTTTTTTACCTCAGAAATTCCCCCATTTTATAGCTGGAGAACAACACAGGGCTTCTTCCAAGTTACAGAATAGACACATTTGGATGATAAACCTGTAACAAGAATGCATCTTCTCTCTAGTTCTACACTTAACAACTTCCTTATTAACATACACAGATCAAGCAGCACCCATCTATGAATACATCTTTTCTTCTTTTTCTATCAAGTCTCTAATATTCAGAAGGCTTTATTGCAAAAGGCTGTTCAAAACTCTGAAACTAATGATCCAAGTAATACTTTCTAGCAATATGAATCTTCACAAAGAAAAGATGAAGAATGAAAATTGGAAGAATTTGTCATTTCTCTGAGACTTTCAAGGAGAGGTTACAATAAATAAATTTTCACTCTGCTTTAGCCAGTGCTTTTCACTTTTGATCTTCTGTTGTGGGTGTTTCGGTTTTTTTGGGGTTATTTGGGTTTTTTTTTTAGGTGGTGTGGTGGTGGTTGTTTTTTGGTTGGTGGGGTTTTGTTTCTTTGTTTTCTGAGAGAAGGTGATCTGTCCTTTAGGTAAACTGTAGCATAGAGTGTAGGTTTTCATTTCCATCTGAAAGCACGCAGGTTGGTATTAATCTGGTGCATTACTAATCCATCTAGAGTCTTGTTTATTAAAATACATTTCCAAAGAGGAGGAAATATGCATGATAAGGCAGAAATGGAGAAATAAATTATATAAACTGGAATGAATTCAGTGATGTTCAGTTACCTAACCCCAGATACAGAACAAAAATAACTAAGCCTATCCTAAAATAAATTTGAATAAGAATGGGCAAGTAAAAGAGTTGAATTCGATACTTAAGGTCTGAGTTCAAACAGATGTGGATTTATTTTCTTACTTCTTGGTTACTCAGCATCAAGATTTCATTTCTTAAACTTTCCTTCTTCACTCGTGCTTCTTCTGTCAGCAGAATTAATCCTATAGAAGACTACACCATATCTCTAGCTTGAAATTTAATAATCTGTTAATTTTCAAGTTGTTCTAGTGTACATGAATACTTTGAATGTACGGTAACAACAGTAACAAGAATAACAGTGATAATAAGATTTTGATGCTTAACTACACAAATAATTGAAGCTGGAAGTATTTAAAAGCCCACTTTTAAAATCACATACATCTCTCAGGAGTAAGAGACTCAGTGGTTCAAGTCCCACATCTGAAAAGTAGTTTATAGCCTTGAGTCACACTTGGGCCTTTAGTCTCAGTAATGAATCATTTTCTCTGAAGTGCTATCTCTAATTTTTAAATGGAAGTTAGAGTCACAGATTACATAGAACCTTCTGATTTTTTTCAGGTTCTGTGCCTCCTGCTAGCTTTCTATACAACTAGATGAACTTTCGAAAGTGATGGCTGACCTAAAGTGTCCAATCTTAAATGCAGTGAAGGATGACCTGACTGATAAAAATATTTAATCTTCCTCTGAAAACTGGGCATTTGAAAATCATTATTGTAAGCATGAAAATATCACTACTCACTTTATTAAATTGTGATTTAGTATTCTAAAATTTCTAAGATTGACAGTGCAGGAGGAACTGACAAGGAATTTTTTTTTTTTTTGTCAGTGGAAAATTCAGGAAATTTAAAAAGAGCTAAATGTGCCAGCCAGCTTCAGATGTCAAATTATCTGTCCCTGAGATGGCTAGGAAATGTAAGGTTATGTTGAACTGAGTTTATGTTCACATTTGAAAGACAAGGAATGTGTGTAGGTGGAAAAAGAGCTTATTAATTGCTTTACAGCCTTCATCAAATATTAAATACTTGATGTGTGCAAAGACATCACTTACCATTCCATGCTGTTCAAGTACAGTAACACCATTTTTGTCATATGCAAATCATATGCATCCTTCAGCCAATATCAGAATAAATGAACAAAACTCTGAAATTCAGATGTGTCATGTTTGTTGCCACAACCCTACCAGTGAAGTAATTTAGCAGAAGGCATAGACCAAATGGGTCTGTGTAATTGCACAGCTCTCAAACCGTAAGGGTCGGAACAGTCTTCACTATCAATAGAGGCTGGGGAATGAGGTGACAGAAAGCAGCCCTGTGGAAAACGACTTGGGAGTGCTGATGGACAAGAAGCTGGTCAGGAGCAGGCAGTGTGCACTTGCAGCCCAAAGTCCAATCACATCCTGGGTTGCGTCCAAAGATGCATTGCCAGCAGATTCAGAGAGGTGACTGACACTTTGCTCTGCTCTTGTAAGACCACACCTGGAGTGCATCCAACTGTATTGAGGGCATCCAAGTTTGGAGCACTCAATACAAGAAGGACATGGACCTGACAGAGCAGGTCCATAGTAGTGCCATGAAAATGATCAGGGCATTGGAGCACTTCTGCTACAAGGACAGGCTAAGGGAGCTGGAATTGTTCAGCCTGGAGAAGAGTAGGCTTCAGGGAGACCTAAAAGCAACCTTCCAGTACCTGAAATGGGCCTACAAGAAGCACGGGGAGCGATAGGAGGAGGGGCAATGGCTTCAAACTAGAGAAGAGCAGATTTAGATTGGATGTTAGCAAAAAGTTCTTTACAACGAGAGTAGTGGAACACTGAAACAGGTTGCCCAGGGAGACGATTGGGGCCCCATCCATGGAAATACTTAGGGAGAGTCTCAACAGGGCTATGGGTAACCTGTTCTAATTGAGATGCCCCTGCTTACTGCAGGGAGGTTGAACTAGATGACTTTCAGAGGTCCCTTCCAACCCAGACCATCCTATGATTCTATGATTCCAGTTCCCTTCTCTATATATTTCCTAATTTTTATATAACATACAATCCTTGGCACGTAAGGAGGCCCATTAGCCTAACACAGCTTACGCAAAAATAAACTGTTGGCAAGTTCTCTAATATTTTCAGCAGATGGCAAAAGAGTGTCACACTGAATGGTGTGAACTCCTAAAGCTGAGTGCATCAGCAGCCAACTCAGAATAAAGGAAAATATCCCTTCTGTTATAGTAACAAAATTGTCCAGAGCTACTATCTGAGGCAATAAAAAACCCATACTTTTTCTATAATTTTATGCTGAAGCCAGATCCTTAAACAAATAAACAAACAGCAACAACAACAAACACAGTAAAATGCTCAAGAATCCTTCTGCTTTTTCTTGACAGCCCCTGTTCTCTAGCATACATCTTTTCCAGTCTTTTCTGATTCCATTCTCTGTGGGTAAATTTAAAGAAATAGTACAATAGACACTGTCTCTGCATGGATCATCACAGCTGCTTGTATGATTTATATATTTTCTGAATCTTTGATCCTTGTACTTTTGTTTCTGTACACTACTCTCTTCCTCAAGACAATAACCTAATTTAGAACAAATTAAAATCCAGAAAGGAAACCAATAGCAGTAAGAACCCCTGACATTAATGTCAGTACTTTGTGTTAATCTCTGTCCTCACATTGTCATCCTCTGCCTTCCCAACATGAGCATTCCACTCATCACCAGGTGCTTCACTTAATTAAAACAAACAAACAAAACAACAACAAAAACCCCACAAACCACCTAACCAACCAACTAACCAGAACCTGAATGACAGACTTCTCATGTCATGAATTCTCGTAAGTGCTACCGCTAAGAACAGCAGTAGTTTCACAAGATGAAAGATATGCAAAGGATCATAGGTCAGACCTTTTGGAGGAAGAAACCTTGATATCTTTTTTTCTTAAAATCTAAACATCAACAAAAGCTGCTGTCTAACCACAGCAACATCAAGCAGCTGTTTTCTGTGCCATTCTTCAGTTCTCTGAAGACATTTTTTTAGCAGATTCTTGATTTCTTGCAGTATCAGGACTTTTTCAATGGAGTTTCAAGAAGAAGGCACCAGATGGCTCTATGGTAACATTTGTTTGGTTTAGAGTGATGATCACATATTTAGAGTACGTATTATGTCTTCATTATGTGAAAATATAACTGGAAATTTATTTTAAGACTCTGAATAAACACCTTTACCTTTTAATGTCTTATGTGTCTCAGCAGGACTGAGAGAATGGTGGAGGAAAAGGTAGATAAAAAATGGTATTTAAATTTAGAAGTCTGACTGTAAATTATAATACACCTGAATCAAGATAGGTCTGAATGGATCCCCAGAAAATCACACAGAATGTGATGTTGACTAATGCCTTGGATGCTGCAGATCTGTACAGGAATTCAACCCGAATTATGTACTATGTGAGAATCACTAGTCATCTGTGGGCAACTGGAAATAGATAATTAGTTTTCGTTATTATTACAGGTTTGGGTTTTTCCCTGAATTCTCATGCCTCATTCTCAGCCTTTTGTGCAAAGTGTACCCTCTTAAGGCAGGAAGTGCTCAAGTCTGAACAAAGCCTTTGAACTTAACAAGGGGTTTTGAATTAATTAGTCTTTTTTTGTTTAGAAGTAAAGAATGAGAGAATTGCAGAGCTGTGGTTTTGCTGGGCTTAACCACTCTTGCAATTCAACAGGAGCAAATGCAGCCTAACATGCAGATGATATGGGAAGACCTTCTCTGAAGAGCTGCTTTCCAGCAGGTCATGCCCTAATAGGTATTGATGCACTCCTAGGTGCAGGACATTACACTTGACCTTGCTGAACTTCATGAAATCTCCCCATTCCCTCCATGTGGGAACTCATATGAAATTTTTGGAAAATTCCTGCAGTATTCATCAGGTGCCGAACTTCCCACGTGATGCTCAAGACTTTAAAAAATTCTGATAGGTAAGGGGAAAAAAAATCCTATTGTCTTATCTCTATTTCTGCTACCTCAAGCCATAGTCTCACAAATGATTTGCTATTGAGCATCCTGACAGGAATGCTAATAATTCAGGAAAGGGCAATCAAAGAAAAAAAAAAAATCCAGTTTCCCACTGTGCTGGTTTGAACTAATTGCAGGATTTGAATGAGAAATTAGACTATAGGCTGAGAAACGAAAACATTCCAGTGTGTCCTTCACTCATTTGTTTACTGAAATGGTATAAAGTTAGAACCCAAACAAAAGATAAGACAGATCGCTTTGAGCTGTGTTGGCGAATGCATGTCTCTCTTTCTGCCTTCTTGGCTGGGTCTGAATAACTTCACTACTTTCCTGCTGCTAATCATCCTGGCCGATCTATCTTCACTTATCTGGCATGTAAGACAGATAGTGAGATAAGATTGGGAAGTAGGGGAAGGTGGTAGGGTGGTTGAAAACCCCTCTTAGGGACTCTGATCTTTGGAAGAGGTGTAGTGTTTCTGTATTACCTTTTCACTGTATATATCTGTTATATATATTGCAAATATCTTCTTGTATATTGTTCAAAGGCGTAAATACAAAGCTTAATTTCCTTAACTTCCAGCTGACTGAGTTCTAGCCTGGGTTATTTCAAGGTGTGGGGGGGCAGGGAACTGCCAAACCACCACACCCACACAGCTGTTTAGATGGAGAATGGTAAAAGTTGCATGCTAGCAGAATGGGAAAGTAAGCTGTAATGTGTTCTTTCTTGGTTTTTGAGACTGCTTAGTGAAAACATCTTGAAGATCATACAGGCATTCTGATTACCACATGTGGAATGTGACAAGGAGAGTCATGCTATAACAGCATCATATTCTGACAACTGCCTAAGAGTAGCAGAAGAACTCTGTTATAAATCCTCTTCACTGATGCAAATTAAACTTAGAATNAGCCATGTGCACAGCAACAGGCAGCCGGCAGCAGGCAGCAGGCAGCGAAGCACGGCAGCTCTCCCAAAGCAGCAAGGCTAATCTCTCTCTCTCTATCTCTCTCCCTATTTCCCTATTTCGGCTAAGTCGGTTTTCCCTTCTTCCCCCCGCCCCTCGGGTCCGGGAAGGAGCGTGTTTTCCCCCCTCGCGTCCCGGGGTATTTTTGTAGGCACGGTCGGGATATATTTGTATGTAACCTCTCTTGTTTCCTGAGTTCTGATTGTTAAAGTGTTGCACCTGGCGTTTGAGCAACATGTGCGTTTATTTCTGCCGACCGGAACGCAAAAAAACCTCGGGGGGGGCACTAGGACCCCCTCGTTCCACAGGATATCGAGCCTAATTAAGCCTTATCCTGTCACAATTATCAAGACAATTAATTAAAATTTATGCAGAGCATATTTGGACTAGTCCTTATATTAACGGGGGATGAGAAACCTATCAATTTGCTGACCAGAAGGGAAGACAAGTGTGCCTGTTTCAATACCTATTTTCCATTGAAACAGTACATAGGGTAAGAACAATAAATAAACTTAGCTGATAAATCTTTTCCTTTCTTTACTCAACTTCTGCAAATAGGCAGTTAGCAGCCTATGGTGTAAGTGTTACAACAGCAGTGGAAAATATAAGAGCAGGTAAGTGTTCATAAGGGGTACCCAGGGAGAAGCAGGTAAGTCTTAATAGGAGAGAAGTGTCACTAAAAATTGGAGGATGCCCCAGGTGTCCACAGATTTTGACAGACCTGCACATGCTGAAAAGTAGGTTGAGCACATTTCAGTTCCCATCACTTGTGATTTGGCACACCATTCTCCTTAGTATCCAACAGTCATAGCATATGTTGTAGAAGCGAGATAAAATCATCATGCTGTCTCCAAATTGGGATAACAGTAATTCATGCTGCTCTCAGCAGAAAGTGAAAACTCTCATGAAAAAATAGAAAACAACAGCAACCTATATCCAAGAGTCTTCATTAACAATGAAGGACTATTCAAATGAATGCCTGCAGCATAGGGAGTGAAACCTATAAAGCAGGACACTACACCATATGAATTATATTCCTTATTGTGACATATCATAACCATGACACATGTCTAAAGTTCAGAAGTTTTCAGCTCTGCTTAAAATGGTGATGCAGCCACAAATCAAGGGAAGATGGGGATTGCACTTGAGGCATTTCTCAGGTGCACATGTACAATCTCAATCATGAGAAAAATCTCATAGAAAATCAAAATCTTGTGATTATGACACAGCACAGGCCTAGTGGGAGAAAAGGGAGGGGAAAATTTGTCAGAAGTTCTTCTGAATGTACACAGAGTTTGAACCTAGAAAAGGAGGGGAGAAAAGGTAAACAAGGAGTAGAGGGATAATGATTATGTTTAGAGAAAGGAATATGCAATGGCATGCTACACTGTCAAAGCAAGATGAAACCAACATGTTGCTGCTGTACACCTGGGTTAATGACACAACCTCTAACATGCAGCTGCAGAAATCAAAGAATTTCTTTCCAGTAGCTCTAGGGCCTGACTTGTCAGAAGCACAAATTGATGTTGCTAATGCTCAAAACCTGAAGTATATTAGCTGTATATATGTATTTGAATTAAACTCCTTTATATTTCATTCTATATTTACTTTTTTGTGAGAAAAATTGCTACCATTATAAGACAATTACACTTGACAAAATCTGGTCCAATAAACTGCAGCAAGTGAAGCTTCTGTCCTTTACTTCTCAAAGAACACACAATTTTCTTAGTACTAATCTCTCATATTATCCCAATTTCTATTGATTTATTCTTCAGCAGAGAACAATAAAAGTGGCACAGAATATAAACATGCACAGCATTGTTTTGATGGAGGATTCAACTAAGACATGTGAGACAGTGACAGGAAGTGTGGACTATCAAGCTGAAAATTATGCTGACTGGGGTTTTTTCCTCCAAAATTTACAAGTGGCTCACCATATGGTAAAGGGTAAGTTATTTCATTATGTCACTCAGCCACTGTGAAGTGCTGTGAGGCACACAAATAAAACGCAATATGCTAAAGATTCCTATTTGTCAAATCTGTTCAGCAGACATATCCGACGAGTTCCTTCACACTCTCCATTGACAGCAGGAACATTCTAACCATATAAAAATGACAACGAAAGCCAGGTGGCAATAATGTCACCTGCTCTCCTGCAAGGTGAAGCACCCTGCTAAATTTTATACAGGTATACAGGGTCGGTGCAATCCCAAGCACAGATACACCTGGGTGGCGAGCGGCTGGAGAGCAGCCCTGAGGAAAAGGACCTGGGGGTCTGGGTAGATGAGAAGCTCAACATGAGCCTGCAGTGTGCACACGCGGCCCAGACAGCAACTGTGTCCTGGGCTGCATTAAGAGAAGCATTACCAGCAGGGCAAGGGAGGTGATTCTCCCCCTTTACTCTGCTCTTGTCAGACCTCACCTGGAGTACTGTGTGCAGTTCTGGAGCCTCCAGCACAAGAAGGACATGCAACTGCTGGAGAGAGCTGAGAGGAGGGCCACAAAGATGATCAGAGGGCTGGAGCACCTCTGCTATGAGGACAGGCAGAGAGAGCTGGGACTTTTCAAGGAGACCTTATAGCAACCTTCCAGTATCTGAAGGGGGCCTACAGGAAGGCTGGGTAGGGACTGTTCACAAGGTCTTATAATGACAGGATGAGGGGGAATGGGTCCAAACTGGCAGAGGAGAGATTTAAACGGGAAGTTAGGAGAAAGTTCTGTACAGTGAGGGTGGTGAGACGCCCAGGGAGATTGTGTCTGCTCCCTCCCTGGAGGTGTTCAAGGCCAGGCTGGATGAGGTCTTGAGCATCCTGATCTAGTGGGAGGTGTTCCTGCCTACAGCGGGGGTTTGGAACTGGATGATCTTTGAGGTCTCTTCCAACCTAAACCATTCTATGATTCTATGATCTCCAAAACCCTCCTCATGTCCATAGTTACAAATCTTAACAGCCTTAACTAATCAGAACAACTACCCTCAAATTCTGCAACTGAACAACAAAATACGTTTCACCTAGGCTTTGTAAGAAGCCCAATGTGACATGTGCACTAATGCAAACATAACCCTAAGAATTTATTCATAAAGCACCATATGTTTAAATTGTTTTTTTAAACTTTACTAAACAATTTTATTTTAATTGTAGTCTGTCAATCTGCATGAAAGGTTGTATTTTATTGAGAATAATTAGTCAGCCTTCTGACTTAGAGATAACATATTAGCTTCACTCTGTTACTGCTTGCAGGCAGCTACTAATGTCTTGAACAGGTGGTTGTCATTATAGGTGGCATGTTTCAATGGGGAATTTAATGTTTCTCTGCTTGTTTGTTTGAAGCATGAAAGTACTGTTTGTTAGGTTTGTCTAAGTTGTAAATACTATCTAGTCAGCTGAGCTCATTAGTAAAGAGAAAACTGATCTTTACTGCTGTAAATGTGTTTTGTCATTCCTCTCCCCTGCCTCCCCCTCCCCCCATCAAATCAAGTAGACACATTTAACCTCTTCTTCTGGTCTTTCTGTAGAGACAGAGTATATAACATGAGTATAAATATGAACTATATATAATGTGTGTACAAAAAGCACAACTCACATTTCTTCCATTTTACAAGTATAGGTGAGGTATTTTCTGCATAACAATGACATCAAGTTGGCGCTCCATAACTAGAGGACTTTGAAACTCTAATTAGCACACATCTAATTTATCCATCAGGATGTATCACTTATAAACCAGGCAGTCGCTGAAATTGGACTACAGTCTGGCCAGAACTCTTGAAGTACTACATATAACTGGCAAGCTATTTTCAGTTTTGAAATATTGCACAGACATTAAATTCCCTTCAGAACTGATATCATATATTCATAGAAAACTAATACTTGACACTTTAGGCTAAATTTCAAAAGAAAAATTTAAAACTCTTACATGTGACAATAGCCACCAGCACAAATACTTAAGAAATTAGTATTTACTCATTTGGTCTTTGCCACCAGTTTATGCAAATACATCTAGTGCTATCTGATGAAAGGCAGCAAAATTTTACTTAGTGGGAAAACAATTATATATATGAAAGAATAATTTATTTTAGCAGTAAGTTAACTTCTTAAGGCAGAAGTATCTGCAATATTTTTGTTTCCCTTCAAATGTAATTCTAAGGTGCCTTCATAGTCACAAAACTTATAAAATTATTAAACTTGTCAAACAAACAGCTTATGCATTTTATTAGAGAAGAAGGAATATTTTATAAAATCATACCCCTTTGTGTTTTGGGGTTTATTTCCCTTCTGGTGGTGGTACTTTTCTGACCCTGCAATAGCTCTTCAGGCAAGACAATGATCTGTCCATCATGGCTACCTAAGTCAGCTTATCCTGGGCTCAGAAGAGTCATGTGCTGTCGGGGAGGGCATGGGGCACCAGCTGCCAGTGGAGTAGGGACAGTGGAATCTTAATAAGCTGTACTTAGGTCAGCACTTCCACAGAAGAGTTCATGCCAAAGTGGCTAGGCAGTATTCCTTCATTTGTTAGTCAGGACACAGCAAGTATCACCTGAAGGAAAACACTTGATTCAGAAAAGATTCTACTCAAAACCCAACATAGTTATGAATAATTCAGTGAATGGCAGATGAGGTGGCAAAGCTACTACAATACATACATCACAACTTCATTCCTTGTAAATACAACTAATATAGGGGGGAGAGAGAAAATTCAGATTGCTTCAAATCAGCAAAATGTTAACTGCATTTGGTTTTTCTATCCAAGAATCCGCAGAAATAGAGGCTATGCATTCAGCAATGAAGCAAAAAAAAGGTCAAGTCCAGGGTTAAGCAATGCGCTACCACCTGGAGCCAGTCATACTCAGTGTTCCTTTCTCAGTTTTAGAAACTTAGTGAGGCATAACTGAAAGAACTGTCAGTCTCAGAGTATCATGACTTCAGGTAATTTTGTTGTCAGGATGTGATAAGAGTATTCAGAAGGCCTACAGTACCACAGTGCAAAAACAGTACAGTAGCCGTCAAGATAATCGTGTTGCCTGACAATATCTATGACACTTAATGGTAATGGTAGTTTACTGTAGCTCTCTTAAAGATCTTAACCTTCCTCCTACCCCCAGACTTTTATAAGTCAATGGGATAAAGAAGTTTGTATTCCTTTCAGAGGAGTTCTCTGAGCATTTCTACTAGCAACCATGAACAGGCTTTCAAAATTACCCTCTGCAATCCCTATTAGCATCAGTTATGACAGACCCTGACAGTCAGGGAGGATGAGTAGCATGAACCGTACATTTTGGTAGAAAGAGAGGAATTCCTCTCTCTGGCATTCAGGAGGTGGCAGTCGTCTGGATACCTGCCTAGAAATAAAATATCAGTTGCAAACACAGCTCATGCCATGACTACCCACTTCAAAGCCAGACACCTCATATTTTAGGCCTAGCAGACAATTTGTTCAGAAAGGCAAAGAACCACAGGACCAAGTAACGGAACTAAAGCAGACCTAAATATTCTAATGCTGTTATTTAAGATTCTTTTAAATACAGTCATTATTTACAAACCCTAGCACTCATCTGCCATTGATGGAGGTCTTCCATAATACTTGTAACACTGTAAAATATTCTTCTAATCTGACAGCTGCAAATAGTAAGGAGTGGAGAGTTTAACTATACTTTTACCTTAATTCTTCTAGGAGTTGCAATTTCAACAAAACCCCACCATATATTTTGCGATCTCGTTACAGCTTTTGTCTCAACGTGGTTAAGGGCTTGATAAGGAAGAAAATAAAATCAGATGGCAAAAGGTTTGCCCTTTTTCTTGTTTCACAGAGTTTATCAGAGGGGTAGTCAGTTTTCTTTCATGTACAACATACGACATAGGATGAACACTGTATATTTTGTTTAGTGCTTATTAAAGCTGCAACCATGTGAATACATGCACAGTGCAATTCCACACCAGAAATAACAGCCAGTGAAAAATAGATATACCCATACTGTACAGAAAAGAAGACAGAAAAAATAGATATGTTCTAAGTCTCATCAGTCGTCCAATTCCCTTTCCTACAGGAGTATAGACTACCTGAAGATATACTGTATTCAGATGTCTCAGTCCCACACCCAGCAGTACTCTATTAATTGTGTAATTAATTGCATCTTGGTTTCCAGTATCCTTCTGTCTTGGCCAGTGAAGGTAATCACAGAATCACAGAATGTTAGAAATTGGAAGTGACCTCCAGAGGTCATAGACTCCAACATTCCTGCCAAGGCACGATCAACTAGGGTAGTTTGCTCAGGAACACATCCAAGTGAGTTTTGAAAATCTCCAGAGAAGGAGACTCCACAACCTCTCTGGGCAGCCTGTTCCAGTGCTCTGTCACCCTCACTGTAAAGAATTTTCTCCTCATGTTGAGGTGAAATCTTCTGTTCCAGTTTGTAGCCATTGTTGCTTGTCTTATTGCTGCTGATCAGCAAAAAGAGATTGGACCCACTCTCTTGAAACCCACCCCTCAGATATTGGTAGACATTGATAAGATTTCCTCTCAGTCTTCTCCAGACTAAACAACCCCAGGTTTCTCAGTATCTCTTCATAGGGGAGATACTCAAGTCCCCCAGTCAACCTCGTGGCTCTCCACTGGACTCTTTCCAGAAGATCCCTGTCTCTCTTTAACTGGGAAGCCCAAAACTGGACAGAGCATCCCAGGTGTTGTCTCAACAAGGCAGATTAGAGGGGGAGAAGAACCTCCCTAGATCTGCTGGGCACTCTTTTCATGATGCATCCCAGGATGGTATTGGGTCTCTTGGCCACAAGGGCAGGTTGCTGTCCATGCAGAATTTGCTATACACCGGGACACCAAGGTCTTTCTCCAGAGAGCTGTTTTACAGCAGGGCAGCCACCAGCCTGTACAAGTGCCTCTGGTTATTCCTTCCCAGAAGGAGGACCCTGCATTTTGCTCTATTGAATTTCACCTAGCTCTCCAGACTGTCCAGATCTTATTGGGTGCCTACACAGCCTGATGGGTGTCAGCCACCACCCTCCCCCAGTTTTGTATCATCAGTGAACTTGCTGAGGATACACTTAATGACCTCATCTAGGTTGTTGATAAGGATATTGATCAAAACTTGACCCAGTACTGATCCCTGGGGAACACCACTGGCTATGGGTCTCCAACCTGACTCTGTGCCACTGACGACAACCATCAGAATTCTGTTGTCAAGCCAGTTTTCAATCCACCTTTTGGGAGACAGTATCAAAAGCCTTGCTGAAGTCAAGGTAGATGATATCCACTGCTTTTCCTTCATCTACCCATTTAGTCATGGTTTCATAGAAGACTATCAGATTAATCAAGCAAGATATCCCCTTGCTAAATCCATGTTAGCTAATCCTGATGACCCTCTTCTCTTCCATGTGGTTAGAGATGACCTCCAGGATGGGCTTCTTCATAACCTTTCCAGGAATGGAGGTGAGGCTGGCTGGTCTGTAGTTGCCTGGGTCTTCCTTCTTGCCTTTTTTGAAGACTGCAGTGCCATTTGCCTTCTCCCAGTGCTAAGGCGTCTCTCCTGTTCTCCATGACTTTTCAAAAATGATGGCGAGAGGCTCACCAACAGTATCAGACATCTCTCTCTGCTGTCATGGATGAAACCCATTGGGGCCCATGCATTTGTGTCTTTTCAGTTAGTCCATGTGATCTCTAAACCAGTCCTGAACAACTAGTGAAGTGTCTTCTGCTCCATTGCTTCCAGAGGCACTCTTAACAGTAAAGACTGAGGCAAAGAAGGCATTTAGCAATTCTGCCATCTCTGCAGCCTCTGTTATCATATCTCCCATGTCATTCAGTAGTGGGTGCACCTCTTTCCTGCTCTTCCTTTTGTCACTGATGTATTTAAAGAAAACCTCTTCTTGTTTTCTTTCACCTCTCTGGCAAGATTCATCTCCAAGTGTGATGAAGCACTCAAACAGGCTGCCCTGAGAGATTGTGGAGTCTCCTTCTCTGGAGACTTTAAAAACCTGCCTGGATGCACTCCTGTGTGTGCTGGTTTGAGGTGAATTGGAATATTTCACTGAGAGAAATATTTACTGAGTCCCCTTTTTCTCCCTGCATAGGAATTTGAGAATCATTGTTTACAGAACAAAAAAAATAAATAGTTTCCCTCTATATCAGGAGATTGTGAGCTTTTAGAAATCTATCTCTTTTGTTTTCTAAAGCAATCATGTTCAATTTGTTATAAATATTGCTTTAGATTAGACAGTTCTCAGCAAAACACTGAGCAATGTATAGGGGAGGATCGTGGTAGTTTGAGGCTAATTGGAATATTGTAATGAGAGAAAATAAATCTTTGGCTGTGAGAAGGAAACAGTGACCTATATCACTCAGTCTTCTGCTGAGAGAAGCAACGAGTCAAAATATAGACAAGATGCTCATTTCTCAGTTCTCACTTCTTCTCCTTCGCTCTGGTGGTCTGTGTGGTTGCATCTGCCTTAATTCTTTAATCCAGTCTGACCTTTTTCCTCTAACCTCCTTGTCACCTTTGCTTAACATCTCACCTCAGATCTCTCCAGATTTATTATGTAAGATATACAGGGATTTATCTGGTTATTTCTGAAGGGAAGGAAAGGGGAGGAGGGGGAGGAGATTTGAGTTGGGAACCTCCTGGCAGTCTGACTATTTTGGGAGGGATTTTGTGTTTCTGTATTACCTATAACTTGTATATAACTGTAAATATCTGTATATATTGTGTGCTTGTAATTTGTGCTAAGCTGTGAATGTAAAGCTTCATTTCTTAACTCAATTGGCTGAATGGTCACAAATTGGCTGGATGGTTACACAGAGAGTGGTAATCAACGGCACAATGTCCACCTGGAGACCAGTGACAAGTGGCATCCCTCAGGGGTCAGTGCTGGGACCAGTGCTGTTTAACATCTTTGTCAGTGATATGGACAGAGGAATCGAGTGCACCCTCAGCAAGTTTGCAGATGACACCAAGCTGTGTGGCACAGTTGACTTGCTGGAGGGTAGGGATGGCATCCAGAGGGACCTGGACAGGCTGGAGAGATGGGCCCAGGCTAACCTCATGAAATTCAACAAGGCCAAGTGTAAGGTCCTGCACCTGGGTCGCTGCAATCCCAAGCACAACTCCAGGCTGGGTGGCGAGTGGCTGAGAGCAGCTCTGAGGAAAAGGACCTGGGGTTCTGTGTGGATGAGAAGCTCAACATGAGCCTGCAGTGTGCACACATGGCTCAGACAGCCAACCATGTCCTGGGCTGCATTAAGAGAGGCATTACCAGCAGGGCAAGGGAGGTGATTCTTCCCCTTTACTCTGCTCTCATCAGACCCCACCTGGAGTACTGTGTGCAGTTCTGGAGCCCCCAGCACAAGAAGGACCTGGCACTGCTGGAGAGAGTTGAGAGGAGGGCCATGAAGATGTTCAGAGGAACACCTCTGCTATGAGGACAGGCTGAGAGAATTGGGGCTTTTCAGCCTGGAGAAGAGAAGGCTTAGAGGAGACCTTATAGTAGCCTTCCAGTATCTGAAAGGGGCCTACAGGAGGGCTGGGAAGGGACTATTCACAAGGTCTTGTAATGACAGGATGAGGGGGAATGGGTTCAAACTGGCAGAGGAGAGATTTAAATGGGATGCTAGGAGAAAGTTCTGTAGAATGAGGCTAGTGAGGCACTGGAATGGGTTGCCGAGGGAGATTGTGTCTGCTCCCTCCCTGGATGTGTTCAAGACCAGGCTGGATGAGGTCTTGAGCAACCTGATCCAGTGGGAGGTGTCCCTGTCGATGGAAGGGGGTTGGAACTGGATGATCTTTGAGGTCTCTTCCAACCTAAACCATTCTATGATTCTAACTTCCAGCTGGCTGAGTGTAGTCTGGGAGATTTAATTGTGTGTGGTAGGAAGGTAACTCTCAAACCATCACACTGTGTGAACTACCCTAAGTGATCCTGCCTTGTCAGGGAGGTTGGACCTGATGATCTCAGGAGGTCCCTTCCAACATCTAAAGTTCTGTGATTCTGTGATCCTATGATTCCCAGAGACTGAGGTGAGAAACATTTCCTTGATCCTGGACAGTTATTGTAAGTAAGGACAAAGGTCTGCAACTTGAAATCCTTTGTTAGTGAGACTCTTTTGGAGACAGCACATGAAGAAATCATGCTTATGCATCTGCTGTGTGATGATTTACGTGGCGTGCAGGTGTAAGCTTAAGAAAGGCTGAAATCAGGTTTCACAAATGTAACTATGCAAAATGTAAACGTCATTTTCAAATGAATTGCACTAATACTTACTACAGATCTAAATAATTCATTATTTTTATGATGACTGGATGAGATTTTCACCTATAGTTTAAGAATGTGATTACAGACCATTTTATTAGAGTTGAGAACTCCTTGAAAGTTGCTGTGGTGTCTGAGGTAATAAGCTAAAACGAAAGACTTATTGTACTGAGAAGATCACTCATCTTTTTCTTGTTGCTCTTTGATATCCAACTGGTTATTTTTCAGTAAAGGTTTTAATTACGATAAACACAAAGTAGTTTGGTTGATCAGGTAGTAAGGATTGAAAACTGGTTGAAGAAAAGAAGCCAGAGAGTTGTGGTCAATGGGATTGAGTGGAGTTGGAGGCCTGTAACCAGTGGAATCCCATAGGGGTTATTACTGGGACCAGTTCTGTTCAATATATTCATCAATGACCTGGATGAGGGCACAGAGTGCACTGTCAGCAAGTTTGTTGATGACACCAAGCTGGGTGGAGTGGCTGACACACCAGAAGGCTGTGATGCCATTCAGCAAGACTTGGACAAGCTGGAGGGTTGGGCAGGGAGAAATTGAATGAAATTCAACAAGAGCAAGTGAAGACACTTGCACCGGGGAAGGAACAACTCCAGGTGTCACCATAGGTTGGGGACTGAGTTGTTGGAAGGCAGTGAAGGGGAAAAGGATCTGGGGGTCTTAGTTGATGGGAGGGTGAACATAAGCCAGCAATGTGCTCTTGTGGCCAGGAGGACCAGTTCCATTCTAGGGTGTATTAAAAGGGTTGAGAGAGGTTCTCCTGCCCCTCTACTCTGTCCTGGTGAGGCCATATATGGAGTACTGTGTCCAGTACTGTGTCCCCTCAGTTCAAGAGGGACATAGAACTACTTGAGAGACTCCAGTACAGAGCCACAAAGATGATTAAGGGAATGGAACATCTCTCTTATGGCTCTTTAGCTTGGAGGAGACTGAGAGGTGACCTCACCAGTGTTTAAATATGTAAAGACTGAGTGCCAGGAGGATGGAACCAGACTCTTCTCAGCAATGTCTGATGACAGGACAAGGGGCAATGGTGGAAGTTGAGGCATGGGAAGTCTCATGTAAACATGAGGAGGACTGTGAGGGTGACAGAACACTGGAATAGGCTGCCCAGGGGGTTGTGAAGTCTCCCTCCCTGGAGATATCCAAAACCTGCCTTGATGCGTTCCTGTGTGATCTGCTCTAGGTGATCCTGCTCTGGCAGGTGGGTTGGACTGGATGAGCTTTGGAGGTCCCTTCCAGCCCTTGACATTCTGTGATTCTGTGATTTTGTGAAAATTTCTCCAATAGCATGTAAATCAGCTTTCAGTATATATAAGATATTAATATGGAAAGACTCACTACTAAAATTCACACATCTTCAAGACCTAGTTTAATTTCCAGCTGTCACCAACTTCATCCTCTGAGTGGGAAAAGGAGATAGATATAGAAAATAAATTATAAATATTTTCTCTGACTGTGAAGGGAAGTTACAAAATACAAGATACAAATATAAAAAATATTTTGCTGATTTTTTTAATGTGCAGAGTATTCATAAATTTCTTTTGCTTATCTTTAACTCCTCCAGTCTTCATGTGAACAGTTCTGTGCCTTCACCACAAACTTGAGTACTACAACAATAAAACTGTCAAAACCAAGTAAGCAGTGGGATGGGATATTTGTCTTTGTAAATCTGAATGGTTACAGTTTTCATTGTTTTTACTGGGCTAGAGTTTCACTTAGATCTGAAGGCAGGTAGATAGATAGGCTTCCTCGTAAAATCCAGATCATACACAAAGAAAAAGGAAGAAAGGCTTACACATTCTTGTTTCCAATTTATAGCAATTTTAATCTACTTTAAAATGCACTGGAAAGCACCAGGAGGCTGTGCATTCCTTCGGTTCCCTCAAACCATCTGTTTCATCTTCAGCCCTCACCATGGTGTCTGCTGTTTCAAGCCTTTGAAGTATCTATAGATTGGGCTGACACTACCCTCAGCAGCTCAAGGGAGAAACCAATGATTTAGAGGAGAAAAGGATCCTCAGCTCACAGTGGAGTTTTGACTTATCTGTCAGCTTTGGTCCAATTCAAAGCTACTTCAAAAGGCTTCAAAGTGTAGACACATTGGCTGAGACTGTAATTGACTTTGGAGATTTTAGGCTCCAGTACTCAATAACGTTTTCCAAAATTGAATTCTAAGTGGATTAAAATTAAGTCATATAGTTAAGTATATTCTCAAACTCCTTTTATATCCCTTTGCAATCCCCTGAAAAAATATGCTCTAGAAGAGGTAGACATTTGACAACCAACAACTGTCTAAATGTGTTTCAGTGTAATTTATTAATCCCTTTGCTATCTGCAAAAGGTTATTAAAAGATAACTGCTTTCCTCAGGTGTTCAGTAAAGCTGGCTTTGTGCCCCACTGCTGAGCTCAAGATGAGTCATAGCTTTCTCACGTTGTTATACACAGATCTTTAATGCATTTAAAACCTACATTTAGATTCGTGTTCATAAAGCCTGGTCCTCATGGGAGATTTAAATCACACTGATATCTGTTAGGAGGACAACACAGAAGGGCACCAGCAACCTTAGGGATTCCTGAAGTGCATCAATGATAATTTCCTCCTCCAAGTTCTAGAGGAACCCACAAGAAAAGGTGCTATGCTGGACCTTGTCCTTATCAACAAGAAGTGGCTGGTGATTAATGTGAAACTCAAAGGCTGCAGTGACCATGAAATGGGAGAGTTTAAGATCCTCAGAGCATTAAAGATCTTGCAAAGCAAGCTCACTACTCTGGTCTTCAAGAGAGCAGACTTCACCTTCTTCAGAGATATGCCTGACAGGGTTTCATAGGACAATGGCCTGGATTGACGAAGGGCCTAGGATTAGTACTCAAGGGCCATCTCCTCCAGGCATCCCAAAATGAAAGAAGGCAGGCAAGAATGCCAGGAGGCTGGCAAGGATGATCTTCTTGTGCTTGAAGTTAACCTGGGCACAAAAAGAAAGCAAGAATGGGCTAACTGAAAGGATTACAAATTTGTCCAAGCAGACAGGGATCAGGTTAGGAAAGGTAAAGAAGAGATAGAATTAAATTTGGCAAGGGACAGAAAAGGGAAGAAGAAAAAAAAATTCACATACATCAACAACAAAGAGAAATCTAAGAAACATTTGGGACCTCTTCAGAAATAAAAGGGAGCCCTGGTCACAAGGCATACAGAAAAGGCTGAGGTACTCAATGACTGTGGTTGGAAAGCTGCCACTTGGAGAGGGACCTGGAGGTACTGATTGACAGTCAGTTAAATATGAGTCAGCAGTGTGCCCAGGTGGCCAAGAAAGCCAATGGCACCCTGGCTTGTATTAGAAACACTGTGGCAAACACAAACAGGAAGGTAAATCATGCCCCTGTACTTAGCACCGGTGAGGCCACACCTCAAGTACAGTGTTCAGTTCTGGGCCACTCACTGCAAGGACACTGAGGTTCTAGAACATGTCCAGAGGAGAGCAACAAGGCTGGTGAAGGGCCTGGAGCACATGGCCTACAAGAAGTGTATGAGGGAGTTGATATTGTTCAGTTTGGGTAAGAGGAGGCTAAGGGGAGACCTCATTGCTCTTTACAACTTTCTGACAGGAAGCTGGAGCTAGGAGGGACTCAGCCCTTTCTGCTTGGTGTCAAACAACAAGACTAAAGAAAATGGTTTCAAGCTGCACATGGGGAGCTTCAGATTGGATGTTAGAAAATCTTTATTCACAGAGATTACGAAACATCGGAATGGTCTGCCCAGGGCACGTGGTGGAGTTGCCATGGGGACTTGGTGCTTAGGGACTCTAAACTGGGTTGAACGTTAGACTAGATGGTCTTTAAGGTCTCTTTTAACCAAGTGTTTTCTGTGATTCTTTGTGTCTAGCCACATGACTCAAGTTCCAGGAGGCAAAGGTAAGGACTGGGAAAAGGAAGACCTGCCCACTCTCAGGCTTGAGACCATCTAAACAACCTGGAAGTGCACAAGTCAATGGGGCCTGATGAGATCCAGCCAAGGATCCTGAAGAAATCCACCCATGGGTTCTGATTAAACTGGTAGACAAACCTGCCAAGATGCTATCCACCATAGCAAGGTCATAGCAGTCTGATGATGTCCCTGCTGACTGGCAAAGAGGAAATTTAGCCTCCATCTTCAAAAACTGAAAAAAAGGAAGATGCTAGAAACCACAGGCCAGTCAGTCTCACCTCTGCACTTGGGAAAGTCATAGAGCTGATCCTCCTCGAGGCTCTGCTAAGCCATACAGAAAAGGAAGAAGAGGTGACTGGTGGTAGCCAAACCAAGGGCAAATTATGGCTGACAAATTTGGTGGCCTTTTATGACGGAGTTACAGCTTCAGGAGATAAAGGAATAGCAACAGATGTAATCTGCTTGAACTTTTGTAAAATGTTTGACACTGTCCCATATGATATCCTGGTCACCAAACTGGAAAAACATGGACTTGAGGGGTGGACCACTTCCTGGGTGAAGAACTGTCTGGATGGTGGCACTCACAGAGTTTCAGTCAATGGCTCAGTGTTGAAATGGAGACAAGTGGTGAGAGACATCCCTCAGGGCTTGGTACTGAGACCAGTCCTGTTTAACATCTTTGCCAGTGATATGGACAGTGACATTTAGAGCATCCTCAGCAAATTCACAAATGATACCAAGCTATGTGGTGCAGATGACATGCTGGAGGAAAGGGACCTGGACAGTCTTGAGAGGTGGTTCCTTGCCAATCTCATGAACCAGTTGGAACCAGATGATCTTCCAGGTCCCCTTCAAACCAACCCATTCTATGATGTATGACTACCTTTGGCTAACGAATCCACTCACATTTCTTAGTCTTTTTTTCACTAGCAGAACATATGGCAGTGTGTTTAAACAGTATTTTATAAAAATGCACTAATTTAGGTAAATCCTTCATTCTAAACACCAGTGGCATTCTTAAAACCAGACAGTTTCTCAAAAATATCTTTTTTCTGTGAGAGCAGACAAAGCATGAGAACAGGGTGTTTTGAGGAGAACTGCTTCAGATGCCCATTAAATCTCTGTTCTACCTGATCAACAGCAAGAAGTTGAACACTGATGGTTCTACCCTATCAAATCACCATAGCCTATTAAGTCATTAAATCATAAAATGGTTTAGATTGGAAAAGACCTCAAAGATCACCCAGTTCCAACCCCCTGCCGTAGGCAGGGACACCTCCCACTAGATCAGGTCACTCAAGACTTAATCCAGCCTGGCCTTGAACACCTCCAGGGAGGGAAAAGCCACAATCTCCCTGGGCAACCCATTCCAGCGTCTCGCCACCCTCACAGTGAAGAACTTCCTCCTAACATCTCATTTAAATCTCCCCTCTGCCAGTTTGAAGAAGTCACTAAAGAAGAGAAACCTCCCTCTGTATCTTCCTTTTGAAGCTCTTTCTCCTTATGTTAAAAAATTAAATATAGAAATATTGTTTAGGAAAAGTGAAAGTGATTCTGCATTAAGATAGCTCTGTAAAATGTGGGAAGGACTGGTAGTACTTCTTGGTTCCTAAGGCTACACTGATTGTACAAGGTGAAAATAGTTCCAGAAAAGAGATTAAAAACTCAGTCTGGGATACAGAGAAACTTGCTGATTACTGAGTCTTCTGAAATGCAGGAGAAAGTAGATGTTTCAGACAGGTAGATGCAGGAGGAACATAAGAGCTCTCCCTTTGTGACCAATGTTTGTTGTGACCTTTCAGAGCCTGACAACCTGGCAGACTGACAAAGAGGTACTCACAACAGCTCTCTGATGTGTCATTTAAGCACAGAAGGTATTTAGCTGTGGAAAAACGTGAAGGTGTGTGCCATCATCTCTGCTTTTTACTCTCTGTGGGTTTTGCTGGAATGTGGTGCACTCAGACTTGCTCTGCTAATGTGAAAAGATGCAGTAAGAGCTATTACAGGTTATTTATTTCAGTGAGGTACCCAAAGCTGGATGATTCTTGAAAAACTTGAAGAGCAGTAAATTGTTTGCCTTCAAGGACAGCAGTAATTTTCTCACTTCTCATTAAAAGAAGCCTTTGTCATAGGTGTGCAGTTATTCAGAGTGGACTTAGCTATTATTATCCAAGCCTGGAAAATCCTGATACACAAGGGAAACAGCCAAAGGATGATCTTTTTTTATGCTCGTATGCCTTTCATCAGGGAAGAAGGACTGGCATATGAAAGACCACAGTCAGTTCAATTTACTGCATTTGTACAGTGGGAAAGGATCCATACATTTATTTGTTTCTTTGCTTATCTATCTATCTATCTATCTATCTATCTATCTATCTATCTATCTATCTATCTATCTATCTATCTATCTATAGCATGCTGAGAATCCTGGCTGGTGATCTATAATCAGTCTAATACTTGCTATGAACATTTGTGGTTAAATGATATAGCATAACTGTCCAATTACATAACTGTTAATTAAGCAGGATACTGTTATTCAATTTTCCCCACAGAGCTACTTCCTGTAAGACCAAACATTTCCACTGATACATGATCATGCAAATTTGAAGAAAAAGCTTAGGGGCAGAAAGAAGAAGTAAATACTTAATGTAGCTGAAAATTAATTTGAATGACTAGAACATAATCACCCTTACATAGCTAGCTCTCAGACCAAATGAGAGAAACCAATTTAGTTTTCTTTAAAGGGCAGCACAGTTTCTTTATAAGAAAGATGTCAACTTGTGTCTTTGTGGTTTTCAGCCTGCAGGTTCACCTATAACATCTCTACAAGCAGTCAACAGCTATCAACAGACAAGTAATTCCTGTATTCTACTGAGTCTGGCTGAGGTGGAATTACCTTTCTTCACAGCAGTTCTCATGGGGCCATACTTTGTATTTTGTGGGTAAGAGTGTTGGTAACACACCAATATTTTTGCTATGGCTCAGCAATGCTTGCACAGTGTCAAGTATTTCTCTTCAAGCACACCCTAGTAAAAGCACAGGTGAGGCTGCATCACACCTTGAACACTGTGCTCAGTTTTGGACCTCTTACTACAAGGACATTCACAACAAAGCTGGTGAAGGGTCCAGAGAATAAGTCTTAGGAGGAGTGGTGGAGGAAACTGGAATTGTTTACTTTGAAGAGAAGGCCTAAGGGAGTCAGTGCTCTCCACAGCTATCTGAAAGGAGGTTGTAGTGAAGTGAGGGTCAGTCTCTTCTCCCAGTTAACTAGTAGCAGAACATTAATGAAATGGCCCCAAGTTGTGGCAAGGGAGGTTTTGATCGGATATGAGGAAAAATGTATTTACTGAAATAGTAGTCAGACAATGGAATAGGCTCCCCAGGGAATTGGTGGAGTCACCATCCCTGGTGGTGCTCAGAAAAAATGCAAACAAGGCATTTCAGGAAATGTTTCAGTGGGCATGATGGACTTGGGTTGATGGTTGGACTTGATCTTGGAGGTCTTTTCCAAATTAATGGTTCTATGACTGCAAAATTTTGCCTTTTGGGACAGAGGAGAGTATTTTGAGAAGAATCAAGTAAGTATAGCTGCTGAGTTTTCTGAGAATTAGAATTAGAATTTCTAGAATTAGAGCACTCCTGTCCATCAGTACCTTTCCTGAGGTTCTTGCCCATTTTCCATAGGCAGCAGAATGTAGCTTGATGCAAATCTTCACATGTTCACCTGTTTGTTTTTGGGTTTGGTTTTTTTGGTGAGAGTGCCTCTTTCCACTCAATCTTTAACGCCTTTCCATTTATTATTTAATCAATTCAATTTACTTATTTCCTGTTATAAAGAACATTGTCTGTTGCCTTCACCTTTCCAGTCTCTCTCTTTTATTATTTCCCATTACTGCCTCATTTCCTAATGCACATAAATCATCACAAACACTGAAGAAAATATAGAAAATTAAGAACCAATGGTGCCAAACAGACCTGAACATGAAGTCATTGCAAATATTCATATATACACAGTCAAGTGAATGCAAACTGAGCCACTACAAGCTGTCATAAGGTTATCAATTTTACACTGATGAAATGATTTATAGGAATTCAGTCATACAATATTACTTCTGCTGTGGTACAATGTCAGTGGAACTTGAAGAAGTGATTTATTTTTTGCCCAATCTGAATGCAAGGCTGATACAAAGTATACAATACAAGATAATTTTACTAAAATTATTTTCGTAGCTTCTCATGGATGTTTAAGCACACAGACATAGTAAAGGAAACTAAATAACTGATCTATACCTGCATAGGATAATAACAGGAATTTCCATTAGTATGTTGAAATGTGGATTTGGCTAAACACCAAGCAAGCACACTTGTTCACATAATCAAACGATTTTTTTGACAAAAAGAAGTAAAAGTCTGCATAAATCAGTGAGGACACAGTCCTATATTATAAGTCAATATTTTTTTGCTAAACTGCCAATTAAATTAAAATGTAGTTCTGTTTTCTGGATTTAAAAAATGCATATGCTAAGTACTAAGCTTAGTAGAATGTAATTTCAGAAAGATAGGAACATAACAAAAAATTGCCCAATACACAGTTTAATGTCTTTACAATTATTCTTTCTCTCTCCTTTCATTGTACTTTTTTCCCAAGCAATTTCACCAAAATAAGCCACTGCTTCATCTTCTTGAATTTTGAAAACATGAAAATCAAATCAGTTTGAATTATTCATTACAATTAGCTCACTATTGCTAGTAATACTATACGTAAGATCTATGTTGGAAATTTGGCTTCCACAAATTCACAAGCTTAGGACAAAGGTGTAGAACAAGTGGATTTTAATTTTTTAAAATATTTTTAGGTGGAGGGGACATGCAGTGTAGGGTGAGGACAGAGATGGGAAAGGGGAATGGGGAAATAAAAAGCTCACAGAGCTGCTTATGAAATAAATAATTCTCAGAATTTCTTCTCTGTAGTTTAAAAACAAGTGGGAAAAAAATCATACACACATAACATGTTCCAGACTCTGCAGATCCAACTTCATTATATGCCAACCACTGTATTTTCTAAAGAGAAAGAGAGTATCTAATATACTTTGCAAGGTTTCTTAATGTATTTTAAAAAAATTATCTATCTGAATCAGATTCAGATTCATATACATAAGCCAGAGTGCTTCATCAAGATTAACACTAAAAAAAAAAAAAAAAAAAAAAAAAAAAATAAAATTTTCTTTTAAAAAAATTTT
>VWZI01021050.1:0-17935 GCA_013396835.1 Psilopogon haemacephalus | reverse complement strand
TATCTAAGTAAGAATATTTCAGACTTTAGTATCTGATAACAAGAGACTGCAAATACGGTGTGAGTTAGGTAAGTGTGAAAACCATAAACTAATTATTGATATGAGATACTCCCTATGACTAAGTTTGGATGGAACCAGTCTTCTCTACCAACTAGGAGGTGAGATCACAGTAGCTGCAAACCTAGGGCATTTATAATCGGGTGACTAGGAGAAGATGAAAAAATAAAATTAAAGGGGAGCACGGGAATATTTTAATATGAGATAGGTAACACAAAGAAGAGTCCCTGAATCCAAACTTCATGCTGATTTACATATCAGATTTTTTTTTTTTTTACTCTAAGCCTCTCATCTGTCATAGGAAAATAGAGATCACTTGGCTGCTTTGAGCCCCTCTGCTCAAAAAGGAACACTTCAATAAAAAAGAACAGAGTTTTGAAATGTATATTTACCTTCACATTGTGCAGATAACATTGAAAGAAAACCAGTGATGTTACTTATTACTGAATCATGACAATGAAGGATACTCAAAAAGAAACATGCATGTATCCAAAAGAAAAAGAAGCTCTGATACTGGTACATAGCCTTTTTGCAATAAAAATAATGGACAAATCAGTCCCTATATAAAAAAATGTCCCTGAAAAAGCTCATATTACATCAAAATGTTTCATCCAGGAAGTGGCAAGCGATGTTCAGATAAAAATTATTTCAATTAAAGAAATCTCTCATATTATTTAACTTTAAAGTAACAATCTTTCATTGTTATTTTAAGTACTTAATGGTCAGAAAATTTAGTGATAAAGTTATGGTTAATTAGGTTTTCTAATTTCAGAAGTCAAATTGCAAACAATGTCACTTCCTCACCAATGGTTCGCCTTCCTTCATTGATTTTGCCCCTGCATGAAAATTTTTCCTCTTATGAGTAGTTATCTTCCTGCTATTAAAATTCACAGCTCGTTTTCAAAATGAAACCAAGCCTACAGAATACTTCATTAACTTACTAAGTTACCAATAGTTTATACAAAGACTTCATAGAGAATCCATTTGCACTATCAGTGATTCAAATAAAATATGGCTAACCTTTAAAACTTAACTATTTACCACATCAATATTAATGGTTTGACTACCTATAATCACACAGGAGAGAAGTAGATACCAGAGGTACTATTGAGGATGAATGGACAGGCCAAGAGAATTTAAAAAAAAAAAAAAAAAAAAAAAAAAAAAGGTCTGTGTAACTGAGAATCAAGAAAGAAGCTGAGAAATTAAAAAATAAGAGAGGCACTAATGGAAATATGATTTTAGTTATTTATTTTACTCCATAAATCTGAATGATAAAGCTTGGTGGTGGGAGGTGGGGAGAAATCCAGTCAAATTTTAAAATGTAACTTCCTCTTTATTTGCATCATATACTTTTCTGCTTTGAGTGGTAGTTCATTCTGTGCCACTGTAACTTATATATTGGCTGATGAAATTTAGTCCTAGTAGAGTACAACCTGAGAGAGCTACTATCTTTCTATTCAAGGTGAGCATTAGTAAATTGGATCAATGTCTGGAAAGACATTTTTTAAGTTTCCATAAAGTCCTGGCCACAGATACACCATTATTTCATTCTGTCAGAAAACCTTCTATCATTGTAGCACAGCCATCACATCTCTCATCTCTATTCCTTCAGTTTCTGATCAGACAAGCTCAGAAAAAGGGCTCCAAAAATAAGACAACTGAACCATTCTAAAGCAGTGTGCAAGTCATACGAAGAAAGAACAGCCTCGCAGAAACCTGACCCTTAGCAGCAATAATCACTATGTGGCTTTTCAAGAACCTGCAAGCAACAGGTTTGCTAATGCATTTATGAAAGTCAACAGCATAGCGCCAAAGTTTCTCAGCATGAGAAAGCTATCTGGGTATTCAGATGACCAACTGATGTTACAAGTAAGACTTCAACAAAATTCTTACTACATTAAGTCTCTGAAATGTCTGTATACCAATGAGAAAGGCATGGGGAATAAACAAGAAGAACTAGAAACAGAATAGAATGCAGATGAAGGTCTATGATCTCATTGTGATTACAGAGATAGCACCCACGACTGGAATGTGGTCATGGATGACTATACACCTTTTAGGAACGATAGACTGATAAGATGGAGCAGTGGAGTTGCTGTCTATGTGAGTAACCAGGTAGAATGCATTGTGCTTAACCCAGGGAAGGGTGAAGAAAGTGTTGAAATCTTGTGGGTAAGAGTTGAGTGACATGTAAACATAGATGACACTATCATGTCTACTACAGAAGACCACTGAATGAAGAAGATGTTGAAGAGGTCTTTTGTAGACAGCTGGAAGCAGCCTCAAGGTCATGTAGCCTAGTGCCCATGAGTGACTTCAATCACCCTAATAATAGTTGAAAAGATCACATAGCCAGGCATGTTCTGTTCATAATTTCCTACAGACCACTGATTACAACTTCCTGATGCAGGTTTTTGAAGAACCAGCTAGAAGAGGTGCGATGGTGCAGTTTGTGTTAACGAAGAAGTTCTGGTCAAGAATATTAATTTGAGAGTCAACCTTAGCTGTAGTGACCATGAAATGATGGAGTTTCTTAATGGTAGAGAAAAAAAACCAGGGTGAATAGTAAACTTTCTATCCTGGACATTAGGAAGTCTAACTTTGTCCTATCCAAAGAACTACCTAAAAGTATTCACATGGTTTAGGGCTCTGGATGGTAGGGCATCCAATAGAGCTGTTCAGTATTTAAACACCAGCTCCTCCAAGCTCAAGAATAATGTATACCATTGTAGCAAAAATCTAGTATATGAGATAGGAGATATTCATGGATAAGCAAGGAGCTGCTAGAAGAATTTAAACAGAAGAGGGAAGTCCAAAATAAGTGGAAAGAAGGTCTGGGCAGTAGGGAAGATTACAGAAATGCTATCAAAGCATGTTGAGATGCAACAAAGGAGGTCAAAGCTCTCCAGGACTGGTATTTTGAAGCCTTTACTGCCACATCTTGCTTTAAACCAGACTAGAAGAATCCAGGTCTAATGTTAATTGAGAGAGAAGGTACGCTCTGAAACAAAAGATCTGATATTGAGGCACTGGTAGTAATAATTCCAGTTTATATTTTTCTTTCTCTTTTTACCATTGTGTTCTCACAGATTGAACCAGAGCTGAGAAGCTGACTGTTCTCTCTATGAAAACTCCTTAATCTCTTTTCCTTCTATAACATTTAAGTACTTGGATTCAGTCCAAATTCTGTTTGGATTCAATCCAAATAAATGGTTTTCTTGTCAAAACAACAAGAACAAGAATAATTTTTTAAAAAAGCCTTTTTCTTACAGTTCTGTGAGGTCAGACAAGATGAATTTCTTGAGTTCTAGGAATTTCTGGGCTATAGTAATAAATCTGCCACATATGATAAAGTTCAGCTCACAGTGACCCCACAACACAACGACAAATGTTGGTGTACATAGCTTTCACATGAGTGTTTCCACTACCAGCATGTTGGACAGTCACCTATTAGAGTGGTGTGAGAAGGTGAGAGAAAACTGAGCTGTGTGTATATACAGCTCTCATGCAGCCATAGCAAGTAGAAAGCTTTTAAGAAAGTAGTTAGATTCTTGGGATGTCTTCTGTGTTTCTCTCTCACCTTCAATCCCTTCATATCCTTGGAAAAAGTGCAACATCTCTACTGAAGGTAGAAGAGACTTCCAATTTTAAGCTAAATGCTATTAGCAGGATTTATTCCTGTTAGTCTGAAGGAGAGTCTTCTCTTTGCTGACGTAGAAACGGGTTTTGGAAATAACCTTTAGATTTTAGATTCTCAGCTTTCATTGGCATGGATAGTTTGTATCTATTTCTTGCCTTACAGAGACAAGCCGCTTTACAGCTTCGATTCTCAGCTTGCCTTCTGTTGAATAGAAGAAAGGGTTGATACAAGCACTCCTAAGCTATCATTTTTCACTACTGTGATACCTTCTTCTAACATCTCAAAATGGGGTTGAATGTCATGGGAATGACAAGCTATAGGACAGAAATGAACAAGCAAATATTTACCCCTGTGGGAAACACTGAATATTGCCAATATTGCCACCTGATTATAGTTTTTCCAAACAGGAATGGTATTATTGCTTCTGATTTAACAAAAACTGGCTACTATTTGTAGTGGGTTTGTAGGGTTTGAATTTTTAAAGAGAGAAGAAGGTTCCTATGCATTCCCTGAAGGTACTGATAAAGTACCTCAAAATACAAACCCAAATGGCAGTATATTTCCGAGGCAAATGTTTTATTCAACAGTGAAATGTTCCCACCAGAAATCTTATTTGCTTTTCTTCAAACATATTTAATCTTCTTTCTCCCCCCACCTCTTCTTTCCTCCCTGCCTTTCCACGGAGCCTGAATTCATGATTATCTTGATGGTAACACCCTGACTTCTTTTAAAAATCTGAGAATCAAATGTGGCTTTGTGCTAATTATTTTCAGTTCTTAAACAGCCACTAAAACGAGAGTCTCGTTAATGTATTCATTGAAGGAATAATTTCAGCTCCATTTCAGTCTTTCATTATAAATGAACAAAAGAAACAAAAAGTGATTTGCACTCAAGAGTTATAGCATGAAGTGATCCTCAAACAAAATGACCAGCTCCTACCACCATGGCCAGACATTAGTAATGATGAGGGTAGATTTGTAAAGCATGCACATGCCTACAGTGCACCAACATGGGAGACAGCCAATATGGTCCCATTAAAGGAAGTGGCAAAAAGGCAGAATTCACAAAAACTCAGCAATTCTGCTGAGTGCTAAGCAACCTTAGGGGAAAAAAATCAAACAAACAAACGAAAAGTGCAAAAGGGCAGAAGTGGAGGAATAGCAAGAAAAAAATGAGAAAAATATAAAATAAAAAGAAAAACAGACTGGGGAAACAAAGTGGAGTCACATAGAAGTAAGCCTATCAAAGTTATTCAATTCCTTTTATATGCTGCTGTTAAAAAACTTCTTTTTTGCTGTTGTTAGCATAACATGCACTGACACTAGAAAGCTTTATGAACAAGATTTGGAATTATATTTCAGAACACTATGTAGCTTTTAATTTATTAATACATATACAAGGTATCTAGATAAGTATGACTTGCATTTCTCAAGCAAATTATTTTATTAAAAAGTCAGATATACTATTGCAGCTGTCCCGATAGGGCATAAATCCTGCCAGATTAGTTCAAACCCCTGCTCTCCTCCTCCCATTGCAGGTCCAGGAGTTGATGGATTTCAGTAAAACATAGAAGGGTTTGGCCCCAACAAAGCCCCGAGGGCTAGGTATTTAGCACCACTAAGTCAGGTTTGTGCCGCCCGCACACACCTAGGCACAGACCTTTGAATTCATTGGCCAAAATAATGGGTGCTAGTGCCTATTGGCCGGTTTCAAAATAGTGTATTTAATGGGGGAGATTTAGAAACCATTGTTTTCTTTTCCTGCTGCTTTCACCCGGACCAGAGGTCTATTCACAGCTCTTTCATGGTGGCCATGTGTTGCAGAGTGTTGTGCAGCTTGCACTAGCAGCCCAGTGGCAAGGCAGCTCTTTTCTCCTTCTCTACCAGGAAAAGTTTCTACCTTTGCACCAACGTGTCGTGAATAAACATGCCAAGACTCCATAGGCGTAGTTAGAATTTTCCCTGTTACCGGGTTCCTATTTTCCAAGTTCTGACTGTTTAAACTGTTTCAGCTGTTTAATTATGTGTTTATAAATACCTTTTAAGTAATTGTTTCTTGTCGACCAGGGAATTTTCCCAAATTTTAAAATAAGAATAATAAAAACTTATATTAATAAAGAAAATATTATTAATAATTCATAACCAATTATTAATAATAAAATCAGCAGCTGAGGCAGTCCATATCTGAACTACAGCCAGATATGCTGTCAACAATGTGCCAAATACTGCTGTTCAAGCTACGTGAAAGCAAACACATGAATTGCCATGTAATACATAATTAAAAAAGAAATCAAAACATTTGGTCTGACCATCAAAATTAAAAGAACAGTTAAAGCCAATGTAATTTTTTGAAAAGAAGAAGAAGAAGAAGGTTGCTTTGTCTTTATAGCGTTAGAAATTTCCTTTTCTATCTCTCCAAACTTAGTATACCAAAAGTCTGTAGTGTGCACACAGTACAGACGAGAGCAGAGTAAAGGGAGAGAATCCCCTCCCTTGCCCTGCTGACCACACTTCTCATGATGCAGCTCAGGAAATAGTTGCTGTCTGGGCTGTACAGACTCTGTAGCCTCATGTTGAGCTTTTCATTAACTAAGATCCCCAGGTCCTCTTCCTCAGGGCTTCTCTCCAGCCATTCACCACCCAGCCTGGAGTTGAGCTTGAGATTGCACCAACCCACTTGCAGGACCTTACAATTCACCTTGTTGAATTTCTTGAGGTTGGCCTGGGCCCACTTCTCCAGCCTGTCCAGGTCCCTCTGGATGGCATCCCTGTGCAAGTTGACTGTGCCACACAGCTTGGTGTCATCCGCAAACTTGCTGAATGTACTCTCAATTCCTCTGTCCATGTCACTGACAAAGATGTTAAACAGCACTGTTCCCAGCACTGACCCCTGAGGGATGCCACTTGTCACAGGTCTCCAGGTGGACATTGTGCCCTTGATCACCACTCTCTGCATGCAACCATGCAGCCAATTCCTTATCCAGCGAGTGCTCCACCCATCAAGTCCATGTTTTCCCACTTTGGTGACCAGGATGTCATGTGGGACAGAGTCAAAATCTTTACTCAGGTCCCATGAATAACTTCCTGTCCATTAGGACTCCAAGGTCTTTCTCTGTGGAACTGCTCTCCAGCCAGGCAACCCCTAACCTCTACTGGTACCTCTTGTTATTCCTTTCCACATGCAGGACCCTGCACTTGTTCTTATTGAATTTCATGACATTTGCCTTCACCCAGCTCTGCAGCCTGTCCAGATCTCATTGAATGGCAGCACAGCTCTCAGCCACACACACATGAGCCTGCTTTTTTTGTATCATCAGTGAACTTGCTGACTTCAAGCTGTACACTTAATAACCTCACCCAGACCGTTGATAAAGCTATTGAACAAAACTGGACCCATTATTGATCCCTGGGGAACACCACTGGCTACAGGCCTCCAAGTTGAGTGTACCACCAGTTACAACCCTTCAAACTCTATTGTCAAGCCAGCTTTCAAGCCACCTCACAGATCAGCATACTATGCCACACCTCCGAGCTTTTCTATTAAGATGTTATGGGAGACAGTATCAAAAGCCTTGTTGAAGTCAAGGTAGATGACATCCATTGCTCTTCCTTCATCTACCCATTTGGTCATGGTTTCATAGAAGGATATCAGATTAGTCAAGCAAGAACTCCCTTTGCTAAATCCACGTTGGCTAATACTGATAACCCTCTTCTCTTCCATGTGGTTACAGATGGCCTTGAGTATTAGCTACTCCTTCACCTTTCCTGGGATGGAGGTGAGGCTGACTGGTCTGTAGTTGCCTGGGTCTTCCTTCTTGCCTTTTTTTGAAAACTGGAGTGCCATTGGCTTTCTCCCAGTGCTCAGGCATCTCTCCTATTCTCCATGACTTTTCAAAAATGATGGTGAGAGACTCACCAACAGTATCAGACATCTCTCTCTGCACTCGTGGATGCACCCCATTGAGGCACATGGATTTGTGTCTTTTCAGTTGGTCCAAGTAATCTCTAACCCAGTCCTGACTGACTAGTGGACTGTCCTCCCTCCAATTCTGCTCCCTTGCTTCTAGCAACTGAGGTTCCTGAGGGCTAGACTTAACAGTAAAGCCTGAGGCAAAGAAGGCATTCAGCAACTCTGCCATTTCTGCAGCCTCTGTTTACATATCTCCCATGTCGTTCAGTAGTGGGCCCACCTTTTGCTGCTCTTCCTTTTGTCATTGATGTATTTGAAAAAGCTCTTCTTGCTTTCTTTCACCTCTCTGGCAAAACTGAGTTCCAAGAGGACCTTGGCTTCTCTTGTCAGATCTCTACATTCTCTGGAAACGTTCTATAATCCTTTCACTTGACCACAACTTTTCTCCTCCTTTTTCTTTTTGAGCTTTCCCAAAAGTTCTCTGCTTATTCATGCAGGTCTCCTGTCTCCCTTACACTGGAATACATTTTTCTTGAGGTTGGAGGAGGTAATGTTTGATTATTAACTGTCTATCTGGGTTCCCTTCCTTCTAGATCCCTAGCCCACTGGATATTTCTAAGTAGTGTTTTGAAGAGGGCAAAGTTAGAAGTTTTAAATGTCAAGCAGATTAATTTTACCTTTTAATTTCTACATTTTAGTTACATAAGCAAAAGAAGGAAACAAAAACTAGGCTAACTTTATTCAGTTTTCAACTACAGTGTCTTCCTTTAAAAATGCAACAATGTAACCATTGCCTTCATCTTGGAGGTTTGGAAAATTCCATCTCTCTGTGGAGTTGCTCACCAGTATTTGAAGATGGTTTACTAGGGAGTCCTGACAGTCTGCTGTATCAGTGGAGGTAGGGAATGGAGACTCATGTGGTGGCAAACACACAAGGGTCAGTGATGAATTACCAGCCAAAGGAACATGTGAAAACAGCTGGGAAGGCATTCAGACTTCTCACTAGAAAAAGTTGGCAGGATCCTTAGATCATATGCAGCATGGGAAAAAAGCAGAAGCTGGAAGCCATTGTCCATCACAAAAATTATTTTACAGTGGACATCACAGAAATGCAGTGGGATGTCTCATACAATCGAAGTGCCACAATCAATGGCTTCAAATTCAGAGTGGATAGGCAAGGAAGGAGAGGCAGTGGTGTGGTCCTGTATGTAAGGGAGTATTTTGATTGTATCGAGGTTAATGATGGTGATGATAGAGTTCAATATTTATGGGAAGACCAAGAAGGCAGATATCCTGCTTGAAGCCTGTTACAGACCACCCAACCAGGATGAAAAGGCATCTGGGAGGAGTCTCATGATTGATGGCCCTTGCTCATATGGGGAACTTTAGCTTCCCTAATGTCTGCTGGAAACAAAACACAACAGAGGGTGCAGTCCCAGAGGCTCCTAGAGTATGTAAAGGGTAACTTCCTGGCACAGCTGGTGATGAAGCCAACTGGGGAAGAGTCCCTGCTGGGCCTGCTGTTTATGTTCAGAGAACTTGTGGGTAATGTAATGGTTGGGTCTGTCTTTGGCACAGCAATCACAAAATGATAGAGTTCTCAGTTCTTGAAGAACTAAAGACAGGGGTCAGCAGAATCGCCACCTGGGACTTCTGGCAGGCAGACTTTGACCTGCTTTGAAGATTGATGGATGGAGTCCTTTAGGAGACAGTCTTGAGAAGACAAGAAGTCCAGAAAGGCTGGACACTATTCAAGAGGGAGACCTTAAAGGCAGAGGAACAGGCTGTCTCCATGTGCTGAAAGACAAGTTATGGAAAAGAAGACCAGTTTGGCTCAATAGAGATTTGGGTGCTGCTCAGGGACAAAAGGATTCTATAGTCATTGGAAGAAGGGGCAGGGCAGTCAGGAGGACTACAAGATTGTCATAAGATTATGCAGGGAGAAAATTAGAAGGACCAAAGCCCAACTACAAATTAATTTGGCTTCATCATTTAAAAAGAAGGGGAAAGGCTTCTACAAATATATTATCAACAAAGGAGGACTAAAGCAAATGTCTGTCTTTTGCTGGATGCAGGGCAGAACATAGTGGTTAAGGACAAGGAAAAAGCTGAAGAAGTCAATGCTTCTTTGCCTCAGTCTTTAGACATAAGACCAGTTGTTCACTGGATATCCCCTCTGCTAGAAATAAGGAAGGAAAGCAGAATGAAGCCCCTGTAGTTCAGGAGGAGATGGTTAGTGCCTACTGCCAGATGGTACCTACACCCAATGGTATTGAAGAAGATGGCAGAAATGCTCACCCAGTGTATTGGTTTGAGCTAATTGGAGAATTTGTGTGAAAAATTAGACTGCTGCCTGAGAGTGAGAAATTAAACACTATGTCCCTTCACCCAGTTTTGAATGAGAGAGAAGAAAGAAGGTTGTTTTAGAATGTTCCCAAAACATCCAGATAAGCCAGTGTGCTTGCGCAGTTCAGTCGGCTCTGGGTCGGGCAGGCTTCACCAGCTTCTATCCTTTGTCTCTCTGCCTTTGAACTAATTCAGAGTAAAATTACTAAAACCATTCATTCCTTCCTGCCACTAATCTTTCTGATCGATCTTCAGCTTATCTGCAGCATCATCAAGTGGTGAGATAAAGCTGGGGGAAGAAGGGAGAGGTGGTACAGGGGGGGGTTTGGTTTCCCTCTCTTGGGGATTTTGGTCTCCAGGAGGGGTGTGGTGTCTGTATTTCTTTTTACTGTATATTTCTGTAAATATCTGTTATATCTTGTAAATATTTGCTTGTATATTTGCATTGCTGTAAATATAAAGCTTCATTTATTAACTTCCAGTGTGTTTTTTCTGAGTTTTAGCTGGGGTTCTAAAAGGTGGGGGGGGCAGGTCACTGCAAACCCACTACACCCAGCCACTTCTCATCATTGCCAACAATCCTGGCTAAGTGGAGAGGTCCCAGTTGACTGGAGATTGGCAAACGTGACACTCACGTAGAAAGGGCCAGAAAGAGGATTCAAAGAACTACAGACCTGTCAGTGTGACTTTGGTGCCATAAAAGGTCATGGAGCAGGTCATTTTGAGTGCTATTATCCAACATGTGCAAGGCAATCAGATGATCAGGCCTGGTCAGCAGGATTGCATGAAAGGTGGGTCCTGCTTGACAAACCTGATGTTCTTTTATGACAAGGTGACCCACTTAGAGGATGGAGGAAATGCTGTGGATGATGTTTATCTAGACTTCAGTAATGCCTTTGACAGTGTTTCCCACAGCACCCTCATAGAGAAACTGTCTGTTTATGGTCCGGATCCTGTTGGCAGCTGGGCAAAAGTGGTGTTCCCAGTGGCTCAGTATTGGGGACAGTTCTCTTTAATATCGTTATCAATTATCTGAATGAGGGGTTAAAGTGTGCCCTCAGTAAGTTTGTGGATGACAATTTAGATTGGCTGGGAGTTGATCTGCTTGAGGGTGGAAAGGCTCTGCAAAAGGGTCTGGACAAGCTGTATTGATGGTCCAAGGTCAGTTGCATGAGGTTTAATGAAGTTAAGTTTCAGGTGCTGCACTTTAGTCACAACAACCCCAAGCAACATTACAGGCTGGAAAGCTCTTTAGTCGAACCCAGCACTGTTCTCAGTTGGCCAAGATGGCCAACAGTGTCCTGGCCTGTATCAGGAATATTGCGGCCAGCAAGAGTAGGGAAATGATTGTGCTCATATACTCAGCACTGGTGAGGCCACATCTTAAATATTGTGTTCAGTTTTGTGTCCCTCACAAGTTGTTTCAGCATGTCCAGAGAAGGGCAACAAAACTGATGAACGGTCTAGAGAAGAAGTCTTACAAGAAGCAGCTTAAAGGACTGAGATTGTTCAACCTGGAGAAGAGGAGGCTGAGGGGAGACTCCATTACTCTGTACAACTACTTGAAAGAAGGTTGTGGTGTGGTCAGTATCAGTCTCTTCTCTCCAGTATCAGGTGATAGAAAGAGAGCAGATGCTACAGAAGGTTTCTCTTGGATATCAGGAGACATTTCTTTGCTGAAAGTGTGATCAGGCACTGGAATATGTTGCCCAGGGACATGGTAGAATCACTGTACCTGGGGGTGTTTAGGACATGTGTGGTCATGTCACTTTCTGACATGTTTTAATGGCCATGGTTGTGTTAGAGTAATGGTTGGACTTGAAGATCTTATAGGTCTTTACCAACCGATACAATTCTATGATTCTCTAATTTTATGGTTGTCTCCCACAAGGCAGTTTCTTAGACACTTTTCTTAGTCTTCATTTCTAGGGAGAACACTAGTATGGGCATCTTGTATGTCTACAGCCAACATAAAACTGAAATGTTTCCTAAAAAAGTTTAGGAGTATCTCCTGGAGGGATATTCACAGGCACATCTTGGTGAAGGAGTTTAAATTCCATATTTAAATCATTTCTGGAAGAAAGAAATTTTATGGTACTATGGCTGCACTCCAGAGGAGGGAAGCTGATGCTATGAACAGCCAAGAAAAAAAAATTATAAACCCTGATATACTCCAAATCTTAAAACGATAAATTGAAACACTACACATAATAGTTGCCAAAGAGCTCTCCCTACTTCCTTAGTCTAATGCCTCTGTCATCTATTTCCTTGACTATCTTGTAATGTACAGCAGCAAGTAAAGCTGGAAAAATGCACTCTAACGTAATGATGGATGAAAATACATGGATAAATGGTTCCCATGGGAATTGAGGAGATTGCTCCTCTTCTTCTTTCAGAATCCCGAACTTTTGAATCAGATCCAGAGACATAAAATACTGTGAATTCAAATGAAGTTACAGCAAGTATTACAATACTTTCAAACACAAGAAAGATAAATGGAATCTCTGTACTAATAAAAGCAGTGATTTTTAAAAATGACATAGATGCCATGTATTAAGAGAATAAGGGATGGCAAGGAAGGCAGCAAGAGGAAGTAAATATAGCACCATTAAAGGACATTTTTACACTCAGTAGATTCAGACAAGAAGAGAACAACATACATCATGCTGAATTAGAAGTAATGGTGTATTACAGTAGAAAATGAGTAACAGGCAGTGCTGACAAAAAAATTTGTTTCACTGTCCTGAGAACATATGAAAAATGTATTTTAAAAGTCTGATACACCACACTTCTTCCCACTTGGCCTGAAAGCTATATGCAACATCATTTGATTGAAAATTTATCACTTTATGCTCTGTTGCTGATTTCCCAGCTCAAAAATCTCTTATTTTTTCAATGTTTATGACTTCTTTATGACTTCCTTATGACTTCCTTATGCCTTCATATTTGTCAGTGAACTTAACAGAAACAAAGACATCTGCCACAAGGTACACAAAGCTACCTCACACCCAAACTGGTACTATGCCAAAATTATCTTTAATATTCTGCAAAATGCCTGTCATAAATCTGCAGATAAAGGCAAAGAGTTTACAAGAGACCACTTACTAGGTTCAAAATGCCTCCAAGTTTTACTCATCTTTTCATGTAACAGAAACACACACTTTTTCCCCTTTAATGAAAGTCAGCACAAAACTTCATTTATATGAATGTTACTAACTGGCTTGAAAAATTGTTAAGAATTTAATTTTTACATTGCCTGTTGAAATGTAGTTGACTGGTAATTATAACAGCTGAGCAAGTGCTCAAAACATATTTTCTAAAATAAAACTTGCCAGTTTGATTCTATATCATCCCAGCCCTATTGATTCTAACTGTACAAGCATTCATTGTTTAAAGTAAATTAAGAAAAGTCTATCTGTAAATGCCCAGTGCATATATATGAGCCTTTGCTTTACTCTTTCAAGTAAATTTAACTTAGTTTTAACAATTATTAGCAATCTTTATTAATATAGATAAGTAAAACCTTGAACTCAGTCTTGTTCATCAATGTATTACAATTCAGTGAACCAAGAGAAGAAAATAATCACTGAAACTCTGTGGTGACACAGGTAACAATAAAAAGAGCTGGAGCATGTTTTGTGAACAGACCTGTTTGCCCAGCAGCAAAAAATTTAAAAATAATCTTAAGCAGCTTGTCTAAAATGAAGTAACTGTCTCACTGCGGTCTCTAAAAAGCAGGGGTATTGATCATAACACCTAGCTTCATATTTGGTTCACTTGTAAGACCAGAGCTACGTTGTACTAGAGATAAAGCCCATCAAACAGCCTATGTGGGTGTAGTCATATTAGGCTTCATTACTCTGCACTTTTAATTACTATTTTATAAAGCCACCTTCACTTTTAAGACTAGAACTGCAGATTTATGGTGAAATGTCACCAACATAAGGTTAAGTAGTTTAAGTAGCTACTTAAGTAATTTAAAGCTATTGAGTATGAAAATCCAGGCATTATATGGAAATTAATATGCACACAGGATATCAACTGTCTGATTCTCTTTTATTTCTATGTATTTTAAATCTATATTATGGTGACAATTTTATAATCTAAAACACCACAATGTGTGAATAAAAAGGGGCCATTGGTTTGGTAAACCTTTTATGGGCTTCAGGAAAATAAAAGCGTGCCTCCACCTACAAAAAGCTTTGTATGTCTAAAACTGAAATAAAAAATGGTTTTGAAGTTGCTCAGATATTTGGGTTGGGATTTTCCTCATCAGTTTAACTTCTGCCAAGACAGAAAAGTGTTAAGACCGCATTAAGACACAAACTAACGTCTCTTAAAGCCAACCCAATTAAAAAAAAGGAAGAAAATGCTAGAAATCTCACTACAGACTTTCAATTAATTCCCATCTAAATTTTGTAGATTCTGGTGGCTCAGACAACATTCAAGATAAGTGGTAGAAATTCTTCAGTGATTTAGGTAAACTAAATCTAAAAGATTTATTCTTTACCCACATGAAGTTACCCTGCTAGGTCTCACTGAATGAGGACCATGCAGCTCTTCAGAGAATTAACCTTTCAAAAAAACCCACAGACAACAGTTTTATTAAGTTTATTTTCAGTACTATTTAAATTTCTTTTTGGAAATAAGTTTGCTTAATTACGTCCTATCTATGAATGCAATATCAAAATAAATAAATAAACAAAGTAGTTACTACTGGATAAAAATTTGTGAATTTCCAGTTTGGCACCCATTTTCCAAAGTAGGTGAACAGATCTTCATCTACTGTGTTTCAAAACAAATGAGGACAGATTATTAGATACTTGCATCACTTTGTAAAGACACAACAGATGCAGCTGCTATTAGCTATTTTTCAAATAAGAACATGTTAGATATTATGCCTTTTGGTACATTTTGCATTTGCAAAACTGCTTTCTTTTCACAGTCATAAATAGCTCTGCAGAATAGAAAATCACACAGTTGGATTCAAATATTAAATACAGTTTTACCAACATGAAAAATCATCTTTATAAATCCTCTATGCAAAAAAGAAAAAACAAAACCAACAAAAAAAAACCCAAAAAATTAGTAACAAAGAACAGGTTATTAATTATATGCAGTTATTGTGCCTGCCTAACACCTCTTCTTTACCTTTCACTTTAGCTAATGCATTGATGGTGAAAAAATTTAAGAGACCTCACTTTGTGTTAAAATATCTTTAGCCCTAAAGAATTACTTTGCTTGCCCTGCAGAGAGGCAAGCAGAGGCTTGACAGGCTGGATGGGTGGGCAAAGGCCAATGGGATGAGATTTAACAAGACTAAGTGCAGGGTTCTACACTTTGACCACAACAACCCCAGGCAGTGCCACAGGCTTGGGACGGAGTGTCTGGAGAGCAGCCAGGCAGAGAGGAACCTGGGGGTGCTGGTAAATACTAGGCTGAACATGAGCCAACAGTGTGCCCAGGTGGCCAGGAAAGCCAATGGCAGCCTGGCCGGTATCAGGAAGAGTGTGGCCAGCAGGACAAGGCAGGTATTCCTTCCCCTGTACTCGGCACTGCTCAGGCCACATCTTGAGTCCTGTGTCCAGTTCTGGTCCTCTCAGTTCAAGAGAGATATTGATGTACTGGAACATGTCCAGAAAAGGGCAACAAAGCTGGTGAGGGCCTGGAGCAGAAGCCCTCTGAAGAGAGGCTGAGGGAGCTGGGGTTGTTTAGCCTGGCGAGGAGAAGGCTCAGGGGTGACCCCATTGCTATGTGCAACTACCTGCAGGGAGGCTATAGCCAGGTGAGGTTGGCCTCTTCTCCCAGGCAACCAGCAACAGGAGGGACACTGTCTCAAGTTGTGCCAGGGGAGATATTGGCTGGATATTAGGAGGAAGTTCTTCACTGAGAGAGTGCCATTGGAATGGGCTGTCCAGGGAGGTGATGGAGTCACCATCCCTGGAGGTGTTCAAGAAAAGACTGGTTGAGGCACTTAGTGCCATGGCCTAGTTGATTGGATAGGACTGGGTGATAGGTTGGACTGTATGATTTTGGAGGTCTTTCCAGCCTGGCTGATTCTATGATTCTATATTAAGAGGTCATTACATCATATTAGCTGTGAATAAGGATAAATGCCACTCAGAAATGGCTTGACTTTTCACCAATAAATACCAATTCATTTGTGCTGTATTAACAAGTATTTTTTTTTCCCCTGGTCTGACATCCAATAGCATGCACTTGTTTAGCTTTTTTTTTTTTCCAATCTGTCATTCAATTTCTAATCTGAAACCAAAATCACATTCAAAGCAAGGACACTATGATAGATCACATCATAGGAACAGATCTCATATCAGTGAAACAGAGAGAGGAAGCATTTGCTCACCACAGCAGACATCACCCCTCTTGAGAAATAAAATATAAAAACATTGATGGTAAGAAACAGAGACATGCAGTCATCTTTAAATAACAACCAAAAGGATGTCATATGAGAAGAAAGGGAATATACCTACAGCACTTTTCCTCATGCATTCTTCACAAAGAATGCCATCATTTTAGGTAATATATTAACCAAATAGCACAGAAGGAAAACCTGAAAACAACAAAAAAAAAACACCCCCATATTGCTGCCTAAAGAAAAACACATTCCAAAAAGGCAAGGAGACACATGCTGTAATCCATCCTAGGGACTAGTGGGATGATGCAACCCAAAGTGCCCATCAGCAGTAGGTCACAGTTCATCTGTTCCACTAATGATTTGCAGCTGTTCAATCTACAGGCTTTACTGGAGAGAGGATTGGCCATGTGCACCAAAGTGTCCTGTAGCTATTACTTCTATCCTTCCCAAAGAAAGACACAGGAAAGGAGGACATTACAGAGAACCACAAGAGGACACTGGCATAGCAGACTTTCAGCCTCAATGAGACAAGGGTTGTTATCCTACTTGGTATTCTGCTCCTACCACACAAAATAGTAAACTCCACCATCTCATGGCCACTTCAACCAAGGCTGCCCCTAACCTTCACTGCTTCAACCAGACCCTCATTGATGAACGTAAGATCCAGCAGTGCTCCTCTCCTAGGTGGCTTGCCCACCATTATCATCAGTGCCGTGGAGGAACCTCCTGGATTGTGGGTGGATGGGTGAGGAGGCCTTACAGCAAATATCTGGGTAGTTAAAACTCCCCATGCAAACCAGGGCCTGTAATTGCAAGGCTGCCATCAGCTGTCTGTAGAAGGCCTCATCAGCTTCATCATACTGATCAGGTACAACAGTATCACCTCTGTTGGCCTGCCCCTTAATTCACATCCACAAACTCCCAACTCAGACCTCATCCACTCCTGGACACAACTCAGTGCATTCTAGTTGCTCTCTCATGCAAAAAAGCAACTCCACCACCTCACCTTGTTAATGTGTCTTTCCTGAAAAGGACATAGCTGTCCATGACCACATTCCAGTCATGTGAACTGGACATGTTCCATCATGTCTCTGTGATTGCCACAAGACCATAACCACTTGACCACACACAGATTTCTAACTTCCCCTGTTTATTCCCCACACTGCGTGCATTGGTGTACAGGCTGTGCTGGTTTGCACTAATTGGAGGATTTGAATGAGAGAGGAAAACAAATGGTGCTACTTCACTCATAGCTTTACCAAGAAAGAAAAAAAAATTGTTTTAAGGGTTGTAACCCAAATATAGATAAGTCAGACTGCTTCAGACCTCTCTGGGCTGTGGTAGCTCTTGCACAGCTCTTTTTCCCTGTCTTTCGTAGCTGAATCTGGATAGTTCCACTAACTTCTTTCCTGCTGCTAACCCCCCCTGGCTGATCTACCTTCACCTATCTGCTGCGTGAAACAGATGGTGAGATAAGACTGGGGAAGGGGGGGAAGGTGGTAGGGGTGGTTAGAAATCCCTCTTAGGGATTTTGATCTCTGGGTGGGGTGTGGTGTTTATATATAACCTTTTTACTGTATATATCTGTAAATATCTGTTATACA